>JAHRHJ020000099.1:0-546040 GCA_019776745.2 Taxus chinensis
TGCATGTTACCTTGAGGTTTGGTGCGCCCTTCGGCGCATGGGCAGATTGTGCAACATGGAAAAAGGCGCGCCAAATGTATATGGCGCGGCGCAGTGGGGGCTACCAACAGCATGTACTTGCATACGGAAGGTGCGCAGCCCGCGCCTTGGATGTTTTCACAAGCGCAAAAATAACTCTTTGCGTGCTGGAAGCTGGGCGCAGCCCTTTAGGCATCAAGAGGGATGCAACGGGGTAAAGAGCGCCAAAGGTATATAAGTGGCGCGGTTTTTGAGCGTGTTACAAACAGGCCGAAAAGGGGCGCCTAGGGCACATGATTAATACTAACTACTGCCAGCATTCTGGTAGACGCGCCGAGGGGCGCGACTGTCTAAGGTGCAACAGACGCGGCAACGCGCCAAGGGGAATACCAAAATACTTTAAACATTAGCAATTAATTCATCGACCACCAGCCTAATCAAACACTTCCCTACAGTAAACTGGAAATGAGGGAGGGAGAGAAGGAATAATTGTTTTGCGGATATGGGAAACCATCCAATGCAAAACTACATTTCCCAAAAAAACGGCCTCAAACGAAAACCAGACCGGCACACCAAAGCACAAAATTGAAAAAGGGATGAAACCTCTTACCTTCGAATGTATAAAGACGGTTGGAACGGGCCCACAGAGCCAAATGACAACGACAGAGCAGAGCTGACCCACCCAGAGCAATCACTTGCCTTGAAAAAAGAACAGTGAAAATGACATGGCGCGCATGGTATATATACAAATTTGTCAGTAAATGCGCCACCACTATTGAAAAGCGCGCGAAAACGCACTGTCGACATAGGAAAGCATGCGACCGGTTTGTCGCATGGAAGTAACTGACACCAGGAGAATGGTTGCGACTTTTGGCGCATCAACGAGTTGTCGACATGAATTTATGTCGCATTGGCGCACCACAAACTTGGGGTAACAAGGAAAATACATGCGTCCTTTGGCGCAACCGAGAAGTGAAGCGTGCCTAACTGGAACCATGCGCAAAGCGTTTAATGGGGCACATTCAAAAATTGATGTTGCAAGGAAAAACCATGCGCCCAGCCAAAAACGCTCAAAAAGCACTAAGTTCAAAACAATTTTTCCCGGAAGGTATTTTACAATATTCTTGATGCGGAGGAATCCCTAACGAGGGATCGAACAAAATTTTCGTATGGTTATCGGTAAAATTCCTGTCAATTTGACACAGGATAACAGCTGCTTTTCTGGGGACTATCCCTGAGTGAAACTCGGGGGTAAGAATCCGCAGATCACATGTGCCTATCCATTGGGTACTGAGTCAAAAACAAGGGGGGACGCGAGGGAGAACAAAGGAACCCCCAAAAACCGAAAGCAAACACAAACGACTAAAGCAAACACAAACGACTAAATAAACTGTACAAAGGCGAGAGCAAGCTCTACTTCCTGAAGATCTTGAGATGTTGCCGCCCGCTGTAATGTAAGCGGGAGTTCAGCTCCATCAGATATAGAGATAGAAACTATTCTCTCCATTGAGTTTGCTTGATTTTGAAGGGCCCTCTCCATAGGGAATCAAATTTTCCGTGCCATCCCTTTGGTTCTCTTTCTCTCCCTTGTCCAGAGAAGGACGAGATTCTCCCACGTCAAAATCCTCTGCTGCCTTCTTGTCGAAAAGCCTCTTTTACTTGATTCTGATGTTCAGTGATCCTGTCGACCACCTACTCTCTTTCTTCAAGTTCGCAAGGTACATGATTCTCTTTCCAGAGACCTTTGAAAAGTTTCATCTTCGATTGCTTCGTGCCAAGCGTAGACAGAAGTTCCGCTGAAATGGAAGCTCGGCATCAGTGCCATATACCACTTGAAAAGGTGACATGCCGATAGATCTCTTGGGGGTAAATGGCGTCGGCCCACAAAGCGTCGTACAAAGACTTTTGTGCCACATCCGCTGTTTTCATCACTAATTTTGTCCGTATGATGGTCACCAAGTTCTTATACTAGGATTTCCTGCCTGACCATTTCCTGAGGATAATATCTGAGGCATGTCTAAAGTTATCCCATATTCATAGCAAAACTAATAACTCCACCCGGGAAGAGAATTAGAAGCATTATCACAACGATTTTTTTGGAATGCCAAACCTGACAATGATATTCTCTTTGATAAAATGCAAACTCCTCAGGAGTGTTGGCATGCTTGACTTTTGAGCCTCCACCCAATTTAGTGGAAGTATCTGTTGCCGTGAGGACATAAGCTATGTCCAGCACTCGATGAGGATTGAGTGCAACCACTAAATCGCTTCCCCACTGCTTGAATGCCATTGATAATAACCGGCCTTAAAGGGAAAGGCAGCCAATTTGGCTTTACCAACAAACTGCTGGGCAAGGCTCACATTTTTTGCACCCAGGTAGCTGCATCTTTGAAATAGCGTTTTCCGGCGCAATAGTACCTGCTCGAATGATCTTGTGCGCCGTCACGAAGAAGAGAAATGTCTCCCAAGCCGCATTGTGAAAACTCTCCTCAGTTTACTTGCTGGGGCTTGTCACAATCGCAGGAAGACAACCGTCTCTCCCGCGCTTATATAGGGAGCCGTCATCCCAGATGACTAATTTGGCGCTCTGAGCTTACAGTGCGCTCTCCTTTGCGGTGAGGTGCATTGGGCATTTCTCGCTGTAGGTAAAGGAAAAACGATGTCGGAGTACCATTTCTTCATAGTTGAACAAACAAAGCAGAGGTGAGAATCGGCCCTTCCAGAGGGCTTTGTCGCTTCGTTGTACGATTTTTTCTCTTTTCATCATCAGGATTTTCTGAACCCTTGTTCTCATCCATTAGCTGACCAGGCCTTTGCTCCCCTCACCATCTTGGTGGGTTTTAAGATCAGTCTTTCCTGGACCTTGCGATCCAATTCCCTCTAAGCTTCCTAACTCTTGCATTAGATTGACTTCACCGCAGTGTCGGGAACTAGCACCACCGTATGCGAGTCATGAATGTAATACCTGAAATTCTTCACCGGCTTGGACCACGGCAAGGCGTGCTTTTCTAATTGAGTCATCTTCAACTCTGGGCTTCGAGGGGTATAACTCCTGCATGCGATTGGAGATTCAATATCCTTCCAGTCTTTTGCCATTAAGGATTGGCAGACACAGTATGTTCCGATGCACGATATACGAATGAAGTCCTTGGAGAAATCCGACATAACCAGGACCGGTGCATGAGCGACAGAAGTTTTTATCTCTTCAACGACCTTTCCCCTCTTCACTCCATCTGAAAGTGGGTGAACCTTCATCATGTGCATATGTGGCGGGTCTTCCAGCAAAATCAGGGACAAAAGGCCCTAAGAAAGTTCACCTTTCGAGAAGAATGAACACCATTCTTGCTTGTAGGCAGAGTTTAGGCTTTGGATATCGTCCTTACCTTTCGGCATCAATCGTCGTTCTTCCTTTGCTAACCACTGGCCTACAATTTCCCTTCCGTAAACCTAAAAAAACAACCCCAACAACAGACCTTTTTTGGGTAAGGGAAATTCCCTTTTCTCGGCACGGTCACCTGCAATACTTGCTCCAGTGATCACAATTATCACTTCCGTCATTGGAGAACACGGTAAGTCATCTAGATAAACTACAATGACTTTTTCCTCCCATCATTCCTTTGAAATGCAAGTCCATGCCCGCTTAAAAGTGGCACCAGCATTGGTTAGCCCTAAAGGCATCCTGCTGTAGGAAAATTACCCATGATATGAATCTGTTTTGAATTGATCTCGCAGGCGAGACTCTCAATACTGATTATAGCCTGAAAAACCGTCAAGCATAATACAGGCATTTCTGACCCAGTTACTGCTTGGCCAACTTGATCCATTAATGGAAAGGGTAGTTGTCTTTCAGCGAAGCTTGATTCAAGTTTCGGAAGTCTACGCATATGCGTATTTTCACCGTTTTCCTTGCGTACTGCTGGCACATGTTTCGCCACCCAAGTGCTGTGATGAATAGGGAAAATGATCTTCGCGTCCCGCATCTTCTGAATTTCGGCTTGAATAGTGCCCCGAAATCTTGATTATAATGCCCCTTTGCTTCTGACGAAGGCTTTGGCATCTTCTTTTAGCAGAATCATGCTGAACGTCCTTCGGCTTGAGGACTTTAAGTCGGCATAGGACATGCCAATACATCCATATATCTTTTTCAGCAACTTGACAATTCGCTTTTCTTCTGGCGTGCAACATTTCTCCCGATGTTCACGAATGGCGGATGTGGGCCTCAGAACCTAAATTGACTGTTTCTGATCTCTGGAGATGAGGCTAAGGGATCATCGTCGGGCCTTTTCGCTTTTGCACTAAAAACGGTCAATAAGCCCTCCTTTTCCTTTTTTCACAAAACGGTCATGCCTGGTCAACAGGCGTCCAGAAGAAACCAGGCCTTTGGAATTTTATTTCCCTTAAAGCTGACAAATCCATCCGTTCTCCTTTGTTTCGTGGTTTTGACTGTTGATGGATTCACGTCATGGAGAGGTGGATCCTTCAAAATATCAACTCATCAAATTTTCTGCTTTCCTCTAGAAGGCAATGAGGTGATTACAGCGTTGAATACCTGCCAATGCTGAGAGTTGTCTGGGCACGCTTTGGGCGGACCACTGTCAATGTTGTAACTTGCTTCGTCTTCAACCCTGGTGTGGGAGCATGAGAGATGCCGAAAACAAAGCCAACGAATCAGCCATGTCATTTTGGGCCCTTGGAAATGGCCTCTATTGAAAAGCATCAATTTCCTCAATGCTGTCCCATACCGCATTACGGTAGTGCCTGGGAAAGCCTTTTCATTTTTCACTTGGTAAATCCTTTTGACCTGATTTACAACTAGCTCGGCAAACACCCCGGTTTGACTTGCAGATTTTTTATATTATTTCCGCTTTTCTTTGCAGCTTGCATACCGAGTACAGAGATTCGTACTCATCATTATTTGTGTTGAAAAACTGCAATTTGAAAGAAAGAGGATAATCTCCTACCCCGGGAGATTCCAGCACAATCTCCGCGCCACATCCACTAGTCGCGCAGCTGGCCATCCAATTGCAAGGCCAGATCTTATTTTAACAATCCTTCCTGAACAAAAACGTCCTTTGTTTCCGGCCTCTGTGATAAGAGTAAGTCACCAACCCTGATGATTCCGAAAAGATTTGGAGCTTTGGGGGTCTTCATAGCTAGTGACCAGTATTTCTTTTGGGATTCCGGCTCCAAGTTTGCATTACGCCTTGACTGGGATTCCTAAGCTTTGGACCTGTCCATGTTGAATTTTCTCCACCAACTTCGCTTCAAAACTCCTTCCTAGGTAGAATTCCATAGGCTGCTGGGATGTCAGCACAAGGACTGTCATTTTTACTCTTTTATCCGTGAAGGCGTGTCAAACCAATTGTTCCGTTTCCCTTGATTTTGGGCCCAACCCGGAAACTTGCTTGTTTTCCATGAGTAACATCTGGCCGAAGGGTTTGGTAAGAGTAAGGCCCAAATCATGAGCGACTTTGGCAGGCATGACGTTATCAAGCTCCCGTAATCAATAATGCAATTGCTCAACCTTATGGCCATTGAATCAGAGGAGAGATATAAAGGTTCTCGCTTGGCCCAATGCGGACGTCGAAGCGACATTTATGTGGGATTCAGGAGGAGCAGAAAAGGATTCCTTTCAGGGAAAAAAAAAAAAAAAAAACCCCTGGTTTAGCTATAACAGCTTGAACTTTGGATATACTTAGTCAACTCTTCCAGCTGTTCGGGTTTGACTGAAGAATACTCAGCTTCAGACATTTGATCTTGGTCCTTTTTTTTTTTGCGTGATCTATTTAATCACATGCGGCCAACGGGGTTGCATAGGTAAAGAAATCCTTCACCCCGCGATGATGATAGGGTTACTGATCTTGATAGGAATATGAGAGGGCTGACTCGGAGGTTGAGATAGGTGGAAAAGACTTTCTTTGCAAAAGATTTAACAGTGGTTGAGTGGGAAAGAGGATTACCTCTTTTACAATGGTTGGGGCTTGTTTTGACACGGCTTCTCTTTCTGCGTATGGTCAACTCTCTCGTCTTTTCCTTGCGAGCGGGGTAAAAACAGCGTAAGGATTGTCCCGCTTGCATAGCCGTGCGACTCTCTCTTCATCTTAGTCGTCCTCATCAATTCCATGTACCATTGTGGGTCGCCATCGGTTCCCCGACAATCTTTGATCATCTTTCGCCTTGGAGCTAAGGTTTCCTCATATATTGGCTCTTCTTCTCTTCAATTTCGCCAAGCATTGACCGGATGAGCTTCAAGGCGCCAACCGGAGCAGCTGTAGCAAGCGCGGCCTTGTGAAGCGTTTGTTCGGACAACATTCCTCCGCGGGATATCCCGATACGGACGGAGGGCCTGGGCCAGCTGCTTTCTTCAGTGCAGGCAAAACCCAAATCGCCATTTTTTGATGCTGGATCAGACGAAGGATAGGCGAAGGGCCCAAAGACTTAGCTTTAACTGATTCTTTTCTTAACTCGCCAGATATTTCCCCCCCCAAATTGTCTCCTCTATAACGGATGGCAATCAGCCTGACGAGAGGCAAAGTACTACTCGCTCTTGCAGGCGATCAAGAAGCTTGCTTTTGAACTCATGGCATTTACGAAAAACCTTCGGTTTTCTCCGGTTGGAAGCCTTGCAGTAGGGACCATCCGTTGATTAGCGCATTTAACGGGCGACAAAAATCGCGCATGTCTCATTTGCCTCCTTCTTCAGATGATGATCCGTGATAATAAAGTAAATGTCATCCGCTGAGCTTATTACCTGTTCTCAAAAGCGTCCCGCAAAGTTGCCCAACTAGTGATAAGTCCTGGCCGGCAAATGCTGAAACCATTCAGGCTGCAGTCCCTTGTAGAGTTTCCAAAAGAGGCGAACTGCACCTCTTCATGAGTAATCCAAATACTGCATGACTAACATGAAAGCAGAAAATGTGGGGAATCCGTGCTTTGAGGGTTCCGCTCTCCCGTCGAATTCAGGGAAACTTCTTTTCGATTTCCGTGAGGGAGTGCTTGAACTAGGATGTGGTAAAAGCCAACGGCCCATATAAGCTTTCCCCATGGCACCGCCATCAATCGGAAAAGCCGGAAAGAGAACACAGGAGCTGGAAGTGGTAGTTCCGTCTGAGTAGGCAAAAGCACTACAAAGGGGGTGTGGATGCTCCCGGCAAAAGACTTTTTCTTTGTGAAGGCGAAACACTCCTGGATGACACGCTTAGCCGACTTAGCAGCTGAAAACGTGCCGGTGTTACGCTGAAATTGTGCCTCTGAAGCAGATCGAAAGTAGGATCGGCTTCTCCCACGGGCTCTTCTGCTTGCGGTAAAAGTTTCACATCGCCAGGTGTAACCTTTCGGATCTGCAATAATTACGAATCGCAGAGTTAAACTTTATTTTTGGGTGTACTTGCTGATTTCTTTCTGGTTGTTTCTGACAAAAACCAGCAGCATGCACTTTTTCGGATATTTGAAAATTATCCTCTTCAGAAACCGATTGCGGTTAAATGACAAATTGACAGGAAACAGCGAGGATAAGATGGCAGGAAGATAGTAAGCCGATTTTTCGGATCTGGTTTTTAATTTCAGAGGGTTTATAAACATTTAGAAAACTGTTTAACAACTCAGATCTAACGGAAAATGATGATTTTCGATAAAAACTCAGCGAACTAAAGGTATGTAACAGGCCCAGATCTATGATTCTCAGAAACAATTTTCAATTTCGGGCACTTTTCAAATTTTTGGATTTTCAACAAAAAGTTCAGATTTTGGGCAAAACTGGCAGCACCTGCTGAGTTTTTCCCTGATTTTTTTATTTTATACCAGCATAGATCTGACAGATTTATCTGTTTTCTGTTGGCGAAATCTGTTTTTAACAATCGGTCCCCAGCGGTAGTCGCCAAAAAAAGTTTCTGACCATCTGGTCTCGTGACAGATCATGGATAACGGTCCACGTGGTTGCAGGGCTTAGCCCCTCTTTGAGACAGCAAACGAAACTGGTTTATTGCTACTTCTACTAGCAGGAACCTATGCAAGTCTCACAGATTCTGCCTTCGGGGGTTGGGATCTCATCCCAGTAGAGTGTTCTAGGCTGCGAAGAGAAAGGAATAAAAGAAGGAGAAGAGAAAGAACAGATCCGAAGGAAGAAAAGAAATGAGTTCCAAAGCGGAAGGGTCAGAAGATCTATGCTTTGGGTTTGGTAGTAAACAGAGCCAAACCTACTCACATAATAACAAAGCAATACTGATAAACAAATGACGGAAAAGTAGATATGAATTCACAGAAAAGACACATGCAGATCTAACATAAGAAAGATCTAATGTATAACACAGCTATTGAGCACAAAGTCTGAATAATTGTATTAATGGTTTTTATCTGTTACAAGAAAGCTCAAGTCGTTCTCTCCTCACCTCTATTTCTATCTGAAAAATGTTCACTCTAGAATACAACAAGTATTCTTGTATTTATAGAAGATGAGAGAGAGAGAGAAGGCAAAAAAATGGAGCCAACCACTTATCTACAAGATATTTACAAAATATCTAAAGTCAGGTTGACTTTTACAGTGTTGAGTGGATGACATCATCCCATGATGCAACATGGATGATGTCAGCGTTGGCACCAACATACTTGAGATATTGCGAAAAGAAAGTCGGAGAATAGCGAGAGGAAGAAGAAGAAGAGGAAGAAGAAGAAGCTAGTCATCATCATCGTCCTGCGGGCCGAAAAGGGGGTCGCCTGCTTCTGATGCTGCTCAGGAGATGATATGTGGAACTGAGCGCGGTATTCCAAGACTTGCTGATCATTGACCCGAACTGATCCTGTGATGGATCCTGTGCCGATCACTGATTACTTCGCAAGTTTCCCCGCTCTTCTACAAGCTTTTCTCGGGAAGTTTGGAATAATCTCTTTCTCCGCCTCAATCAGAAACCGATGAAGTCCCTGCAAGCCAGCAGGTATTGATGATTCGGTAATCAAACTTGACTTCTGGCCCTGTTTCCTTGAGAAGCTAACTCCTTGAAAAATCCGGATAGTATCATCAGCCGTTCTTAAGGTGAGGGAAGGAGTGAGCAAACCCTGGATTCATGGATAAAAACAATTTTCCTCCATTTGATACATCGCATCCAGGGCCTCTTCCTTCACCTTATCTATTTTTTCTAACACAAACTCGAGCTGATCTATCCGATAGTCCAGAGTGGACATAGTCTTGTTGAGGGTCCTTGGTGACCGAATACTCCGAACTTGACCAAATCTTCGACTGAACAGTCGAACATCTGTTGGAAGGCCTCGTGTTGGAGTCGAGCGTTTTTCCAACTCTTCTTGATATCGGGACTGCTATGCTTGGAGCTCCTTATTCCCTTTTCAATGTTCAGGGATAGAGCGATATATTCGGCGATTACCTTTTCGCTATCTTTGAGGAATCTGACTTCTCCAGCAGAAACAAGCCATGCCCTGCTCAACCGATCTTTGAATATTCATTGAGCTTGTCCTGACTGAGCACTCAGGAGTCTCGGCGGCAGTTTGTGGGAGGTGCACTGTCCACATCTTCTGTAAGGCCTGAAGCAGGTATTTATTCTGTTCTTTTCATTTCAGAGCAGCCGTTTTTCTTCTTTGGCTTCTTGAAGCTTGTCTCACAAAGTGCAGTCAATCGCGGAACGAGCTTCCCCCTGGAGACTTTCAGAGGACTTCCCCATTGTGACTTGGGGTCACTGTGAAATCTGCTGGAGACAGATCTTCTTTCTCTTTGGTGGGATCGGGGTAAGCTATTCCAGACTCCTCTCACCTGCAAGCGCTCTTTGAGAAGCGTGTAACCGCTTGTGCTTCTTTGCTCCTTTAGCCGGAATAGACCGAAAAGAGTCCATCGGAGCGATGGGGACTTTCCTCTTTGGCTGGCTCAGCTGCTGAGAGATCCAAGCTGGTCCTATTGAAGAAGGACCAGAGACAGAGGGGGAGGCAGCACAAGTAGAAGAGGGGAAGAACGTGGAGACACGCGGCGGTGGCATTGGAAGAATAGCCGCGGAGGTGTCCACGGGAGAAGGGAAAACCGGGGCTGCAGAAGACATAGGAAGGGAAGGAGCCCGGAAGGAGAGAAGAAATGGAAGGAGACAAATCAGCAAGAGAGGAGAAGACGGATGAAGAGGCAGGGGAAAGGGTAGAAGAAGGGGGAGAGGACACAACCAAGGAGTGGTTGCTGACACCTGAGGAAGTGGAGGAAGAGAAAGAAGAAGGGATAGAAGGGACCTCTGTAGTTGTAGCGATGCCGACATCCTTGGGTGGATGGGCATATAGGACTTCCTCTGCCAATTCCTTCTCTGGCGAATCCAGGGTTATTACTTGTTCAGGGCTCTGAAGGAAGAGGAATTTCAGGGGCTTCCTCCCGAAGGGTGCTCAGGCTCACCTTCCGCAGCTTTGCCTTTTAGCTGCTTCTTTGATCTTGGAGGCGCATTACCCAAAGGAGAAGTTATAAAATCTACGCCGAGGTAGATCAATCCATTCATACGGCACCAGAGCTCCGTTCTCCGCATGGTTCTTTGAACCCTCTCCTCAATTGTCTGAGGAGCCTTGCTTCTATCAATTGGCCGGGAAGGCCAATTGTCCCATCTGTGTCCTTATATACTTTGTCGACTTCGTCTTCCTTGGTTTGGGAAGCCTTTGGGACGATGCCACTCCATACTGAATAATTTCTGCCAATCTAAGGCGGGAGTGATCCTGTCTCCTGAGTGCCACCTCATGGATGACGTCAATGTAAGATGTCCTCAATTTGAGGGACATGGATAGGATCAAGCTTAGCCCTGGCAGATCAGCCTCTTGGGTCGAATGTGTAGGCCTTGCTGGGAAATCAGGCTTTAGGTTGACAATTCTAAAAGCTCATCAACATCTCCTTCACCTTGTGATAGCTGGAACAAGTGTCTCGGCCTACTGTTAGGGGGAAAGGAGTTCCACCCTTCTTTCTCTTCTTGGCACTTCTCATGATATGTGACCAGCTGCTTGACAATTCCATGCACTATCTTTTGTCCAGCATACCTTGGAACCTAGTGGGCTCGCCCAAGAATTACCGCCCTCCAAGATAGGTGAATGTTGGAAAATTGGGTGAACAATGCCCCCCACTTTCCACACAGAAATAGTATTCTTAATTGTGCGGCCATGAGGTCAACTTTGGTCGTCAGCATCATGATATATGGTAGAAGAAGCATCATTGATTTTTTGAAAAGTGTTGGATCTATTCTCCAGCCTTTAGGCTCTGGGTAGTATTCCTTATCTTGGCCTGAGGCCAAGTTCCACTTCGTCGTTCCGCCCTGGATAGTCCCTTTCTACGCTGCAAGCATACACTACGTAGAGTTCCATATGAACACCCTGTTGGTGCAACTGTTGTATCTGCTGCTCAGAAAATGGCGCTGCTTATTATTTCCCCCCAGCAGAAGCCGCTGATCGGGCAAATTTTTGTTCATCGTTTCCAGGTACCGCGCAGCATCCATTATGGAAAGTATTGGGGGCGTTCGAAAGCCCTAAGTGCCATATAACACTTGAAAAGGTGACATGCCGAGAGACCTCTTGGGAGTAATACGGTCCGCCCACAAAGCGTCGTACAAAGACTTGTGCCACATCCGCTGATTTTCATCTACTAATTTCCGTATAATGGTCACTAGGTTCTTATTACTGGATTCCGCCTGACCATTTCCCTGAGGTTAATAATCCGAGGCGTGTGCTAAAGTTATTCCATATTCATAGCAAAAACTAATAACTTCCCGTGAGGAGAAGTTAGAAGCATTATCAGCAACGATTTTGTTCGGGATGCCGAACCTGACAATGATATTTTCCTTGATAAAACTGCAAACCACCTCAGAAGTGGCATGCTTAACTGGTATGGCTTCCACCCACTTGGTGAAGTAATCAGTTGCTGTAAGGACATAGCTATGTCCGGCACTCGATTGGGGATTGAGTGCACCAATAAAATCGATTCCCCACTGCTTGAATGGCTCATTGATAATAACCGGCCTTAGGGGAAAGGCAGCCAATTTGGGCTTACCAACAAACTGCTGGCAAGGCTCGCATTTCGCTACCCAGGTAGCTGCATCTTGAAAGAGCGTCGGCCAGTAGTACCTGGCTCGAATGATCTTATGTGCCGTCACGGAAGAAGAGAAATGGCCTCCACAAGCCGAATTGTGAAAACTCTCCAGCAGTTTTACTTGCTGGGGCTTGTCAACACATCGCAGGAAGACACCGTCTATCCCGTGCTTATATAAACCGTCATCCCAGATGACATACTTGGCCGCTCTGAGCTTTATAGCACGCTTCTCCTTTGCATTCAGGTGCACTGGGCATTCGCCGTAGGTGAGGAAGAAAGCGATGTCGGAGTACCATTCGTCACAAGTTGCCACAAACAAAACCAGAGGTAGAGAAACAGGCTCCTCCAGAGGGCTTTGCGCTTCGTTGGTGCAATCTCTTTTCTCTCTAGGGCTATCTGAGTCTTTGTTTTCAGCCATTAGCTGACACAGGCCCTTGCCTCTTACCAGCTTGGTGGGTTTGATATCCAGGTCATATTCCTGGACCTTTGCAATCCAATTCCCTCTCAAGCTTCCCAACTCTTGTTGAGTTAGAATTGATTTCACCGCTGTGTCGGGAACCAGCACCACTGTATGCGAGTTCAGAATGTAATACCTGAAACTCTTCACCGCTTTAACGACGGCAAAGGCGTGCTTTTCCAATTGAGTCATTTTCAACTCGTGAGGCTTGAGAGGAGAACTCATGAATGCGATTGGAGATTCAATATCCTCCGAGTTCCTTTGCATCAGGATTGCAGAAACAGTGTGTTCGGATGCATAGCTGTACATAATGAAGTTCTTGGAGAAATCCGGACATACCAAGACCGGTGCATGAGCAACAGAAGTTTTTATCTCCTCAAACGACCTTTTCCCCTCATCACTCCATCTGAAAGTGGGTGACCCTTTCATCATGTTCAGTATGTGGCGAGTCTTCTCAGCAAAATCAGGGACAAAACGCCTAAGAAAGTTCACCTTTCCGAAGAAAGAATGAACACCATTCTTGCTTGTAGGCAGAGTAAGGCTTTGGATAGCCTTAACTCTTTCGGCATCAATCTTGGTTCCTTCTTTGCTAACCACATGGCCTAGCAATTTCCCTTCTGTAACCCCAAAAATAGACTTCTTTGGGTTTAGGGAAATCCCATGTTCTCGACACCTGGCCAATACTTGCTCCAAGTGATCGCAATGATCACTTCGTCGTTTGGAGAACACGGTTAAGTCATCTAGATAGACTACAATGACTTTTCCCATCATTCCTTTGAATGCAAAGTCCATGGCCCGCTGAAAAGTGGCACCAGCATTGGTTAGGCCGAAAGGCATCCTGCTATAGGCAAATGTACCCCATGGAGTAGTGAATGCTGTTTTGAATTGATCTTCAGGCGAGACTTCGATCTGATTATAGCCTGAAAAACCATCAAGCATAGACAGCATTTCTGACCCAGTTACTGCTTGCAGAACTTGGTCCATTATGGGAAGAGGGTAGTTGTCTTTCAGCGAAGCTTGATTCAAGTTTCGGAAGTCTACGCAGATGCGTATTTCACCGTTTTTCTTGCGCACTGGCACAATGTTTGCCACCCAAGTGCTGTGATGGATAGGGAAAATGATTCTTGCGTCCAGCATCTTCTGAATTTCGGCCTGAATGGTGCCCGAAATCTTGGGATTATAGTGCCTCTGTTTCTGACGGAAGGCTTTGACATCTTCTTTTAGGGAATGTCGTGCTGAACGTCTTTTGGCTTGAAGGACTTTAAATCGGCATATGACCAGGCCAATACATCCATATATCTTTTCAGCAACTTGACAAATTTCCGCTTTTCTTCTGGCGTGCAACATTTCCCGATGTTCACGAATTGCGGATGTGCCTCAGAACCTATATTGACCGGTTCTGTCTCTGGAGATGAGCCAGGATCATCCCGCCTCTTCTTTTTTACAAAACGGTCATGCCTGTCAAACAGGCGCTCCAGAGAAACCAGGCCCTTCGGAATTTTATTTCCCTTAAGCTGACAAATGCCATCGTTCTCCTTTGTTTCGTGGTTTTGACTGTTGATTGATTCACGGCATGAAGAGGTGGATCCTTCAAAATACAACTCATCAAAATTTTCTGATTTCTCTAGAAAGGCAATAAGGTGATTATCATCGTTGAATACCTGCCAATGCTGAGAGTTGTCTGGCACGCTTGGGCGGAAAACCACTTCAATGGTGTATTTGTTCGTTTTCAAACCCGGGTGTGGGAGCATGAGAGATGCTGAAACAGCCAACGAATCAGCCATGTCGTTTTGGGCCCTTGGAATGGCCTCTATTGAAAAAGCGTCAAATTCCTCAATGCTGTCCCATACCGCATTACGGTAGTGCCTGAGCCTTTCATTTTTCACTTGGTAAATCCTTTTGACCTGATTTACAACTAGCTCGGCATCACCTTGGACTTTCAGATTTTTTATTCCTCTTTCCTTTGCAGCTTGCATACCGAGTAACAGAGATTCGTACTCAGCAGTATTATTAGTGTTGAAAAACTGCAATTTGAAAGAAAGAGGAATTATCTCCTCCTCGGGAGATATCAGCACAACTCCAGCGCCACATCCACTAGTCGCGCAGCTGCCATCAAATTGCAAGGTCCAGATCTTATTACAATCCTTTTCTTGAACAAAAACATCCTTTGTTTCCGCCTCGGTGGATAAGAAGTAATTCCCCAACCCTGATGATTCGAAAAGAATTTGGGCTTTGGGGTCTTCAGAACTAGTGACCAAGTATTTCTTTTGGGATTCCGGCTCCAAAGTTTGCATTACGCCTTTGACTGGGATTCTAGCTTTGGACCAGTCCATGTGAATTTCTCCACCAACTTCGCTGCAAAAACTCCTTCCTAGCAGAATTCCATAGGCTGCTGGGATGTCAGCAACAAGGACTGTCATTTTTACTCTTTTATCCGGGAAGGCTGCAAACGCAAATTGTGCGTCCTTGATTTGGCCAACCAACGGAACTTGCTTGGTCTCCAATGAATAGCATCTGCCGAAGGGTTTGGTAAGAGTGAGGCCCAAAGCATGAGCGACTTTTGCAGGCATGACGTTATCAGAGGCTCCGGAATCAATAATGCAATTGCTCAACTTATGGCCATTGATCAGGAGGGAGAGATAGAAAGGTTCTATCTTGCCAGATGCGGATGTTGAAGCAACATTTATATGGGATTCAGGGGGAGTGGAAAGGATTCCTTTTGGGGAAACCTGTTTAGCTATAACAGCTTGACTTTGGATATAATTAGTCAATCTTACAAGCTGTTCGGGGTTTGACTGAAGATACTCAGCTTCAGACATTTGAATCTTGGTCTTCTTTGCGTGATCTATTATATCAAACGCGGCCAAGGGTTGCGTTGGTGAGGGAATGAGTCCTTCACTTCGCGGTGGTGGAATAGGATTACTGATCTTGATAGGAATATGAGAGGGCTGACTCGGAGGAGAGATAGGTGGAAAAGACTTCTTAGCAAAAGACTTAACAGGGAATTGAGTAGGAAGAGGATTACCTCTTCTAGCAATGGTTGGAGGTGCGTTTGACGCGACCTTCTCCTTTTGTATTGTGGGCAGCGACTTCTGCCTCTTTTCCTTGCGAGCGGGTGAAAACAGCATATGATTGTCCGCTCGCGTAGCCCTGAGTACTCTCTTCTTCGTCAGATTCATCCTCGTCAAATTCCATATATCCAATAGTAGAGTCGCCAGTCGGCTCACCGACATCTAGATCATCTTCGTCTTGAAACGAAGGTTCTTCATAGTACTGCTCTTCTTCTTCAACTTCGGCCAAAGCATTGACCGGAGGAGCTTCAAGCGCCAACCGTGGAGCAGCTCGCAGGTAAGCGCGGCCTTTGTGAAGCGTTGTTAGGAACAAAATTCCTCCGCGGGATATCCCGATACGAGGAACTGGGAGAGGCCTGGGCCAGCTGCTTCTTTAGTGCAAGCAAATCATTTGCCATTTTTTGGAATGCTGGATCAGACGAAGTGATAGGCGAAGGGCCCAAAGACTTAGGCTTAGCTGATTCTTTTCTTAACTCGCCAGATATTATCAAATTGTCTTCTATACGGATGGCAGCAGCCTGAGCGAGAGGCAAAGTAGCTACTCGCTCTTGAAGGAGCAAGAAGCTGACTTTTGAGCTCATGGCGTTTACGAAGAAGCACTTCTGATTCTCCGGCGTTGGAAGCATGGCAGTAGGGACACGGTTGATTAGCGCATTGAACCGGGCGACAAAATCGCGCATGGTCTCATTTGCCTCCTTCTTCAGATGAGTGATTCGTGACAATAGAGTAAATGCATCCTCTGAAGGTTTATACCTGTCTTCAAAAGCGTCCCGCAAAGTTGCCCAACTAGTGATAGATCCGGCCGGCAAATGCTGAAACCATTCAGCTGCAGGTCCTTGTAGAGTTTCCAGAAAGAGGCGAACTGACACATCTTCGTGGGTTACGTCCAATATACTGCATGACATAATGAAAGCAGAAATGTGGGAATCCGTGCTTTGATTTCCGCTCCCGTCGAATTTAGGAAAATTCTTTCGATTTCCGTGAGGGAGTGCGTGAACTGGATGTGGTAAAGCCAACGGACCCATAGCGTTTCCCCATGGTACCGCCATCTGAAAAGCCGGAAAGAGAACGCGAGCCGGAAGTGTAGTTCCGCTGAGTAGTAAAGCACTACAAAGGGATGTAGATGCTTCTGGTATCAGACCTTTTCTTTGTGAAGGTGAGACACTCCTGGATGACCGGCTAGCTGAGCTTAGCGCTGAAAAACGTGCCGGTGTTACGCTGAAATTGTGCCTCTGAAGCAGATCGAAAGTAGGATCAGCTTCTCCTCGGGCTCTCCTGCTGCGCGTAAAAGGTTCACTCGCCAGTGTACCTTTCAGATCTGCAATATTACAGCGCAGATTTAAACTTTATTTTTGGGTGTACTTGCTGATTTTCTGGTTTTTCTGACAAAAACCAGCAGCATGCACTTTTTTGGATATTTGAAAATTATCCTCTTCAGAAACCGATTGCGGTTAAATGACAGATGAGCAATGAGGATAAGATGGTGGGGAAGATAGTAAGCTGATTTTTCAGATCTGATTTTTACTTTTCAGAGGGTTTCAAACTTTTTAGGAAATAATCAAAACTCAGATCTACGGAAAAATAATAATTTCTGTAAAAACTCAGCGAACTAAAGATATGTAAAAGGCCCAGATCTATGACTTTCAGAAGAAAATTTTTCGATTTGGGCACTTTTGCAAATTTTTGGATTTTCAACAAAAAGCTCAGATTTGCAAACTGGCAGCAACCTACTGATTTTTCCTGATTTTTTATCTTACTACCAGCATAGATCTGACAGATCTGTCTGTTCGATCCCCAGCGGAGTCGCCAAAAACTGTTGGTCCGAAAATCTGTCGCGTGGACAGATCTATGGATAGACGAGCCAACAGTGTGCAGGGCTTAGCCCCTCTTTGAGACAGCAAAGCGAAACTGGTTTATTGCTACTTCTACTAGCAGGAACCTATGCAAGTCTCACAGATTCTTCCTTCGGGGGTTGGGATCTCATCCCAGTAGAATGTTCCTAGGCTGCGAAGAGAAAGGAATAAAAGAAGGAGAAGAGAAAGAACAGATCCGAAGGAAGAAAAGAAATGAATTCCAAAGCAGAAGGGTCAGAAGATCTATGCTTTGGGTTTGGTAGTAAACAGAGCCAAACCTACTTGCATAAATAAACAAAGCAATACTGGTAAACAAATGACGGAAAAGTAGATATGAATTCAACAGATTAACCGACACATGCAGATCTAACATAAGAAAGATCTAATGCATAACACAGCTATTGAGCACAAAGTCTGAATAATTGTATTACTGTTCTTTTCTGTTACAAGAAAGCTCAAAGTCTTTCTCTCTTCACTTCTATTTCTATCTGAAAAATGTTCCCCCTCGAATACCACAAGTATCCTTGTATTTATAGAAGATGAGAGAGAGAGAGAAGATAAAAAGGAGCCAACCACTTATCTACAAGATATTTACAAAATATCTAAAGTCATGTTGACTTTTACATTTTTGAGTGGATGACATCATCCCATGATGCAACATGGATGATGTCATCGTTGGCACCAACATACTTGAGATATTGCGAAAAGAAAGTCGGAGAATAGCGAGAGGAAGAAGAAGAAGAGGAAGAAGAAGAAGCTAGTCATCATCATCGTCCTGCGGCCGAAAAGGGGTTGCCTGCTTCTGATGCTGCTCAGGAGATGAGATGTGGAACTGAGTTCTTCGGAGAAGTCGCTTCGGTGGATAGTCTGGGGCCACCGGGTCACTACCTTCTTATTTTTGAGGTAGACTTCATTCATTAACTGCATGCATAGGTCCTCATTGTCCTCCCAAGTCTTGATACATTCTTCTTGGGTAACGGCCACGAAGCTTCGGTGATGAGGGATGCCAAGAATCTTTTCAAAATGGCGAGCGGTGAGGTCAATGACCACTTCCCCCTTACTATTTTCGACACACCTGGTGTCCTTGTTGTAAGATTGGGCAACCACCATTATGAACTCATTATTAATAGCGCTGACTGGAATCCCACCGGCGAAATGTAGAGCACTACCCATCAATTTATCCATCCAGGGGCTTCTTGATACTCTCTGAGTTCTCACCCAGAATTCGTCCATGTCAATGTGGCCCAGTTCAGAATCTCTGACATCCATATTGCATTCCGCCTGAGATTCGGGCATTCTAACCCTTTGGTACTTATACTTCATTTCTTCCTCTGTTAGCTTAGCTTTTCCTCTTGGTTTGGCGGGTCTCTTGCTTGAGGTAGACATGTGTTCTTCAAGGCTTATCTGATGATCTGCACGTAGGAGGAGTGAAACCCAATCCAAGAAGCTTGAATTAGTCATTTGATTTTCAATGGGAACGCTAGCAGAAGAAAGAGTTAGAATTTTTAAGGCTCGGGGTGCAGGGCGCATGGAAAATGTATATAACAGGCTGAATAGACAAGGCGCACAGGAAAAGGACGTAACAGAGATAAAATTGGCGCCAAAGGCGCATGGCGCATGGATGAAGCAGACTGCATTTTATAGAATGGCGCACAGGAAATACATGTTACATTGAGGTTTGGTGCGCCCTTTGGCGCATGGGCAGATTGTGCGACATGGAAAAAGGGCGCGCCAAAGGTATATGGCGCGGCGCATGGGGGAGCGACACAACATCATGTACTTGCAACGGAAGGTGCGCCCGCGCCTTGGAGGCTTTACGCTTGCGCAGATATCTCTCGCTTTGCATGGAAGCTGGGCGCGCCCTTTAGCGCATAGAAGAGGGATGCAACAGGGGTAAAAGATGCGCCAAAGGGATATAAGAAGGCGCGGGTTTTGAGCGCGTTACAGGCCGAAAGGGTGCGCTTAGGGGCGCATGATTCTTGACTGCAGCAGGATGGCAGGGTGCGCCATGGGGCGCGTGATTTAGATTGTTTACAAGGCGCGCCGGTGCGCCTTGTGAAATAAGTTCTCAAACCTCTTTCCCTCTTTCTCTTCCTCTTCAAAATTTACTTGGACAAGTAAGGTTTTACAAAAACTTGTAAACAGACCAAGTCAGCTATAAAACGACCCCTTTTCCAGCAAATCCGGAAAAAGGGAGGGAGAGGAAGAATAACAGAAGATAATGAACAGGACAGCACGGGGGGGGGAAAAAAGCTCAAACACATCGAACCACGATGAAAAACCGGCCAGCAAGCTGGCACACACACCAAAACTGGACAAAAACAAACCCAAGGAACTGAAAACGTAAAACAGGGAAGGGGAAGAACCTCTTACCTTAAAAATATAGCGAAAGTTCCTGAGCGGGTCCACAATACGATGAAAGTGACAGAGCAGGGGCTGACACACCCAGAGCAATCACGTGCTTTGAAAAAAAAGAACAATGAAAATGACATGGCGCGCACTGTTATATATAACAAAACTTTGTCATAAATGCGCCACCCACTTTTGAAAAGGCGCGCGAAAACGACTGTCGACATGAATTATTGTGCGCCCTTAGGCGCACCAAAACGTGGTGTAACAAGGAAAGCACATGCGCCTTTTAGCGCATGGAAAAGAGGCGCGACAAATGATATGTCAACATCGAGGCGCATGCGCCTCGGCGCACGCAAATAAGGCTTAACATGCTTTGGCGCACCAAAAAACGTGTTGACATGGGAAACCATGCGCCAAAGGCTTTTTGAAGGGGCGCACCAAAATGTGGTGTTACAGTGAAAATCCATGCGCCCAGCCAAAAAGGCTCAAAAAGACTAAGTTCGAAAGCTAGATTTCCTGAGAAGGAATTTTAAATCGTTTCGAACGCGAGGGATCCCTATCGAGGGATCAAGACAAAAATTCTCGGTATGGTTATCAGTAAAATTGCCCTTGTCAATTTTACGGGATAACACCTTTATACGTGCCACTACCTTTTAGTGACAATTCCCCATTAGCCTTCTAAGATCCAGTTGATTTTCTCTCAGCTCTCTTACCCATAGAGTCTAAAGTCAACTAGTTACTTGTCTTATAAAAATACTTTATAGGGTTTACTACTAAATCAGCGTCATCTCCTCTTACAACAGTTTAATTTTCATGCACCTAGTAGACCACTTGGATTTTATGTTCATAATTCCATGCTTTGGGGATGTCTCCAGCTACCCTTTTCAACCCAAATGTAGATGTCATCATTTGATACGTCTATGATTTATCTAAAGGTATTTTAGACAATCAAACAAACCATGCCCATACCAGTCATAACCACCTCTTCTTCATCACCCTTTCCTACACCTACACCTTTACCAACAATCAAACCTGATTATATGCCTAAGATCCTACTTGCACCTACATTTTCCCCCAGAGCCACAACCATAAACCCAATTGGGAGTCATGCCAACATCAAACCTAGTCCATCCTCCTATCAAATTAGAATTAGCCACATCTTTACAAGCTCGCACAAAAAATATTCCTCCATCTAAATGGAAGACCTAACCTTCTATGCCACTGCATACACCAATTGTTTCTCACTACTCCTCTGTCACCTTCACCATTGCCCTCCATCCTAGAACCTCACCCATCGACGTTGACCAAAAAACCTCTTATCCAAAGAAAACCAAAAGCACAGTAGCCCTCCTCTTCATCATGATCTTTTATTACACCCAACTTACCTACACAACATACACCTTCATCATTACCCACATCTTTCTTATCATTTATTTCCCCACCAACTATAGTAACCTCATCACTACCTATGAGATTTCCTTCTCTTTAACCCATACCTTCCACCTTACCTCTACCAACAACCTTCACCAAACCTCATTTATCACCTTGGCTAACTTCCCCTCTTCCGCCATCTACCTTCCCTTCCACATCATGTACTCCTTCCTCACCTTTACCTAGGAAGGTGCAACAAAATTGAAAAACACACTACCCTCCAAAGTGGTAGTTAAGCCTACAATACCTTTCTATCACTAGTTCATCTACTATGCATTTACCTAAACTAAGGTACAACCCAAATATAAAATAGTACCACCTACCAAACCAGTGGTCAAACCCATTTCACATCCAATTCTAACTCCTGTGATGCCTCTCCCACCAAAATCACCACACTTCACTCCAGACCCAGACTCACCTCACATTGTTATCCATTGGCAGGGTCTTACACTAACATCTTAGAAAATATTTTAGAAACCTATTTCATCACATTGGCACCACTTACACCTTATAACCCACTCAAACCTAAACCAAAATGGTTTGACAATACAAATATTTGTGCCTACCATCATGTGTCAGTGCATGATGTAGAAATTTGTAAGGATCTTAAAACCATTCTCCTTCAACTGTGTCCTCCTGAAAAAGTATTAATGATGATGATCTTCTAGATGAGGACCTTGTTTCGACCTCCACCTATCACCACACATCCTCACCCACTACCTATTTAGCAACCTGAATCACCAATTCCATAACCCTTTTATCCTCCTCCAAAATTCAAGATCAATATGCTCATTGTATAAGAGAGTTAGCCAAACCTCCACCTAAATGCCAATATGCCCCTTGCTTTTTCTTTGCACAACACCAATACATACCAGTTCACCATCTTTCTATTTCCCATATTTTTGCTACACTTATCATGATTCAGCTAGTCACTCACCCCATATTAATATGGTTAACATTGCCACTCGTGCCTAAAAATAAAAAGGAAAGGAGAAAATAAACTAGCTCATCCACCAATCTCATGCCCAATATACCATCTACACCCACATGAAAAATTACTATTCAGGGACCCCCATATCCTATTTCTGATGGGGTCACCTATCATATAATGATAAAACCATTACACCAATATCCCTCTTAAAATTTCATTGTATGACCTTGTCCAAACCTATGATTCTCATCGACAAGCCCTCATAGAGGTTATGTAATCTATTGAGGTTTCAACTAATGACCCAATGCATATGGAATCCATTATTACCCCTCACCATGTGGCCTCTCTCACCAATTCATCCCCTTCCTTTACATCCATTACAACTCATCAAAATTAGCCTCTCTCAATTTATCTGACATGACAAGATTGTACCTCTCCAATCAGATGACCTTGAATCCCACCCTTTCCATTTCCATATACATTGATAATATATGCATTCGATGTATTATGATTAATGTTGGTGCCAGCATAAACATTATATTTTCCCATGCGTATAAAAAAATGTGAATATCCCTACCAATTGCATGCATAATAACCTAGTTATGTTACGTTCATTCAATGATGCCATAACTTTGACCCTTGGCACCATCATTCTCCACATTTACGTGGGCCCTTGTACTGTTCCAAAATTGTTCTATGTCTTAGAGGGCGAATTCAGTATAACTTATTGCTTGGCCAACCTTGGATCTACGTCATGGGTTATGTCCCTTCAACCTTACATTAGTTGTGTAAAATTTAAACATGAAGGACATAACTATACCATTCCAGCTGAACTCCTCCACCATTCAAAAACTATGCAACATGTTGTATTGACCTAATGATGTCCTTGTACCAGTTAAGGCATCTACCACGCTGCCACTTCTCTTTCACCCACAACCCTATCCACCAATGCTATGTCACTACTCTCACACCTAATTCCTCAATTCTCACTACCTTGTCAAGCCTCCATAGCTGACCCATCTTCACTAACCCATCTACTTCTCAACCAACCAATGCTTCTTCTTCACAATTACCTAGTGATTAATCTATTCCCAGCTACCCACATATCAACCACCGATCCCTTAGAAGGTGTTTTTTAACGTCTCACTCTAGAGGAGTACCACCTGTATAACATCGATACATTCCTTACTCCTCAAGAGTATGGTAACCTCACCAACATCCCCACTATGATCACTGCATAGGAGGTTTCCCTTATGGTCCTCCCCACCTTCGTACCAACTTAACATATGGGGGACTTGATACTTCTACTTACTCGCCTGAGCTACCTTCCCAAACGTGACCATTTTCATTTGACCTTCAATCTCTCACCAAATACTACTTCACCCACACCTTCCTCCATCGTTGTGCATGGAAGGGTTTTGGCTTTGGTTTCTATGAAAAAGGCCAACATACTATCATCCATGCACCACATGTAAAAATAAAGACCACAAGTGGTATTGGATTTTCTAAACCATCTTCCTAAGAAATCCCGCATCAAACTCATTGAGGATGACAAACCTTCCTTCACCCCATCTACCAAATTCACCACCTTCACCTATGGAGTCTATGGATCCAGAATCCATTCCTCCTAGATTTTTTTCATGAACACCATTTCCCTAGGACCTCTAACTTATCAATGAGATGGCGAGGCTCCCTCTTCTCTTCCCTTCCTGTATCCTGACATGATCGATGACGATACACCTTCTATTAATGTCATTCAATGTCAGGATGATGAGTCTATTCTCACCTACCTTGGTGTAGAAGATTCTTATATTCACTGGTCATTACCTTCTGAGACACAAACCATGTTAAATGAATCAACCATCAAAATCAATATTAACACTCAGGATGACCCACACATTTTAAAGATAGGCCAATATTTAGATGTTGCTGAAGAGGAAGCATTTACTTCTTTCCTCCTGAGATCATAGCAATGCTTTTTCTTGGTCCCTATGCTGATATTCCCTGGTATTGACCCAAACATTGTGGTCCACAATATCATTACTATTCCCGAAGATAAACCCATAAAACAAAAGCTGTGGAAAATGCATCCTCGCATTTCCCTTCTTTTTAAAGAAGAACTTCAGCGCCTTATTTTGGTTTCCTTCATCCTACCCATTGATTATCCCCAATGGATCTCTAACATCATTCCTATCACAAAAGTGACATGGGGAATCCGCATTTACACATGGATTTTCATGACCTTAACTTAGCTTTCCCTAAAGATGACTTTCCTCTACCTAGTATTGACCAACTAGTTGATCTTACCGCTGGCCATGAGATGTTATCACTCATGGATGGTTTCTTGGGTTATAACCAAATATTACTCACCCTAGAAGATCAACACAAAACCACCTTCATCACTCCTTGGGGGACCTTTTTCTATCGATGTCATGCCCTTTGGCCTTAAAAACGCTTGGTGCTACATATCAATGGTCTATGACTTATATCTTTCATGACAGTATGTATCACATATTGGAAGATTACGTTGACGATATCCTTACCAAATCTAAACATTAGGCCAAACACCTTATAGTCCTTAAGGTCATCTTCGACCGTCTCATCAAGTATTGTGTTCACCTTCAACCTAAGAAGTGTGTCTTTGTTTTTCTCTCTGGAAAGCTCCTTGGTTTTATCATTTCTTTGTGTGGCATAGAAGTTGATCCCACTAAAATCAAGGCTATTCTCAAAATTCCTCCACCTACTAACCTTCATCAACTTCATAGTTTGCAAGGAAAGTTGCAATCTATTTGTCACTTTATTTCACAACTTTTCAACCACTGCCACCCATTTCATCATCTCCTCAAAAAGGATGTCTCCTTCAAATGGGATGATGAATGCCATAAAGCCTTTGACGCCTTAAACAATACCTCCTCCAACCACCTGTGCTCATTCACCCTAAGGATGACCAAAAAAAATTCCCTTACATTTTTGTTACTGATCATTCTTTGGGTGCCATGCTTGCTCATCACGATGAGAAACATAGGGAACAAGATGTTTATTATGTAAGTCATACCCTTTTAGACTATGGAACTAGATATACCCATGCTGAAAAAAATCTGCTTAGCCTTAGTTTTTGTCACCACTAAACTACACCATTACCTACTTAACCACAAAACATTTGTTGTCACCAATACTGACCCCTTACATTACATGTACACCAAACCCTACCAACATCAATGTGTTACACATTGGCTCATGCTTCTTGCAGACCTAAAACTCAAATTCATCCATCAAAAATATGTCAAAGGACAAACCATCACTGACCAACTCACAGATACACCTCTCTCCAGAAATCAATCCTCTAACTTTGATTTCCCAAATGAATCCATCGCTACCCTCTCTTTGGACGATACCGCTTACTAAATGACCTTATTATTTGATGGTTCAAAATATCAGCATGGGGGTGATGTCAGAGTTATCCTCATTCCTCTTGATGGTGAACCTATGCCATTATCTTTCAAACTAGAATTTGATTGTATTAACAATATCATTGAATATGAATCATTCGTATTAGGTCTCCAAGCCGCCACGCCTTAGACGTTAGATCAATTAATATCTTTGGTGACTCTCAACTAGTTGTAAACCAAGTTAATGGTATATACCAGTGTCGTAATGAAATACTTAAAAATTATAAGCATCATGTGGACATACTTTTGACTATCTTTGACCGTTATGAACTTCAAACCACCCCAAGTTCTACTAATAAATTTGTGGATACCATGGACTGTCTTACTTCTCAAATACCCGCTTCGCCATCCGACTCAAAAATCTTTATCACAGTATAAAGGCTACAATCACCTTCTTATTTATTTTGAGACATCAACCTTGTTGGAACCATTGAAACTGACCCACGTGACCTTTGGTATAAGCAGTTTGTTGACTACCTTTCCCTTTCAATTCTACCTCTAGATCTTACTCGCAATGGACAATGAGCCTTTCTCAAAAGTGTCTCTCACTATGTCATCATGGGTGGTCTTCTTTATAAATGTGGCTTTGATGGTATCCTCTTACGATGCCTTACAAGTTCTGAAATTCCCTACACCATCAAGGAAGTTCACGATGGAATTTGTGGAGGTCACTTCAGTGGTTTAGCTTGTCGCTAAACACATTCTCCACCTAGGTTATTATTGGCCAAACTTAAAATGTGATTGTTGTGATTATGTCCAACATTTTGTGAAGTTACAGCAACATGCTAATCTTCATCACACACCTAGTCATGCCTTACAGGTTACACGAGACCTTTGGCCTTTCTCTCAATGGGGTTTGGATCTTGTCAGAGAGATCAATCCTCATTCTTCACAATGTCATCAATGGATTATTACCACTACTGAATACTACACTAAATGGGTAGAAGCCATACCTCTTATTTCTACAAAAGCTGAGAAAATATGTGAATTCATCAACCATCACATCATTTGTCACTTTGGTGTTCCTCATCATCTCATCACTGATAACAGAAAATAGTTCAAAAACAAAACCCTATGGAAACTTTGTGATGCCTTTGGCATTCAACTCAGTTTTTCTTCACCTTACTACCCTCAAACAAATGGCCAAGCTGAATCAACCAACAAAACCTTAAACAAAATTCTTATGAAAGTTGTTGATGATACTGGAAAGGATTGGCATACACACATTCCTTTTGCCTTATGGGCTTATCACACTAGTATTTGTACCTCAACTGTTGCCATGCCTTTCTCTCTGGTCTATGGTACAAAGGTTGTTCTGCCTCTTGAAGTCTAGATTTCATCTCTTTGTATCTCACTTAAAGAGATGCTCAATGATGATGAATTTCACCAAGACCATTTGGCACAACTTGAGTTATTAGATGAATGTCATCTCAATGCTCTTGATCATCTCCAAATCTACCAAAAATGTATCAAACGTGCCTATGATAAATGTGTCCATGAATGAACCTTCCAGGTCGGTGACCTCATCCTGAAGGAAAATCAACATGTAACAAAAGAAGAGAAAAGTAAATGGGAAATTTTTCTCCTAATTGGCTTGGACCCTATATTGTTACTCATACCTATGGATAAGGTGCTTATCATTTGTCTTCACTCGAAGGTAAACTTGAACCTAAGCCCCTCAATGCCTTGCATCTTTGACCATTCTATTGTTGAATCAAGTCATATATCACCTTCTGTCTAGTTTAAACACTTGTCCCTTGAGCACCATTCACCTTCCATTGCTTACCTATTTTAAGGATCAATGACTAAACAAGAATCATGTGATTACCCATCACCTTTTAAGCCTTATCTTCAATATGAGTACCATGGCTCTACTCATGGCATGATTCTCATGGATACTTTTCATCTTTTTCAAGATGGAATCCCATGGTCATTCATCACTTAAACCCTCTCTTTCATAGTTAGCCTCTGTGTGTTATGGTTTTGTCTTCAACACAAGAGCCTATCGGTCTCTATAGTCTTGTCCATGACCTAAAATTCCAAAGAAAAACAATTTCAAAAGTAAAATGGGATTCAACTCCTTGAGTCAAACTTCCAGCAAAAAGATGACTCCCTCAAAAAGGACATCTACTCTTTCTATCTCATTGTTATAAATAGACTGCTCCCTCGAAGGACAACTATACAAAGCTAGCCATATTGTACATAGTCTATCATAAAAGAAGACTATTCTTACAAACAATAAAATCAAATATTCAGAAGCTTCCTACATCGATCAGCTTCATGAAGACCTCAAGGAGAATAATCTACTCATCCCAAATAGACTTCCCACATCGATCAGTCTATAAAACCAAAAAAAGCAAAAAGGAAAATATTAACTTTTTCATCATGGACTTGCCTATTTTGATCTTGGGTCTCTTGCCAAATAGGCATGTTATCTCACACTAGGTTACGCTAAAACCAACTTTCTTTCACCTCATTTCCTTTCCTCCCTAATTTTCTGCCCACTCAAGGGACGTGCCACAAATGTGACATTTCGTGATCATGTGACTTTCTTCACCCTTAGAATAGTCAATCATGCAATGCCTTTAGGGTCTTATGTTCATAATCCCATCTTTGGTATGGTAGACATGTTACGATTCTTATCAACTAGGTGACTCTTTTTGTTACCTCTTACTATTCACCTTCTTCATTACTTATCGATTACCCTATACAGGACTAGACCATCGACACCTACATTTTAAGAATTCCTCTTTCACCTAAATCAACCATGCCTAAATGACCTAAACTCAACCATGCCTAAATGACCTAAACTCAAACCATGCCTAAAACCATACCTAAAACTACCATTCATCTATCCTCATCATATTCTTCCCTAGCTTATGGGAGAACTACATCGGCCTGAGGCCCCTTTTCATCGGGGCTATGTAGGCAACACTCCAAGGGCATGGGGCCCTTGGAGGTTAGCTCGGCCACTCTTTACCCTAACTAATTTCCCCCTTTTTCTATTCACATTCTACCTTAGTTAGTTTCCATTTTACACAAAAGTTGGAAATTAATAAAAACATACATACCTATCATTTCATCACATCATACATCAATCATTTCACCATTCCATGATATCAAATATTTGGAAGTTTTACACCATAACATACATATACATCATCATTTATTTTCCATACTACCAATAACTTGGAAATTAAATCAAACCCAAAACAATACTTGACTCAAATCATACCTAAACCTGACCTAAACTCCACCATGCCTAACCATGCCTTGACCTAACTCACCATGCCTAAATGCCTAATCATGCCTATGACTCCACCATGCCTATACCCTAAACCATGCCTAAATGACCTAAACTCAACCATGCCTAAATCACCTAACTCAATCATGCCTAAATGACCTAACTCCATCATGCCTACATGACCTCAGACTCAATCATGCCTAATTCACCTAGTTTCCATCAATACACAATAAACAATGGAAATTAAAAACATAAGTACATCATCCATGCAATAAATATCATCATCTATATAACTAGGAAAATGTCTATGTATCAATACACATATACACATGATACAAATACATACAAGTATCTCAAATCACTCAGATACAGCCTCACTATCTTTGGCATGTAGGGTATAAAATCAAAATCAAAAAACTCTCATATATAGCCTCACTATCTTTGGCACGTATATATATCAAAACAAAAAAAAAAAAATCATACCAAGTGACTAATCATCACCCCACCTCATATCCTCTAGGCCAGTCTCACTGTCTCCTCCTCCTGACCTGTCTGTCACCCTGCCAACATCTCTCCACCCTCCATGGGTCTCGGTCTAATCTCCACCTAACCCTCAGCTAGGCCTGGCCTACGTGAACTAGTAGCCTCACCCTGACCCTATCTCTAGGCTTGTCAACCCCCTGTGCTCTCTGAACTATGAGTTCCAGATCTAGTCCTCTCACTCACTAGGCCTGTTGGGCTCTGTACTCAAGCATAGAAGGGACATCTATCCCAGAAGTCGTCAAGTGATCCTGATGGCAATACACCTCATTCAGGGCATCCCTGAACCTCGCCATAGTCACTATATCTGGTGGTGCCATAGGTCTCAATGCAACCTGTGTGCCTTTCCTGCTAATATGGCCTAGGTCCCTGTA
The DNA here is from genome assembly GCA_019776745.2 of Taxus chinensis. NCBI lineage: Eukaryota > Viridiplantae > Streptophyta > Pinopsida > Cupressales > Taxaceae > Taxus > Taxus chinensis. The sequence goes on from JAHRHJ020000099.1 coordinate 29,761, forward strand.
CCTGTGATCCCTGTCCTCTTCCCTGTACCATGGGACCCTATCCCACCACTGCTGCCTATAGTATGGGACCCTATCCCTAAGTCTGTGGAGGTGCCTGCGCTATAACTTGGGCCTATAAGGCCATAACCTGAGTGTGTGCAGTGGCCAACTGGCCCTGTAAACCTGCTACATATGCCTGTAAAGTGTCCACATGTACTCCATCCCCATCACCACCCTATGCAGGCACCTGTACCTAGGCTAGCTAAGCCTGTAAGGCTATCACCTGGCCTATAGGGTGGCCACCTATGCATGAGCTCCTGTCAACTGAGCCTACACACCTATGAGTAATGTATGAACAGTGGCCACCTGCCCCTGTAAGGCATCTCTTTATACTATCATAGTAGCAAGATTGGCTTGTCCTAGCCTCAGTGGTGTCACCCATCATTGTGCTGCCCACCACTTCCTATATCCATCAGTGACTCTAGCATCATCTATCCACCTATCCATCACCTGCTCCTCCTGCCCTGTCAGCACACTCGGTCATGGTGGAGACATGGGTCTCTCCATGTCATCTCTCTGGTACTATGGGAAAGGTGGAGGCACATCCTGTGGTAGCCCAAACTTCCATCTAACCCTGTCTATGGGTATCATCTTATGCTCACCACCCCTGTATCCACCTCAACAGCTGAAGCTCCTCTAACTCCTCAACCATACCCTTGTATGAGGGATAACCAATGTAGGTCCTCCACACAATATTGACTCCTGAAATCCCCTCAATAACCACCTGTAGTATATAAAACATCATGTGTGGCCCTAACCACCCTATGCTACCCACCAACTGGTACCCACCGTCTGTATCCAACTCTAAACAATCCACCCCCAAACCAATCATGTTGTGGCAAACCAACTGGGCACACCCACACAATATGCTCGTATGCCCAACATTGTAGTAAAAAGGTGCAACACAAACTAAACTACCGCAATCTCCCATAGGCCCATAACTCCCTATATAGCTGCACTAGGAATTTCGGTGCCCAGGAAAAGTAGATCCACTCCTCCATCATATCCTGGAGCACTCCCATCAGTGCTCGTGAGAATCTCCCAGCCTCATCATCTAGTAAGGCAAAGCAACATACTGCCTCCATCATCAACACAACTAGCCTCATCTCCTGAGGGATGGGCTACATACATGTCTCCATAACTAAGGCTCACTATGATACCTCATCTCACCCATCACCTCCCAAAAAATAGCCACTATCGGTCTACACTGATGCCTCCAAAAAAATGGAATAAAATGGTTCCAACAATTGGTAGTTATAGGATCCTGTACACATCCTCCAGGGTGACATGTCATCTCACCCATCAGTAGATGAAAACGGTGTTGGTCACTAATCCCATCTATCAATGAGAGCGACCATTAAGATAGGGTCTCATGCTATGTGCACCTATAGTCTCAGATCCCAATCAATCTGACATCTCAGTCATATGCTCCCACTCCTCTGCATCACATTAGACTCCATATACCTCCAACCAATAAGGTGGTACTCTGTCTCGCATCCTAAGTTGATCTCCACACTACATTCATCAAACACAACATTGTCAAGACTTGACTTTCCCAAAAATCACCTATTACCCACTAAACCATACCCACCACATCTAACATACCTACACCCTTTACCTAATTCACCTACAAACATACTACCCTTATCATCATTACCCATTATCTGACATAAACTCATTTAACCTACTTCCCTGTCTTTTCTCACCAAAATCACATTTTACCCTCTTCCCCCTATTATTCATCCTACCTACCCCTTCTTCACCTCTTTTAAATTCCTACCTAGCCCTTCTAACCCCTATTTTCCCTTAGCCTTAACCAACACCGGTCTCTAAGACTATCACCGGTTTGTTTTCACTACCTCATCGGTTTCAGCTTAACTATGTCAGTTACCTCAGACCTGAACCATGCCGGCTAAATTGATGCTAGCCAAACCTTGAATCAACATTGGTCTCTATCATGACATTAAAAATTGAAAAACCCCCTTCCCCCTATTTTCTCAAATTTGGCAAGAACACCTACAAACCTATCTAATCCCACCCACATTTACCCCACATTTATTTTCACCTACTTAACCTATTGACCTGTTTCCCCTTGATTCCTTCAATTTTCCACCATATTTCAAATCTACCCTACCCAAACTAACCTACCAAAATATGTTTCTTTAAAATCACAACAACAATGAACGAGTCAGGTTTTTACAGGACCTCATACCTCATCATGGCGATGCCTATGGTGGTGGCACATCTAGCCACTGCACTGGTGGTCCACCCAAACCATCTCCCACCTCTGCCATGTCCAAAATCAACCTCGAACACTTCTCTACCAATCCCATCACTCTCGCTCAATCTCGTGGACCCGTCGACCTGGCAATTCTCCATTCATGTACCAGGTATCTAGATAATGCTCAATCTTCATACGGTCCCATTATTTCACTTTCTATTGAGGCACAATTCTCATGCTCTTGTTCTTTTCACAAAATGACAAAAAGTTAAAATGAATCCATAAAACACTATTTTTCTTTTTTAACCCCAAATCGACATAAACCAATCGTCATTCATACCCAAACCAACATTGATCCTACCTGTCATAACTGACATTGGTCAGTTGCCATACTGACCATTTGACCCAATGCCATATCCATTTTACCTGAAAAATTTTATCTAGACCCAATATTTCAGTATGACCTTACCAACACCTATTACTCCTGTCTACCCACTTCCTAAATTACTTGTACATGCCCTTAACCATGTTTAGGGACATGATTATTGACCTATACCCACCCTTACCCATACCTGACCTCCATGCCTACCCTGACCTGGAACACCTTTTGTGACATTTAGGAACTTTTTATTTACTCCTATACCTTGCGATGTTGTTACACGTGCCGTTTAGCCTAATACCTTACCTAGAACATTATTAATGTGTATGTATATCTCGACCAAACCTTTGGTGTACCGTTATCATACCTAAATGGTCTTGCACCTAACCTATGTCATGTTGTTTATCCTGACCCAGCCTATGTGTGTACCCTAGATACTATTGTTGCAAACTCACAGCACCCCTGGATGCAGATCAGGCTTCTAGGTTGATCACTCTAACATCCAGTGTGATTGCACAACATGGAAACCTCTCTCCAAGCGTGGGACTAGTGAAACTGAGAAAGGAATCTCCAGATTAGAGGCTGGTTCCTCAAACTCCTCTGATTTAGATCTAATGCTTGCACAACTACAGAGGTTCAGATCCTAATCCTACTCTAACTTGCAAGGAGACAGGGGTAGAAGTGCAAAAAATTGAAACTAACTAAAGATGGTGATGCACCAAAAGGAGTGGTGAAACATATTTGTCATGCAAATAGACACAGACCAAAGTTCACAACATAAAACATACACAGACTAATAAGGTATAATTTAGGATCTGAAATGAAGCAAATAATACAAACAGAGGACTGAAACCCATTCACAGAGCTTGCATTATCATTTTCAGTGTCAAAAACACGCATTACACCTCAGAGAGGTAAAAGAAAACTGTTACAATATTTGGAGAGGTCTGATCCTTTCCATCAATCACTTGCTGGAGGTGAAAGAAGAAGTCTGCTATGCCCAAAAAATGTTCCCCCCTTCAGAAATGAGCCAAATCTGGCTTTTACATTGCATGGGTCGAGCCAGGAGACAGAAAACGTACAAAAAACATGAGAGCCCATCCCTTCTTGACTGCAGGTGCATTAAAATGGCATGGGGGACCTTACAAACCCATACCCTGTCATTTTGACCGGAATTACAGGAGAATGCGACCCATTCTGCATTAAATCTGGTCGCTGAAATGTCACTTCTGGCCATGAACACGTGTCAGAGCCATTTCTCAATTTTCTCTCTCTAGACTACACCAAAATTCAAGATTAACCCTAGAATCATGTAGAGAATTTCATAAGCTTTCCGTTGATATAAAGAACGTGCAAATCTGAGCTCTGGATCGAAAGATATGGAGATCTGAAGATTTAGGGCACAAAACAGGTGAAAACGGATTTTTAAATTTCTTCCCGCGCTCTGCCACCTGGATGACACGTGGCATGCATTGATTGGTCTCAGGGGCACGGGGGAGACCTTTCTCTTTTAGCTTTTGTAACTTCTTTCCTCTCTAACTCCTTGTGCTCCGCCCTTGCTTCATTGGACACGTGTCCTCTTTTGATTGGCTCGGGCTCAGTGCTTGAAACCTCGCCCTTTGACTTTTGGACTTTTCTCCTTGTGACACGTGTCATGATTTGATTGGTCCGCGGGTCTGCCGGCTTTTCCCACGCCATCCATCCGCCCGTGTCCATTTGTCCCGGATGTCCCAGTGCTGTTTGGGACAAAATCTTCCGATCCACTCGAAATGGGCTTCCCTGTCCCTTTTCTACCGGTGACACGTGGCGTGATATGATTGGCTCTCGACTTTTTCGGCGCCGTCTTCGCATCGCTTTGTCCCCTTTGGACAAAGTTCCGGATGTCCCATTTCGCTGGTTCGATCCCCTTTAGGTCGGCCCCGGGTGGTTCGCGTCCTTCGCGTCTTCTTGTCCCAAATGTCCCAGAGCAGTTAGTCGATTTTCTTCTCCTTCGGCCGAACCGGCTTTCGCGTCCCTTCGCGTCCTTCGATGGCCCAGATGTCCCTTTGCTCTGCAGACTGCCTGGTGGCCTTTCGGCCGATTCGCGCCCAGATGTCCCAAATGTCCCGACTGTTGCGAGGACTAGGACTTAGCCAATTTTCACAATTTTTCCTGGCCCAAGCCTGTCTTCTACAACTTTTTCACATTTTCTCAGAGCTTGCTCTTTCCTTCTTCGGCCAGGGGAGTTAGAAAAATTCTGAGGGGACCCTAGAAACATGATTTTTTGCCTTGAATCAATATATTTGCCTGGGACTTGAGAATTCTGATGCATGTTATCAAAATTTACCCTGGGGGGTGAATTTTGGATAACAATTGGTGACTCAGCGGGGGTACCTACCTGCTAGTTAGAAGATACCAGTTGCTTGAAGCAGTCCATTGGGCATGGAGTCATCAAATATTCTGTTTAGAACCCAACTGACTCAGAATGTGCAAGGAGGAAGATGGAATATCACCTGATGAAAGCAAGGACTGCTAAACATCTCCATGGACAGCAAGCTGTGCCAAAGCACTTAGGGAAAACAAAACTAACCTACAGCAAAACAATGTGCACAAGCACTTGGAGGAAAGAAAATCTAATCTAATATTTACAGAGGTAGTGAACTTCCCTCTAGAAGCAACGCTTGAGATAGATTCCATTGACTGGAATCTGCAGTTCTTCACCATCCAATGAGGCCAATTGGAAAGCATTGTTGTTCTTGCACTTTGTGACCATGTATGGGCCACTCCAAATGGCATCAAATTTTGAATGCCTTCCCGGTTTTGCTCTATCCACATCCCATTTCAACACTAGATCTCCAACTTGAAAAGATCTGTCTTTGGCCTTCCTATCAAAGGTCTTCTTGATCAAAGCTTGATCCTTTTCCATTACTTGGGATGCCTGGTTTCTGATCTCTTGCAGCTCCATCAGCTCTGCATACCTCACCTCCATGGGCTCAAACTCTAGCAACTCCAGCTGCTTCATGAGTTCCAACGTTGGCAACTCAAGTGACATGGGCAAGATTGCCTCTCTTCCATAGACAAGCCTAAATGGAGAGTTACCTGTGGATCTTTTGGGAGTTATCCTATCAGCCCATAAGGCTGATTTCAGTTTGGTATGCCAAGACCTCTGATTCTCATCAAGAGTCCTCCTAATGATCCTCAACAAGTTCTTGTTTGTAGACTCGGCCTGGCCATTACCCTGAGGGTAATAGTTCGATGAAGTGCTTAGGTAAATACCGTTCTTGACAGCCCACTCAGTCACCCTAGATCCAATGAATGCCAATGCATTATCAGAGATTATTGTAGCAGGTACACCGAATCTGGTCGTTATTCCCTCATAAAAGTCTAAGATGCTAGACTCATTTGCCTCTTTGAGTGCTACTGCTTCTGTCCATTTGGTGAAGTAGTCTGTGGCTGTCAAAATCCATTTGTGCCCTTGGCTTGAAATGGGATTAATGACTCCGATGAAGTCCAAACCCCATTGCATGAATGGTTGGTCAACTGAGATTGGATGCAATGGGAGGGCAGCAAGTCTCTCTTTTCCTGTGAAGAATGCACAATTCTTACACCTCTTGATCCATGCATAGCAATCACTGAAGATTTTAGGCCAATAATAACCAGCCTTCATGATTTTTAGAGCTGTCACTCTTGGTGCAAAATGGCCACCAGCTGGTCCACCATGAAACTCTTCTAATACCCTTTGAATCTGACCTGTGCTAATGCATCTCAGCAGCACTCCATTCACATCTTTCTTGAACAAAACTCCATCAACAATGGCATACGGAACAGCCTGCAACCTGAAGTGTCTCCTTTGGGTCTTGTTCATCTCTGGGGGGCATAGGCCTGTACCTAGGAAGTGTATAATACCTTGGGTCCAGCAAGGAGTGGGGGAAGCATTGTCTTCTTCTTGATTGCCACTTGGCTCATGGCTGTCCTGGACTGTCAAAACAACCTCTTCTTTGTTGCATACTTCTTTTTGCTTCCCCAAAACCAGCTGCTCACACAAGTCCTTTCCCTCTTACCAGCTTGGTGATCTTGATCTCAATGTCATATTCCATGACACGGGTGATCCAACCTGCCCTTTTCTCATTCAAATCCTTGTTGAGGAGGAAGTCCTTAACTCCAGCATGTGAGACCAGCAACTGGACCTTGTTGTTTGAGATTAAATGCTTGAATTTCTTCAAGCTTCTGATTACTGCAAGCACATGCTTCTCAATAAAAGAGTACCTCACCTCATAGTCATCTAGGCTCTGGCTGAAGAAGGCAACCGGCTGCTCATCATTATCTTTGTTCTGCTGTACTAGAATGGCAGAAATAGTGTCATCACCTCCAAATGCATAGAGGATGAAATCCTTGGAGAAGTCTGGGTTGATGAGAGTTGGTGCTTGAGAGATAGCTTCTTTGATTGCTTCAAAACTCTCCTTGCCTTCTACTGTCCACTTAAAAGCCATGCTCTTCTTTAACATTTTGGTGATGGGCTTGACAAGGGCTGCAAAATCTGGGACAAACCTGCGAACAAAATTGATCCTTCCCAAGAAGCTTTGAAGAGCCTTCTTGTGACTTGGCAATGGTAGTGCTCTTATGGCTTCAACCCTCTCTGGATCAATTTCCAGTCCATCTTTCGAGACAATATGGCCTAGAAGTTTCCCCTCATGAGCCAGGAATATGCATTTTTTGGGATTCAATGATACTCCAAATCTTCTACACCTCTGAAACACTTGCCTCAGATGAAAAAGGTGGTCCACTGCATTTTTGGAGAATACAGTGATGTCATCAAGATATATCAAAACTATTTTATTGATCAACCCCTTGAATGCCATATCCATTGCCCTTTGGAAAGTGGCTCCAGCATTTGATAGGCCAAATGGCATCTTCTTGTAGGCATATGTTCCCCATTTGGTTGTGAAGGCTGTCTTGAACTGATCTTCCTCCCTCACCATAATCTGATTATAGCCTGAGTAGCCATCAAGTAGTGAAAACCTTTCTGAACCAGCTACAACCTGCAATATTTGCTCCATGGAAGGGAGTGGATAATGATCCTTGAGAGAGGCTCTATTCAAATCTCTGAAGTCGACACACAACCTGATCTCTCCATTCTTCTTTCTGACTGGGACTAAGTTGGCGACCCAACTTGAGTGTTTGATGGGGAAGATGATACTGGCCTCAATAAGCTTGCTTAACTCTTTTCTCATGAGAGGTTCAATATGGGGATTCACTGGCCTTTGCTTTTGCCTGACAGGCTTGGATTCTGGATCCAGCTCAATAGTATGTTGTGCCAACTTTGGGTTGAAACCTCTTAGATCTTTGTAAGTCCAAGCAAAGACATCTGGGAACTCTTGACAAAGCTGAACAAAATCAGATTTCTCTTGTGAGGTACTTACTTTGCCAATTTGCAATGTTTTGCCTTCTTCCACTAAAATAGGCTCTGAATCTTCACCCTTTACTTGAATGTTAGCCTTTCTCCTTCCGGAACTGATCATTCAGGGTTGAAGATTGACTCCAAGGTTATGAGGCCTTTTGGTAATTTGTTAGTTCTCAGCTGCACCACTTGGTCACCATACTGCTGATGCAGCTTGTCTTGATTCCTGGCGGAGAACTCAGCTTCTTCTTGTAGGAAATTAACAATTTGTTGATCATTCTCAAAGACTTGCCAACTTGTATTGTTATCCGGAACAGCTGGTCTCACAACCAATTTGATATGAGGCTGAGTTTTTTCACTTTTGATATTTTCTACAACATCAAACGCAGCCCCAATTGCTGTGAGCCTGTCAGCGGCTTCATTCTTTTTTCTTGGGATGGAATTGATGCTAAAAGCTTCAAAATCTTCAATAAGATCCCATACCCTGATTTTTGTAGTTCTTCAATAGATCATTTTTGGCAGCATTTTTTCCTTTGACTTGGTTTACGATCAGCTCACTATCACCAAATACTTGTAAATTCCTTATGCCTTTCTTCTTTGCCCAGTGCAAGTCCATGAATTAAGGCTTCATACTCAGCTGTGTTGTTTGAGCAAGAAAACTGAAAACGGAAGGCTGAGTAATACTTTATACCTTGTGGTGAAATGAGCATAGCTCCTCCTCCTGCACCTTGTCTACTCCTTGACCCATCAAAGAACAATTGCCATACTTCATTCTTGTCTTTATGATCCAGCTTGGTGATGCTGGGGAGAGGTTGATTCTCTTCATGTAAACAATAAACTCCTAGCGCAGATTCTTCTACTTCTTGATAGGGATCAAAAGCATGTATCTTGTTTGCCCATTCATCAAGAGTTAGATCCGGGATACTTCCAACCTTGGTGTCAGCCTCATCAGTGCTAGGGTGATCTTCTTGATCAAATGCTGAGCAATTGGCATTAATCTGACTTGGAGTGTAAGGCTCAATATGGAAGTTTGCAATAGGTTCAGATCTGATTGTGGCCTTAGTTCCATATCTTGTTCTAAATAGCATGTGTGACCAATCAGCAGACAAATACCCCCCAATCTTGGCTGTGAAGTCCCTTGACAAGCAAAGGGCAAAGAGTGGTGGAAGGTCTATGATTGATACATCTTGTAAAACAACAACATTTGGACATGCGTGCAAGGTAAGACTCAAATTTCTAATCACTCCAACTGTTGCTATTGCTGTCCCATCTAGCTGCACTACCCCTTTAGATGTTATTTCATACTGGAGCCCTAGCTGATCAGCTATCTGTTTAGGCATTACTGAGCTACTTGCCCCGGAGTCTATCATGCAATTATGTACTAGCTGATTTCCAATGATTAATGAAACATAGAAAGGAGGGGGCTTCAACATTTTACCTTGTTGCCCTCCATGACTTCCTTCAGGCTGGGCAGCATTTGTAAGCACTTTGTCTTGCATCTGAACCTGCTGATTCGAAGTTGGCCAATCCTTCATGGCAGCTTGCAGCAGATCTCTTTGGCCTGGGATAGATAGGGATTCCCACATTGATATGTTGACGTTTGTCTTCTTCATCTGATCAATGATACTGAATGGTGATGAAGGATCTCTCTGCTGTCCCTTGGTTTGCACATTTACTCCTTGCACGTGGGCAGCAACAGCTGGCATTTGAGTTGGCCTAGGGGCTGTTCTTGGCTGCCCTTGTGCATTTGAAACTGGACTTTGCTTGCCAATCATTTGTGGAGCTGTGGAAGGTTGTGGATTGGCTGGGGCTAATGGCTGTTCTTCACCCAAATTTCTCCTCTTTGACCTTGTGTTGGCTGCAACACCTTGAGAAACTGCTTGATTCATGCCACAGAAATCTTCTGCTTGCCAGTTCACCAATGTGGTGTCATTTGGGGCTGATTGCTGTTGGAATGTTTCTTGTTGTTGACTGTTTCCTTGACTACCCTCACCCTCCACACCAGTAGTTGTCACCATTAGTGCTTGATTGAGAGCACCATTGAAACACATGGATTGGTTATGAGGCTCGTTGCATGGAAAGCACCAATCATATTCCTGAGCAATGTTGTTCTGTGTTGGCACTAATGCCTTAGAGGCAGATATGGCATTTGGATTATAGGGCTGGAATGGTCTATTGGCAGGAGGCCTTGTTTGATTCATATTTGCAGCTGGATTAGGTGGTCTTTGTGGTTGGTATGGCTGCCTATTAGGCTGAGCTTGGGGTTGATAAGAAGGTCTGAAACCTTGGGCTTGTTGCCTCTTGAGAGTAACTAGCTCATTGCCTAGGTTTTGCAATTGCTTCATGACCTCTTGAAGCTCATTTGGGGCACTTGGAGATGAAGTGGAAGCTTCATTTGAACTCTGATTTCTAGGAGTGGGAGAGGGAGCCAAATTAGGTGCTTGACTAGTGTTTGGGCTCTCTAAACTTGGAAACAATGGCATGGGAGGTCTAGGGGCAAGTTTGCCAGCTTGGATTAAACAATTTTCAGCCCTAATGGCAATGCTATAAGCCATAGGGATAGTTATGCCTCCCATGGACTGAATCAACATAGAAATATCAGAATTTAAAGCTTTGAGATAGTATAGAAAAGCACCTTCTGCTGTTGGCCTGACTGCCACTGGAATCCTCTCCCAAGTCTTTTGAAATCTGAAGTTGAAATCGGTCAGCTGCTCATTGGGAGCCCTCTTGATGGTTGTCAGCTGCTCCAAAAGAGACAAGTTGTCTCCCTTCTCTCCAAATTGCTCATGAAGTGCAATACACATCTGATTCCAGTTTGTGATAGAACCAGCTCCAAGGTTCCTAAACCATTGTAATGCTTTACCCTTGAAGGAAGATGCCAGTAACTTGACAGCCACTTGCATTTCATTGATTTCATGAATTACACAAAGGTTAGCAATATCTTTAACATGATCACCTGGAGTAGTCTGATTTTCTCCAGTGAAGTAGGGAATGTTCTTCAAGGCTGCAATAGGAACTAGATGTTGTGCATTGAGAGCAAGTGGGCTGCTACCTGTGAAGTTGACGTAGGGGTTGTTCTGAGCCATTCTAATTGGTCTTAAAACCCTTGTTGACTGAATGAAAGGCCTATCAGGTGGAGGAGTTGAGAGAGTTCTGTTTGGTGGAGATGGAGACCTTTGAATCCTTCTTCCTCTTTGCCTTCTTCTTGGAGATAATTGCAGGTATTCAAACAGCACTTCTTCTTCTCCAACTCTTGACCTTGTGGTGATTCTTCTCATGAGTTTTCAGGCCTGCACTTGGAACCAGTTGATTCTTCCCCTTGGAGTCGCCAGATATGCAAATAATAGCTCTTTTTAAGCAAGAAAAATGTAGCAGATGCACATCAACTTTGCTGCAATAAAAATGAGACCTCTAGTGTCCCACCGGGCGTGCCAAAACTATTGTTGAGACCTCAGACTCACAGCACCCTTGGATGTAGACCAGGCTTCTAGGTTGATCACTCTAGCATCCAGTGTGATTGTACAACATGGAAACCTCTCTCCAAGTGTGGGACTTGTGAAACTGAGAGAGGAATCTCCAGATTAGAGGTTGGTTCCTCAAACTCCTCTGATTTAGATCTAATGCTTGCACAACTACAGAGGTTCAGATCCTAATCCTACTCTAACTTGCAAGGAGACAGGGGTAGAAGTGCAAAAAAAATTGAAACTAACTGAAGATGGTGATACACCAAAAGGAGTGGTGAAACATATTTGTCATGCAAATAGACACAGACCAAAGTTCACAACATAAAACATACACAGACTGATAAGGTATAATTTAGGATCTGAAATGAAGCAAATAATACAAACAAAGGACTGAAACCCATTCACAGAGCTTGCATTATCATTTCAGTTTCAAAAACACGCATTACACGCCTCAGAGAGGTATAAGAAAACTGTTACAATCTTTGGAGAGGTCTGATCCTTGCATCAGTCACTTGCTGGAGGTGAAAGAAGAAGTCTGCTATGCCCAAAAAATGTTCCCCCTCTTTTGAAATGAGCCAAATCTGGCTTTTACATTGCATGGGTCGAGCCCAGGAGACAGAAATGTACAAAAACATGAGAGCCCATCCCTCCTCAACTGCAGATGCATTAAAATGGCATGGGGGACCTTACAAACCCATACCCTATCATTTTGACCAAATTACAGGAGAATACGACCCATTCTGCATTAAATCTGGTCGCTGAAATGTCACTTCTGGCCATGAACACGCGTCAGAGCCATTTCTCAATTTTCTCTCTCTAGACTACAACAAAATTCAATATTAACCCTAGAATCACGTAGATAATTTCATAAGCTTTCCGTTGATATAAAGAACGTGCAAATCTGAGCTCTGGATCAAAAGATATGGAGATCTGAAGATTTAGGGCACAAAACAGGCGAAACGGATTTTTAAATTTCTTCCCGCACTCTGCCACCTGGATGACACGTGGCATGCATTGATTGGTCGTCAGGGGCATGGGGGAGACCTTTACTTTTAGCTTTTGGGTGAACTTCTTGCCAAATTCTCTAACTCCTCCCGAGCTCCGCATTCCTTTCCCCATTGGACACGTGTCCTCTTTTGATTGGCTCGGGCTGACCCTATAAACCTCTCCCTTTGAATTTTGGACTTTTCTCCTTGTGACACGTGTCATGATTTGATTGGTCCACGGGTCTACCAGCTCTTTCATGTCCATCTGTGTCCATTTGTCCCAAATGTCCCAGTGCTGTATGGGGCAAAAACTTCCGATCCGCCCGAAATGGGCTTCCCTGTCCCTTTTCTGCCGGTGACACGTGGTGTGATATGGTTGGCTCTCGACTTTTTCGGCTATCCGCATCTTCCGTATCCCACTTGTCTTGGACTGTCCCAGTGCAAGAGTTCCCCATTTTGGCCAAACTGGCCGGTTCGCGTCCTTCTCGTCTTCTTGTCCCAAATGTCCCAGAGCAGTTAGTCGATTTTCTTCTCCTTCGGCCGAACCAGCTTTCCACGTCCCTCGCGTCCCGACGGCCCGGATGTTCCTTTGCTCTGCAGACTTCCTGGTGGCCTTTTGGCCGATTCGGCGCTCCAGATGTCCCTCACGTCCCGATGGTTGTGAGGACTAGGACTTAGCCATTTTTTCATGATTTTTCCTAGCCCAAGCTTGTTTTCTGCAACTTTTCACATTTTCTCAAAACTTGCTCTTTTCTTCTTCGCCCAGGGGAGTTAGAAAAAATCTGAGGGGACCCTAGAAACATGATTTTTTTTGCCCTGAATCAATCAATTTGCCTAGGGCTTGAGAATTCAATGCATGTTATCAAAATTTACTCTGGGGGTGAATTTTGGATAACAATACTTGAATCACTTCAACCTCATTTGGATAAACCTATCAACCTTTGACGATATAGAGTTTGCACGTTCTTCTACCTGGTACCATATCGCAACCTATACATGTGTGTGTATTTGAGTAATTACATATTGCCCAATTTGACCATTACCCATTACCCAAAGTGCCCATAACTTTATCTACAACCCACCTACCTTTACTTTCATCACTTACATATTTATCAAACCATTTAATGACTCCATCTAACACCTCATCATTTCCTAGTTTGAGGGGGATCACCTCCACCCACATTTGGGTCAATATCAATTTCAGACCTACTTGGGGTAATCTAACCTCCATTCACACATAGAACACCAATTTCTTGTTTTTTTCATCATCACTTACAAATACAAGCTATGCAATAAAAAGGAGTAAAATGTAGACACCAAAATTGGGTCATACTCCCCTTTAAACCCCGTTAATTAAATTAACCATATCCTACCTATTCATATCCCATAGTGCACATGTTAATTAAATTAATTATCTTAATTAACTTAAGTAATATCCTCACTTAACTACCTCACCTAGCCACCTCACTCATTGACCTACTCAAACCTCATTAATGACCTAAGATTGAGTCTAAACCTATCCTAACTAACTAGGACTTATTCTAAAACCTAGACTTAACTCCTATTAACAAACCTAAAAGAACTCCTACTTATCTTGCCATGATCTATCCCTCAAGACTTCGGTATAAGGTTGGAGATACATGCCAAAAACAGAAACAATCTAGCTATTTTTGGCCAACCTAGATATTCCCACCTTGACTGAAATTGTTTATATCTCAACCGATGCCTCAGTCACCTAACCATTGTCAATTAGGCTAAATACATTTCCAAAAGCCTTGGCCCAGGTTGGTCAATTCATTCAAGATCTCATTCTTCTAGAGACTTGGAGCACTCGAATTTCTTTAGCACTCAGGAAAAAGAAGACACACACACTACAACATCACCATTCATCATCCTCTTCACGATCACAGATTCACAACAAAGAGGTACATGGAGGTCTGAACTTCCGTACATGAATACAATGGCTCTTCTCTTTGGATCTCCACTGTTACCATCTTCATCACCTACGTCCTCCAATCTATTTTCTAGTAAGTATTCAACATCTCTTCATTGAATCTCTAGTTTCTTTGTGTAGATTTATTTATTCATCTCTGTAGTTTATTTCTCTCCACACCCATATACTTCCTCCCTTCCATCAACCCATCACCTGATCATACCCAAAATTTCCACCCATTTTCACCCTCTCCTGATCATCTCTGAGTATTCAGAATAATTTTACGACCCCACCCTCACCATTTCCAACCTCTGTGAAATCATAGGGAGTCTAGAAAACCAATTCTAAGAAATTTAGTACTAATTTCCCTACCAACACTAGTTAGCCAACTGACATCAGTCACTCTACCTAAGCATCGGTCAGTCAGCCGATATCGGTTACTATTTCTGTCAATATAGCTTAGACCAGCAAGCTAATACCCACTTCCCAATAGCCCAGAACCATTTATAATCATTACCAAACCTTACCCAAAGCATGTACCAGAGCCTACAACTCAACACCAACCAGTCAACCCTCCTATTTTGACCTTAAAAATAATGAGCCTCATAGGCTTACACAATATAATTGGTTATTCCAGCAATACATCAAGTACAGTTTTATTCCATGAATTGAAATATAAAACAACTAAACAAGATATGTAAATCAGCTCAAATCCCTATCAGATTCTTTCCTTTCCTTTGTCTCCAGAGTGGCCTGTATTTTCCACAAAGGGTTAATTCAAACTGAAATGGCAAGAGTTTCCATTTTCATACATGTAGTATTCTACAAATGAAAACATATCAGCAATATACAGTCATGCATCAATATAAAAATTAATCCATTATTATAATAATGATGTCAATAAGCATGTATACATGCATGAACTAACCAAGTTCAGAATATCATTCATGAGTGGTGCCTGCAATCATCATACAAAAAATGCAAAAAACTTAAAACATGTAAGGATGATTACATAACACATTTCATAATAATATTTCATGCCAAATCAAATCAGCATACCAACTATTTGATGAAATGTCACATATAGTCTCCATGCAAAAAGGAGAAGGCATACTAACCAATTGACAAAACGTCAACATGAACATCACTTCACAAGCTGAAAGCAAACAACATGCCAAAACAGTTCAACAACTTAACATATTTGTAAAAATTCCTAACATAATATTTATACCAAAAGAATGCATGCCAACCATATGAAAAAATGTCATAATATGAACTTCAAATATAATCCAAAGAATGCATGCCAACATGTCATATGACAAAATGTCATATAATGAACTTCACATATATCCAAAGAATGCATCCAACAATATAACAAAATGTATATATAATGAAAAAATGCATAGTCCAAATAATGCATGCCAACTGTATGACAAAATGTCATATAATAACTTCACATATAGTCCAAAGAATGCATGCCAACTGTATGACAAAATGTCATAATAATGTATTTCATACCTATGCCCAACAAAGGATTCACGTAAACTGTTTGACAAAATGCCACAATCCATACTCATGTATTTATGCCAATTAAAAGATTGCATGCCAACGGTTTGTCAAAATGTCTCAACAAATAATATTTTTAAATATGCCAATCAAGAGATTGCACACAAACTATTTGACAAAATGTCACAACACATCTTCATAGAAATATGCCATACAAGAGGTTATATGTGAACTGTTTGACAAAATGTCCTCATTCCATATTCATATAAATATGCCAAACAAAAGATTGCATACGAACTGTTTGACAAAATGGCTCAACACATGCTCATATTAAATTTCTCAATCAAAAGATTTCACACCAACTGTTTGACAAAATGTCACAACACATAATGCTTTTAAATAGCCAATCGGCCAAAAACAAAATTCACAAACTGAAATATGTCAATCATACATAAAACCATGTGAAAAATGACAAAAACTCAGTCAAACTTACAACAAATTGCCAATACAGCTAAAACTGCAGCAAAGAACAAAAACTAAAACATAATGTTTTAAATATCCAACCAAAAGATACAACTAAATTTGACAGCAAAGAACCAACCAAAAACATAGTGAACTAACAAACTTACAATGTTGCATAGAAAAACCATACAAACTAACCAAAGAACACAAAAAACTAACAGCTAAAATACAACAAGGAACCAACCAAAAACACAACAAACTAACAGCCAATACTGCAGCAAAGAACCAACAAAACACAGCAAACTACCAAAACCAACGATCTAGAAAAAAATATCATCTCTAACAAATATGCAACAAAGAACACAATCAAACTAATAACAAACTAACAAGTAGCAACATGGAACCAACCAAAACATGGAAAACTAAAAACATCATATGCCATCTCCTAAATACCCAAGTGAATGCAATAGAACCAATAATTCCAAGTATCCAATAAGAAAATAAAAATGAAATCTCAACACCCATAATGGAAAATTTAGAAATCTTAATACCCAGAATGAGATAACCAAATTTCTCAATACCTATAGAGGAAAAACCAGAAATCTTAATACCCAAAATTAGATAACCAAATTTATCAATACCCATAAAAAGGATAAACGAAATATGCATTCATTTATAAAATACTGCATAGGATAAAAATTAGAAACCCTTGCCTGAGAGATTCGAATTGAAAGGAGACCAGAAAATTTTGCACTTTTCCTCCTTCCTTCTCTACTATTATCTCCAACTTCATAGCTCTACACAACTAAAAATGAAACCCCAAATCATTCTTTATTTTCTAGAAATAGTCTCCCCAAAAATGGCTGCACCAGAAAATGGAATCCCATAATAGAGGCCCAAAAATCAGCCAAGATTTTTGTAACAAACCTCCAGAAAATCCTCCCATAATTTTGATAGAGTTTCCCCTCTAATTCCTCCTCTCCTTCATGTCATGCCAAATGGCTAAAATAAATGCCTAATTCCCATTTATGTCATGGATTTCAAAATCTATTAAAATATCATTAAGACTCCAAAATACCACCACTTAGCTTAAGTCTAAGTTTTTAAAATAAAACTTATGTGCCACATTCCATAAGGAATGATTTAAGACCAAAAATTAATGCCAAGATACTCACAAGCACCTAATGCCACCAAACAAAATGACCAAAACAAATACCAAGTCACATTACCAAGTGAGCACCCAAGCACATTTATTACCAAGTCAACATAATTCAAAAATGCTTGAATTCAAGCACATGGAGAACATTACACCAGCCACACTACATATCACCCAAACTCCAAAAATATTGTCACCCAATCAAAGGGTGAGTGCTAACTCATAGAAGAGTGGAACTTGTGTGTATACGTGCATGTGTATGCACACAATAACATTAACATATATACACAAGTATATATGTTCACATACCTATGATTATACCCATACGGGTATATGGACTAATGTCCATTCTTTGCGTGCATTACACTCATATCTTGATGAGTGACTGACGAAAACACAAACTGCAACCAAGAAGAAACAATTAAAATAAATTCATTATTAATACGGAGTCCTAAAAGTTAGGATGTTATAGAGCTATCTAGATTTAGGGATAGATATATGAATTTTATTAGGGATAAATTTCAGAGATTGTAAGGAATTTTTATGTATTTATGTCCCTCATATTAATTCTCTTCTTTAATAAAGTTCATTTTTTTCTTATATGTGAATAAAATGGAGAAATTTGCATGTGAGTGAGTTCTAGGCTGAATTACCATACATAAATTTATATGTATTCGTGGATTTAATTTTGATGAACATAAATTATTTATTTTATTTTTCTATGGACTATTTATTTATGTAATTCAGAATAACTAATATTCCCTAGGTGTTGGTCCATTTGGATAAACCCTAGGAAGTTCAAGTGTAAGCCATAAATCAACATTATTTGTTTTAATTGATTTAACACAAGAATTGGGATTTTCTCTTGGTTCTCATGATACATCTATGAAATATGGACTAATATGACATTATAATGCCATAATTTCTATAAATTATAAAATATATAAAGTTTTACAATTTTCCTCCCTTTGGGTAAGGCATAATTAGTGAAAATTGCTCATTTATTGCTACCAAGTACATTTATTTCAAAATATTGGAAGCATATAATATCATTAGTTTAATTTCATATCTATATACCCAAATGTAATGTGTATTAGGATGAATATACCTCTTAAATATAGGGTTTTATAATAAATTAGTATTTTTGGGGAATTATAACCCATAACATGAATTGTAGTGATATTTTATGTATTAATATCTTCTTATATGTTGGTGTTCCTTATAATTGGTATAATATTGAATGCACAATCAAATTAAGAGGATTAATTAATTAATTCACTCTATAATTTACCATATATAAGTTATGTATAAAATAGAACCCATGATATTTGGACAACTTCATTCAAGTCAAGGACTTATGCACTTTTTGTTTGAAAATCCACAGGACAGAGAAACTCAGTGTTCCACAGAAATTAGGAACTTAGTGTTCTGTGGGTTTACCAAAGCCACATAACAAAGGAGCATAGTGATATGGTAATATGCCACAGAACAAAATAAAAAGGCTACGTGACATTTTGGAGAGTAAGAAAAGTGGTGAGGTGATAAAATTTAATCATGGGGTACAAATCATGCAAGGTTAAGAAAGCCACACAACAATGAAAATACAAATATAAAAGGAAACATGTGGAGAAGAGGAAAAATAACATGCGACATTATGACGGAAAACAATGTTAAGCATGGAAATGTTAAAAAAAATTGATCACAGAGGAGTAAAGAAATATGTGCAACAAATGTGTGCTAAACAAATAAAATGCCATGAACCCAGAAGACTATGTAAAATGAAGGATAATTGATGTAGATCCCTACATACAAACCTTATACAACACCAACAATTTGAATTAGTGGTCCAGAGATAAAAACAGTGGGATGGTTTCCCTAAATCTCCCAATATCATCACAGTACAATAGTAGACTCTAAGAGCTTTTCATCACCTATAAGAATGCAAAAAATGGACTCGTTGGAAGAAAGTTACTATCCATAGAAGATTTCAGTTGAAAGATCAAAAATAGGGACAACTGATAAATCACGTTGCGACACGTAGAAAAATATATGGATCAAAAGATTAATAAATATGGTTTTGTGACTCAGGTATTTGATGCTCATTTCTGGATAGGTGGGCCCCTCTATTTACTAGTTGGGGGTCCTCAGCCAGTGTTGACACAATATTTTTGGGGAGGGTTCCTTTTCCACCTTTTCTTCATATTTACATTATCGTAATTCTATTATATATATATATATATATAATGCATTTATAGGGTGGATGTGGGACATTTCATATATTGCATTGTATTAAGTTATACAGGGTCAAGCTAACTCACCAGCTCAATGAGTTGTCCACATTTCTCGACTGGCCATCCTAACTGTTCAGGCCCAACTCACCCACATAATATGCCCACATCTCTAACAATTGATCCATACTTAGCTCGTATGCAACAACAACATTATGTGGCAATTCAAACCAACATTGAGGAAGCCACATAAACACAATGCATCGGTCGTACCAAAATTGGTAGATAAACATATCCATCCACCTATATGGAAGCCAAAATGTACCATGTGTGGCCCAAGTCATGGTAATAGTAGGCGGTTCAAGCCCTTTTAAAGGATTTAAACAGAACTTCCCTAATACATGTGGGTTTTATTCCCAAAATGGCCCAAAATTGTCAGTGGAGGAGGTTAGAGGGTCTTGAACCCCTAACCTCTAGGATAGAAAAAATTTCCTCTTCCACCATGCTAAGAGAGATAAGAGAGTTATAAGAAGAGATTGCATTTATTTAAACAATTTTTTTCAGCAGACAGTGTATTGGTTCATAATAGACAATTTTTGGACATCCTTATTTTTGAGACACTTAAGAGAAAACCCATGTCTTGGGGAAATCTAGGAAGGTTCTTAGAATTCATAGGTGCTCACGATGGTATATGTATTCTTATGATTTACATTTTGTATGTTGATTCTGTAAGGACTTTTGTGCAACTTTGGTTGGTGAATTAGAATAAAAATCAACTGCAAAGCCAAGAAAAAACACAAATAGTAAATTTTTATTATTTTCAAAGATCGCAGATTCTCAAAGACTTTTGGAAGGTTTTATATGATTCGTTATTTTATTTTTAATCTGGTATATGTAAATTAAAAATATAAACATTAATGGATCAGTTCTAAATGAACTGAGGGACGTAAAAATTCAAAACCCTGTAAAAAAATATTTGTTGTGTTGTTGATTAAACTAAAATGTAATATAATAGCCTAATCTACTGGAATTTTACAATAAATAAATGAATAATTAAATATTAAAATAATAACCAAGAAAACTAAGCTATAAAATATGAAACCATAATGTGTAAAGAGGGTTAGAAGAGCCTTAGTTGATTCATAGAGGTTATTGGGTTGTGTCGCAGTGGGGACCAACTAAGAAAAGATGAAGGACCATCATAGAAGCCTGGAAAAATGTAGATCCAAAAGATTTTATTGGATTGGGGCACTTAAAGAAGGATAGGGGTGCCCGTGGGCACCCTGTCCTACACAGATGCTTGGAAAACCTCCTTTGAGGTGTCATAAGAGATTTACACTTATTTGTCTTTTGTTGCGTGTGTGTTGTTTAACTCTGCCAAATGTCATTATAAATCTAGAATGAATGAATCACCTACAAAACCCCAAACAAAGCATCAAACACTAAAAAATAAAGATGCAAATGAAGGGGTCAGATTGTCCTCAGCTGTCATAATGGTGAACTTACAACTAAGTATTGCACTAAATCTTAGACCCAATGTAGTTCTTGTGTGTGTGTGGAATTGTCCCTAGGTTTCTCTTGTGCGTGTCGCATTGAAGTATCAGAGAAAGTAGCTAGATGTAGAATGTAATAAATGTGTACATGGAATAGAATAGACTTCCCTCCTATTAAGTGTGATTCAGAAAACCAGCCTTGTGTCCATTTTGATGGAGCTAGATGGATGCAAATGGAGCTCTTAAATCCCTTGATGGATGCAACCTTTAGGTGGAGATAGTAGTGCTTTGTGCTTAGTCCCTTATTATGATCACATAACTTTATATTTATATGATTCCTTTGCTTGAATTTGGTAATTAACCTCGAAAATGCCGACTACCAAAAACATAAGATGCTCAAAAGCGGCAAAAAGTAGAAAAGACCCAAAAAGTGTCCTGGTCTGGGCGCTGGTGTCTAGGATGAAAAATTCTGAAGAGTGAAAAGAAGACTGAGCAAGTAAGGGTGTAAGACTGAAAATAGAAACAAAAAAAAAGAAAGGTGGCCAAATACATGGTTTAATTAGTGCTCTTCTTATTTATGAATCATATAAATAGTAGTATGTAATTGAGACTAGATATACCCAAAAGTGCATGATTTTGTGTCTACATTTCCCTAACCTTACATGTTTTAAATTCTTGACATCTTGTATCATGAGATTATTTCCATGTATTGAGTGGCATATTGAAACTGAAAAAATATGAAACATAAAAAATGGATATGAGAATATTAAGGAATTATCTAAAAGATCAATAGGTTTGTAAACCCTATTACTTACCTATTCCCTCCTAAAATTTCCTGTGTAAATTGGTTAAAGTGTAAATGTGACTTAAATATATAAAGTACTATTACATCCTTGAAAAATTATATGTCGTACTAATCTTAGACTTGTTGTAATTTCCCTACATGATGAAACCTTACAATTGAGAAGCTACCGCAAAAAGGACCTATCACTTCATCGTCTTCTATGTATAAAGACCTTGGACTTGTTATGTGATGAAGGAATGTGATAGAGAACTATGACCTGATCCAAAATGAATAATGAGCGTGAATGAATCATGTCAATGCACTGTGGGTCACATGGTGATGTCACACATATCAAACCTAACTCTTTGATCAGAAACAAGACTAAAATTGATTTTGAAAGAACTAATAAGAACTAGAAATGGGAAACTCTCATGAAATAATCCAAAAGGTAAAATGAACTTTATGTGAGATATTGGTATGTAGTGTCTTAGTGAAATTAGTTATGCTTTAACGCATTCTAACATTTCTTAACCAAAATAAATCACAATGCATGTGAATGTGTACCTGTAAGTTATATTTTCAACTTGATTAATGCAAATTTTATGTGTTATGTTTATGTTGGTCCAAGTGTTGTGAAAATTTTTTATAGGTGCTTAATACACTAGTAGTAAGTACCCAAGTGTTAGATTGAAAAATATCTGTCAATTTTAATGTTTTATGTTGTTGTAAATTTGGGCATGTACACAATGACATTCATTATATGAGTTTAACTCCATAATTTATGCCCTCCTCTGATAATTTCTTTTGGGGTTGGCATGTTGAAATATAACCATCTTTGAGTTTTTATCTTCAATTTGATTGAGGATTCAACTTGGTAGGCTGGGAAATGATGGCTTGTAATGCTTGTCTCCCCATGGATAATGGCTTCCTTTCGACCATAGCATGCATGTTCTTCTATAAAGACTATGCGAGTAGATAATGGAGACATTATATACCGAAGATCGGGTTAAACATGAGACATAATTATCATGATTTCATTCTTGAAATCTACCAAAAATAAATGTTTGAGGTATCCTCTACGATGTCCTCCAGAAACTCGGACGATGACAATAATTGTAATGAACAGATAATCCTTGACATGCCTAGTGTTCCTCAATTTTACAAGACGACTAAATGTTCTCTATCAAAATGTTGTCATGTTAGTGCATATAAAAAGTGTCATTAATTAGTAACACTGATGATGTGATCGTAATGTATTTATTCTACAAAATTCCGATGCACAACTATCTATGAAAATAGATGCAACCAGTGGTCCATTGTCCATAGTACAAATGTGTTGCATCAACCTTTCATGCTACAAGGATGTTTGATGTAGATCAAAGGTTTCAAATGAAATCCATATGTGATTATCCGAGTTATTGTATCCTTGACATCAAACTTATATATCTCCACCTTTGCTAGCATATTTTATCCCATGTATTGAAGTAAATGTCATGTTTTGAGTGGATTGCTAAATGTATCTAATGTTCCATGGATGTAAGTGGAATTAAGATTGTGGTTATAGATGAACATAAATAGATTCCACCCAAGTGACTGTAATAGGTTCAATTTTTCTTAAATTATCAATCAGCATTCTAAGAATCATCCTTTTTCAAGAGTGTTATTAAACATATACGAAGTATGTGTTAATATTGCCTTACATGATGTGATGAATGTATAATGATATTCAATCATTCCTTTGAAATGTCAAACATTATTAGAGTGTCCTAACCTAATTATTAAAGGCATCTAGAAGAAGTGAGCATCCTGCCATGTTTTAGGTAATATGTTTAGGATGTAAGGTTTGGGGTTTAGGGTATCATGATCAAGGTTTGGGTTGTGTGAGTTTAGATTTCAGTTTTGGGGTTTATGGTTGTATTTCCAGATAGGGTTTAGGTTGTAGGGACAAAAGTGTGTAGGGTAGTGAGTCAATGGAAAAATAGGTCATGATCATCTATTTGAATGAATCTGTAAATGATACCACACGATGAGGAAAATATTTCTATGTGATAGGGTTATGGTAAGTGGTAACATTTATCATCTCAGTAAATGATATCCAATGCATTGTATTTTATCAAGGGGTCTGAAAAACTTCCATAGGCTATTGCTTCACTTCGTTTTTAGAAAACAAAAACCCATGAAGCAATACAATGATGTGATGGAAAATTTCATATTCTTTCCAGGTTTACAAGCTATGTCAAAATTCAATTTGAATAACACAAATGTTAGGGTAAAATATGACCAATATTTCCCAAGTGTAGAATTTTTAGATTCACTTGTCATGAATTTTCTTAATTGATTTGGTAACAAATGGTAAGATATAAAATCTAACAGAACATTTTTTGATGTCACAATTATAATAACAATCCAGAACATGTACTCAATTTTCCTTTGATAGATTCATGGTATTTATTACTTGATTCTTTTTAAGGGGTCAAGGTCACAACTTTATAATAATAGGAGAATACACATGATGTAGTGCCCACTTACCTTTAATATAACTTTTAGATACTGATCTTGATATATGTTGATCTTATTATGGACACTATTATGTTTTGATTTAGTATGATGGATAGATGTTAGATCATGGATTATTATTGATCAAGTTAGATTCAGTTATTATGCATGATGGTTACTAGAGACATTTTTGCAATATGTGGATGATGATATATTATTTGACATGGACATATTGATGGATGTTGATTTGGACATGTGATATTGGATATTGTTGAATAGAACTAGCATGAGAATTATTTGATGATGATATAGTTGATTAATTAAACTGAAAATGATAATGTTGAATTCTTGATGTTGTTGTGATTCATATGTTTAGATGATTTGAGATGTTGTTTATATCATTTTGGATGTTCTGATATGGCCACGAGGCTGAAGGAGGTATTTGTGTTTTACAGGTTAAAATATCACAACTAATGTCAGGGGACTGGAGACTAACCATATTGGAATTTCCTGGGTGAATTCAACAAGGTCACCATGGCAACTGCTTGTTGTGTGTGTTGTATTGTGTTAGTGATTTCCCATGATTACCAAATTTCCATTAATGTGACCATGGGTTTGTGTTTTATTTATGTGTTTACTTCTTTAACAATGTTTCATATGTTTATTTTTAAATGTGTTACCCTTTTCATTAGTAACCATTTATGTGTCGTTAGGATGTTGAAATAATCATGTAGTTAAAATAATTAAATCAATATTTCATAGGAATGTAATAAATAAAGTTGTTGCCCTTAAATGTAATGTTGTAAGAGTGTGTAAGAAAAATGTAAGAGTGTGTAAGGCTATGTAAGATAGATTTTGGAGTGTGAAACACTTCATCCTTTTGGGAAATTCGAATTTGTCCTTGGAGGCTATATTTGGAACACTTGTGGGACAAGTTAAACTTCATTCCCACATTCTCTTAAAATTATTCACCAACCATCACCTATGGTTTGGAGGTTAAATTTAGAACTATTTTAATGCATTTTTAAATGACTAATTGTAAGTTTTAATTGCACTTCCTTACATGTTTTAAATTCAGTCCTTTTGGGGTATGGGTTATTTTGGAGTGTGTAAGTTAAATTTTTCATTTTATTTATTAGTGTTTAGGTGAATGATATTGATTTTTTCTTTGGGTTGAGGAAGAGTGATGTTGCATCCCAGATGGATCCACATCATCCCCTTCTCTTCCCTCTCCTTTAAAATTCGAACTCCTTGCTTGTTGGTGGTTGTTGAAACTTTGCATACTTTCCTTGGGGTGAATTTCTTGTTATTTTGGAGTCTTGCTTGTGGAAGGAGATTGGAGACCATTGCATGCTTGTGTGTTTCTAATTTGGGACTCCTATTTTGGCATGAAGCTTGTTGATCTTGGAACAAACTCCATTATGGAGAGGTAGGAACTTGATACCTCGAGGGCTTTTAAAAGATTTCTTTCTCTTGCTATGCATGTAGGAATGGTGATTGTTGTTGCACCATGTGTTGGCTGGTTGGGTAGACTGCTTAGGACATGGTGTAGAAAGAAGGCTATGGGGATTTCATTATGGGGGGCATTAGGATTGCCAATGGCATCAATTTTATTGTGGAAGGAGTTTGGGATTGGGATCCACCATGGAAAAGAAATACTTGCATTTCTTACTCTTGTATAGGGGGGGCATAAGGGAGAAAATTGGGGGGCATAAGGAGGGGTTGGGAGGTATAAGGTTTATGGGATATGATATGTTATATTTCCGGTATGATTATTGGTGGATGCCCAATTCCCAATTGGGAGGCATAAGTAGTCCCTTCCCCCATAGATCCTTGCTCTTGAATTGGCTTTCTTGATGAAGCCTAGTTTTGTTTGCACTTGTTTAATGTAGTTGTGAACTACATTCTTCTTGAAATGTTTTTTGAATGTGAAAATGTTGCATGTTAGGGTTGTGGAAGCCTTTGTTGCCATGTGTTGTATTGAACATCTCTTATTTCAATATGGTTGGGGCTTGAGGGCCAATGAGGAATGATGGATTCTCCCTTCTCATTGGATGTCTTGGTTGGGTGGAGAACGTTGCCTTTCCCCCTTCCTTGTTGTGATCAAGATGAAAAGATGAAGAAACTAGCATGATGCTATTTTGGAGCAAGAGGAATATACAGTTTGATAGTCCTTTCTTTTGAACAAGTTATTGTAATCCTTCCCACTTTGGAGTGGATGAATTGTATAGAAATTTTTAATGTGAAGATATTTGTATTGATAATGGAAGATTGAAATTGGAATGAGAAATGTAAATAAGTTATATTCTACTCTCTGTTTTGAAAGGAAATGTGAAGGAATTGTTACATGCATTTGTATTTGGAAATCAAATGGAAAAAGTGATAAGTTGTAAATTTCTTATTGGAAATGAATAAAGGATTGCATTAGTTTCTAAAATTACATTGATTGTATTGGAATTGAATTGTTGTTGTAAATTGAAATCTCTATTGAAAAAAAGAATGCGTAGGAAGGAAGTATTTTATTTTTGCATCCTTGGAATTATATTAAAATTGAAATCCAGAATTTGTAATTTTGACTTGGGAATGAATTTCTAGAATCAACTGAATGTATTAGACTATATTAGAAATAAGTTGTTACATTTAAATGATGATATCGATAAATAGATCCTTTAAAAATTTGATCACTGGCATTGTAAATTCTAAAACTGGTAAATCTAAACAAAATGCATAGTTCAGACCTACACTTAATAACCAACTTAAAAATGTAATGGAATAGCATGCTAAGACACTAAGGAATTCAATTTTACAAAGAAAACTTAAGAAAAAAACTCGAACATAGCTAATTCGAATACAATCCCTTTAACAGTTGTTTTCTGTCATTTGACGGAAAAATAAATTTTTTTGAATCAATTAAACAAATTAACCTTCTGAAAACACTCTAAACCCTCCCTAGATCAATTCTCCATGTCTGTCTTGACATGTTGAGTGAAGGAGGAAACCAAATTTTATCAAAATTGAAAAGTTGGAAATTGCCAGTTTGCCAAATAAATACGTATAGATCTATTTTACAAAATTAACCCTTTAAAATTCATCAAAAATAAAATTTGATGTTTTACGTGCAAAGAGGTCATCGAGAGCTTTCCGAAAAGTTCTTGTTTGCCCAAAACTGAGTTTTCTAGGTCAAGTTATGGCCATTTGAAGTTTTACTTCAATTTGGTATTCAAAAATTAAAATAAATCTAACTGTTAACTTTAATTTTTGACTTTGAAAAAATTTCCACGAAAAATTCACGGCCTCACCATCCCGCAACCAATCGGGACCTACCACATGGCACCTTGGAGGGGTAGACCAAATTTAAACTTATCTTTTTTTGAAAATTTTACTTTGGGAAAATTTTCCCACTTTTCTCTGCATCCCTGCCAGCCCGCAGCCAATCAGATGCCGACACGTGGCATGAAAAAGGGGCGGACCCATTTTGAACTTAAACCTTTTAAGTTCTAGACCTCAGAAAAAATTCCAAATTTTTCCCACATCCTTGCTAACCCACAACTAATCCCACGTTGACACGTGTCTCGACGGATGCGCGGGAGAATTTTGAAAACTTAACTTTTAATTTTTCTTTTGGAAAATTTTTCCTTTTGACTCCACGGCCCCACAACCCCACCTTGCTTAGAAAATCTCTTTTCGTGAACGTGCGGGCCCTCGCGATCTTTTCAGGCTTGAAACCTTTTTAGCTCAATCCCTTGGATTTCCTCACCACCCCATCACCTGCACCCAATCATGGGTTTACTGGTGGTGTCACCCAGCTTTTCCCAGGAACGTGGAGAAATGTTTCCTTTTGAAGTTTGGGATTTTGACTCGAGCAAAAATCCAAACTTTTCTCCACTGCTCTTTCACCCATGTCGAATCAAGTGATGAAATGTGTCCACCGGGGACCCATAAAGGTGTGGGAGAAACATGGATTTCCCAAATGCCTGCACAATGGAAAAATTTCCTTGAGCCGCCCCGCAACCCACCAACTCACCAAAAGGCCTTCCTCTCCTCTTGACACATGTCCCCATAGGGGAAAGTTTGACCTTAAAACTCCTCCCAACCATATCTTGAGAAATATAAGGAGTTAGGAGGACTTCTTTATATCACCGGAAAGGTGAGAAAATTTCCTATCCAATGGAAATGGTTTAGGGAAATTTTGGAAGTGTTAAGTATGAGAAAAATCCTATTGAAACTCTGAGGCTACTAGAGAGCAGGCATGGGGGGTAAATTACTCCCTGAATCTAACTAAAACATATAACCCTAAAATTTGAACCTTGTGAACTTGATGTTAGTTAATGAAGGAAAACATATGTTGTAGTACATTGGTCTTGTTCTGGAACCTGTTAGTGAAAACTGATGTCTTGCAACCTAGTTGTAGACACTTCAAATCAAAAAAACATTATCCCATAATTTTTCTAGCTAACCCTAGGTTGTTTCTTGGGTCTCAAGTGGTTGTTTAATCGGGCACTACACATGATGACAAATTTTATAGTTGTATGCGTTCACAATGTGAGACTGGTATGCACAAATATGTTAAAGTTCTTGGGAGCGATGGGAGTTTAACATTTCTAACTCATATAAATGGTTTCCACGATATGTATCATCTTTAATTATACCCTTCAGTGAAACACATAATGATAGTATTTCAACTTCAAGTGGGATAATAACCTCAGTATCATAAACCAAAGAAAAAGGTGTTGCATTAGTAGGTTTATGCCCACTAGTAAAATAATCCCAAATATCTTAAAATAGTTGATTATGTTAGTCATCACCACTGGCAGTGATTGTCTTGTGCAATCTTTTGAAAATAGTTTTGTTGGTGGTTTTGGCTTGGCCATTGCCTTACTGGTAATAAGGAGTAGAAAATGATTGTTTTATTTTTAAACTTTACAAAAATGTTTTAATGGCCTTATTCTTAAAGGGTGATCCATTATAAATAATGGCGGATGGCATGCCAAAGTGCATAATGATATGAGTGGTGAGGAAACCGTAGATGTCTGTTCCATTTGTTGTTCGTAGTGGGGCTGCTTCAACCCATTTGGTAAAATATTTTGTAGCAGTGAGAATGAACTTATGTCCATCAAGATTCCAGATTTATCATTCCAATGAGGTCAAATCCCCAAAGAGATAATGGCCAAGCAAGAAAGCAATTGGTTGGAGTCATCATAGGCAGATGTGTGATGGAGGTTGTCATGATTTTGACACTTCTCACAATGAGTAGCGTATTTTAGGAAATCTTGTTCCATGGTAGGCCAAAAATATCCTTGACGTAAAATATTTTGAGACATGGCTTTTCTTGAGAAATGACCATCGCACATGTTGTCATGGATTTGTGAAATGACAATAGGGATATCGGCAAGCCCTAAGAAATGCAATATTGACCATCAATTACACATTTAAATAATTATGTGCCAACAATGACATAACGAGTAGCCTCACATCACAAGCCACAAGCTTCATGAGGATGAAAAGTAACAGGAATGGTTTGTTTGTATAAGAAATTGTAAATGGGAGTAAACCATTTGGGATTTCATGACTGCACGTGATGGCACAAGATGCAAGAGGTAAAATGGAAATGGAAGGATGTCACAAGTTTGTAATGATAAATGTGCCCTTCTCATCAGTAATATATTTTGGGATGAGTGACACCGCACTAGCCATGGCATCTGCATGATGATTATCCTTACGAGGAATGGTAGTGATAGTGTAAGACTCAAATGTAGCCAAAGATATCTTTGACCAACATGTTGTATGGGATTAAGTGTTCTTATTTTGTGTTATATGTATCATTTACTTGATTGATGACAAGTTGAGAATCACCATGTATGCATAGGTTGTGAATGAGTAGTTTTTGAGTGGTGAGAAGGACAAGAATAAGGGATTCATATTCAATGATGTTATTTATACATGAAAACCCTAATTGAAATGCTACGGGGATTGGACCACCCTCTGGGGTGATGTATACTATCCTAGCCCTTGCGCCAGAGTGACAACGAAGACCCATGAAATTACATTGTCCATGTGTCAGAATCAATAGCATAGGTAGTGAAATCATTGTGGAAGGAGTCAAAATAGGAGATCCATCAAGAAGGGGTGTTGCAGCTACTTGGTTAGCGATGATTTATCTTTTAATTGATTTTTGTGGTATAAAATTAAAATCAAATTTAGTGAGAATAATAACCCAACATGTTAGATGCCCCACAAGATGCATACGAGACAAGATGTATTGTAAATAATCCACCTTGGTGATGATATGCACCTCATTATTAAGGAGATAATGACACAATTTATCTATGACAAAGATAAGGTTGAGGCATAGTTTTTTGATGTAACTATAGTTGCATTCATAAGAGAGAAATATTTCAACTAATTAGTAGATTTCTCTTTCATGCTCATAATCATCATGTTGTGTGAGCAGAGACCACAACGCATGAAACATGGTAGAAATGTACAATAAGAAAGGTCGGTTAGCTAGCGGAGGAACTAAGATGGGTGGTTATAGAAGATATACCTTTATGTCCTCAAATTCTTGTTGGCATTACTCATCCCATACAAATTTAATATCTTTCTTTGTAAGACATGTAAATGGTTGAGTTTTATCAACAAGTTATGCAATAAATCAACGAATAGCTTGTATTTTTCCTTATAATGATTGTAGTTGATGTATATTTTTAGGTGGAGGCATGTCGATAATGGCTTTGATCTTGTTGGGATCAATTTCAATGCCGCATCATGAGATAATATATCCCAATAGTTTACCAATTGTGACCCTAAAACACAAATTTTTGGGGATTTAGGAATGGATGTGGTATTGACATAAGTATTAAAAAATGTGCGTAGATCTTGTGCATGGGTGGAATGATGTCTGGACTTAGCTAAGATGTCATCAACATAATATTTGATAATCTTGTGAATATAATTATGAAATATATGCGTCATTTCTCGTTGATAAGTGGCCCCTGACATGTTCTTAAGGCCAAAGGGCATGACAATGTAACAAAATTTCCCCAAGGTGTGGTAAAGAAGTCTTCTGTTGATCAGCGGGGTTGATTTTGATTTTATTGTAGTCTGCGAAACCGTGCATGAAAGAGAGGATATCACAGCCAACGGTAAAGTCAATAATAGCATCAATATGAGGCAAGGGGAAACTATCCTTGGGACAATATTTATTTAAATCATGAAAAT
This sequence comes from Taxus chinensis, assembly GCA_019776745.2. Classification (NCBI taxonomy): domain Eukaryota; kingdom Viridiplantae; phylum Streptophyta; class Pinopsida; order Cupressales; family Taxaceae; genus Taxus; species Taxus chinensis. The sequence goes on from JAHRHJ020000099.1 coordinate 61,503, forward strand.
TGGTGCAACAATGGATGTGGTCATCTAGTTTCATTATGGGTACAATGTTAGATACCCATTCGGGATAATTGAAACAGCTTGAATAAAACCACGTCGAGTAGCTTTTGGATTTCTTCCTTGACTAAGAGTGCCACCTTTGGGTGTATTTTTTGGATTTCCTGTTGGACTGGTTTTGCACCTAGGTTAAGGACAATATTATGCATTGCAAACAGAGGGATCAATACCTGACATATCACTGTAGTCCCATACAAAAATGTCAGAGATGTCATGTAGTACTTGTTTGTTGTCTTTTTATTTTCTAGGTGTGAAAGAGGTAACTAACAAAACTATGTGTGGATTTTCAGATGTTCCCTAGGTTATATTGGATGGTTTCTTCATTAAGAAGGGAATTGATCTTTGATGTATGGATCTATAGGAATAGTGTTAGGAGAATTGGTGTCATGAGTGGGTGTATCAGCTATCTCCAAAGTAGGTGGTAGTTTTAAGAGATGGTGGATAACACCTTTGATGGTGAAACGAAGAAAACTGATCATAAACCCCCATGTGTTCTAAGAGAGCATCATCAGTAGAAAAAATTTCTATAGTATCCCAAATGGTAGAGACATTATCACTGATGAATTCTGGATGGATGAGCGGAAGTGAAGAGGTGTGCAAGGTGGTATAAAATTCTGAAGGAGGGATGGGTGGGGGACGATACCTTAATCCAAATTTATTAGATTGCGTGGGAAAATCCCAAAGCGCTATTATTCCAAGCTCTTGTTGATCTGAGTTTGTATTGGAGAAGCCATAGCAACGTAAGTATTCATATCCGAACCCATATTTATAAAATTTCTTGAGTAACATCGGAAGAACTAGGGGTATCACTAGATTGTTCAATAGAATTACAATACATGAAAGGTGATGGATCAGCCAGAAAATCATAAAGAACTCCCTGATAGAGGAATTTAAGTCATGTATATAAGGTAGAAGGGATCACATGCATGACATGGATCCATGACCACCCAAGAAGAATGTTATAATTAAGGTTATTAGGCATGACATGACATGGAATATTGATTGTACATGGACCAAAAGTGACAAGGAAGGCTAATAGTACCTAAGACACACTTGGGAATGTTTTCAAAGCCATGAATGGAGACTGATGAAGGAGCTAAAGAAATTTCCGAAATACCTAAGGGATGAAGAAAAGTGACATTACAAATGTTAAGGCCAGACCCATTGTCAATAAGGTGCGTTTGACCTGATATTTTTAATACAAATCTGAATATATAATGGGGGGTCATGCTCTAGTATTGCTTGAGAAGGTAGTTCATCTGATGTGAAAGTGATTTGATCCTCATTAAGAGATAAGGCTGAAGTAAACTTGTGGTATACATATTTGGGTGATGTGTGAGGAGGAATATAGGTAGTAGCCAAATATGATTTGAGTTTATTAATACAATCAAGATGATTCTATAAATAAACATGGATAAATATATTCATGAGGAAAAGAACCTAGGAGGGCAAAGAAAACAATGGGGATCCTAAGAGCATGAAGATCAAGTTTGGGTTCACCAAAATGATTAAACTAAAATTTAATATAATAGCCTAATATAATGTTATAAGTTTGCAGTAAATAAATGAATAATAAAATACTAAAATAATACCCAAGTAAACTAAGCTAATAATTATGAAACCCTAAGTGCAAAGAGGGTTGGAAGAGCCTTAGTTGATTTACAGAGGTTGTTGGACTATGTCACAGTGGAGACTGGCTGAAGTAGAGATGGAAACCTTCACACAAAGCCTAGGAAAAATGTAGATCTGGACAGATTTGACTGGACTAGGGCACCTAGAGAAGGATAGGGCACACGTGGGCACCCTGGTCTGCAGTATGGTGCCCTGGTCTACGGAAATGCTCAGAAAACCTCCTCTGAGGTGTCACAAGAGGTTTCCACTTGTTCACCATTTGTCATTGCGTGTATGTCGTTGTATGATCTACCAAATTTAGTTGTAAATCTTGGAATGAAGAATCACCTGTAAAACCCCAAACAAAGCATCAAAACCCTAAAAATTAAAGATGCAAATGAAGGGTTTCAGACTGTCCTCATCTTCCAAATTGATGGAATTATCACCAAGCATTGCAATACATATCAGAACCAATATAGTTCTAGGTGTGTGTATGCATAATTGTGCCCTAGGTTGCTCTTGTGCCAGTCACACTTTGTGAAGTAGCGAGAAAGTAACTAGATGTAGAATGTATTAAATGTGTGCATGGAAACAATAGACTCCCCTCCTATGAAGTGTGATGCAGATGAACCAACCTTGTGTCCCTTGTGATGGAGCTAGATGGATGTAAATGTAGCTATAGATGCCTTTGATGGATGCAACCTTAGGTGGTTGATAGATGCTTAGTGTTTTGGTCCCTTATTATGGTCACATAACTTTATATTTATATGATTCAATTTCTTTAATTTCATAATTAACCCCAAAAAGGCAGACTACCAAAAAGATAAGAAGCTCAAACTGTTAGAAAGGACCCAAAAAGTAGAGACCAAAGTACAAAGAGGATCAAGGGCACCCAGAGGGGACAAGGGTGCTGACATTGGCATCCTGTCTTGGGTTAGTGTCAGAATAGGAAAAACACAATAGGTGAAAAGACAGACTGAGCAAGTACAAGTGCAATACTGAAAATAAAATCATAAAGCAATGAAAATGGCCAAAGACATGGGTTAATTATTACTCTTCTTCACTTGGGAACCATATGAATAGTAGTATGAGACTGAGACTAAATAATGACTCAAAGTGCATGATTTTTTGTCTATAGTTGTTTGATTTTTCCTTCCAGTTTCTAATTGTTTGTAACAATTTAATTTAGATTTTAATATGAATGTAAAATTTTAATCAATTTTGACAATTATGGGAAAATCAATTAAATCCAGTAAACTTGAATTTGAACATGACTTTGATCAAACAAAGAATTAAGGGAATTTAAAATCAGTTTTGGATCAGTCATAATTCAGTTTTTTAAAATCAGATTCTGATCAATTTTGGATTAATTAAAGTCTTGTAAATTTGATGAATTTTTAAGGTCTTGGTAAACAGTTGAAAAAGTAAATTATTTACTTGTGTTTATGGATCATGTTTTGGTATCAGACAAGACTGATTTAATAGTTTGATTTCTTCAGATAAAATAGTTGGTTCAGTTGTGATTGGATAGGTACATGTGCACTATGGGAAAGATGTCTAAATAGGAAAAGCTTAAAGAACTTGAGGCATTTAACCATTAGATCTAGGAAGAGAACTCTCTCCTGAGATCGATGTATTATTCCTTGGAAGAGGAATGTGAAAAAACTGAAAATGGATTTGAAACCAAGGATGATCTCTTGGAAAATTACAGATTGGTGATGTGAAGGGGAAAACAAGTCCATTTTACAATTAGACCTTCCTCTCCCAGTTGCAAAATTTGATTCATGCACTATAAGTATTATTAGTTGATGAATTTTCCCATTGTAAATTAGTTGATGATTTTGGTAAATTTGAACAACATACTAAGGGAATAGGTTCAAAATTACTTTTTAAAATGGGATTTAATGGAAAAATCCTTGAAAAAGAAGGCCAAGGAATTGCTAACCCCATCCATGTAGAGGATAGGCCTCACTATGCAGGTTTGGGATACATATCTGGTGGTAAAAATGAGAAAGGTGAATGCTCCAGGAAAACTTGAGACTGCAAGGGAGAAACCTCCACCACAACCCATAAAAGGTAAAAATGATAATGGGAAAAACTTTAAAAGCGTCGATTTTGAACAACATAAATATTCCTATGTTCCTTTTGATTATGATACACAAAATTTATTACACTTTTTATGGATTATCTAACCACTGTGTATCCAAATGCTGGAAAAGGAAAGCATTATTGGGAATAATTTTGTAAAACCATTCTCATGAACATGGTTGTAAAAATGGTCATCTGGGTAAGACTCCTAAAAAGTGGAACATAGATTTTGTACCCATTGTAACAAGAAAGGACATGAGGTTAACAGGTGTTGGAAGCTTAATCTGAAACAACCATGGAAAGTTGTGGAAAAGGGAAGCAACGTAAAACCAATAGTTACAAAAATAACCCATGCAGATACCCATGTATATACTGAAGAAATTAAACCACCTAAAAAGGAAATTTTGATTAAATTCGTGGGAAAACAATTTCTTAATTTCATGTTTGCATAGCTGATATAGATGATTAACATGCATTATTTTTAGAGCATTTTGTGGGATTCCGATGAATGTTGAAAGGAAAAATTCTCATATATTCATTTTTCTTTGAAATTTGATAATGGTGTCACTTGTAGGGAAGATCCGAGGGACATGTTTATCATACTCAGATTATACTTCTCACTTGTTAAGATGACAAAATCCATTTCTATTATGGATAGTAGAGTATGGAGATTCAGTGGGCATGGGTATAATGTCTATTTTTAGAAATTTTCATTTCAATATCTATTATTGATTTTCATTGTGAAAATTTGGACACCATTTTGGTATTGTAATTAATATACAAACTTATTGTGTCTACATAGGGTATTTGCACATACTTGAAGACCCTTATTTTTGGGCATTTATTTGTAACTACCCTATGTGGTTACAATTAGTATGTACATCTATTAAACTAACAAACTGGTGTGCAGATGTTTCCTAGTGAACTTTTGCAGTGGATAGCAGTTTCACCATTTTTGGTATGCAACAGTTTGATTTCTATCCTATTTATAGTTCAGAATATTGGGATAGATATTCGTTTGGTAGATTCACATGATTTAGTTTTGACACTTGTCTATTTTTGGCATATTGTAGTCTAAACATTCTGGATCGTGATATTTTTTAGTGGTTGACAATTTCACAGGGACATTAGACACTAACTATTTTTGGCATGTAGTTGTATTATATACTACTTTATTTTGAGTGGAATTGTTTTTACATAATTGGACCTTATCATAGAGTATCAGTTGAACACTTGCCTCTTCAGGTGAACAAGTGTCTATTTTTAGACTGATTGATTGTTTGTGATGGACAGTTATAGTTACTAGGATTTGATAGTTCACAACTGTTGTAGAGATTGGAAGAATCACATAGTATTAGTGGGACAGTTTCCTATTCTGGAAAACAATTGTCTATTTTTAACTGATCAATTTTTTGTGATTAGCTAATCAACAATTTGTAGTGATTTAACCCATAATGCTATTTCTGGATCATGTATGTGTTTTTGAAATGTAGGAAATGATTATCAACATTTTTTGGTGAAAAAATAGCTTTTTATGGACAAAAATCCTTCCCAGTGGGAAGGAGTGATCCAAAGATCAAAATCAGCAAAACAGGTTTCCCTAAATATCCTAATATCATTACAATAAGGTAGAAGACTCTGAGATATTTTTGTCACCTATAAGAACATGAAAAATGGACTCTGTGGGAGCAAGTTACTGTCCGCAAAAGATGCTAAGTTGAAAGAGCAAAAATAGGGGTAATTGGAGAATCATGCTACAACATGTGGAAAAATGAAAAATGGAGCAAAAGTAAAAAAAATTGGTTTTGTGACTCCGTTCTTCGACGCTTATTTTTAAACGGGTGGGCCCCATTATTTACTGGCTGGGGGCCCTCAACCAGGGTTGACACACTCTTTTTGAGGAGGGGTGCCTTTTCCTTTTCTTCATATTTCTTTGCCAAAATTTTATATATACATGCCACAATGTATTTATAGGGTAAATGTGGGATATATCTTATATTGTCATTGCATTATTAATGTAGGGCATTATAATGTAGGGGATTAAGTTAATTCTGCATTGGAGGGAGCTTCCCACGCCAGCTCGGTGAGTCCTAACCATCTCCCTACCATTCCCACATCTCTTGGTTAACTCGCCACCTTACCACACTTCCTCACCTCACATGAGCCATAATCCTCAAACCGTCAAGTTTAACGATCCTCCATTCAAAACATACACCACCATACATGTGGCCACAAAAATTACATGGCCATATAAACATAGCTTGCCACCGTGGCATCAAAAATATCGACCACCACATGGTGGCAAAAAAGCCATGGCCTAATATAACCAAACCTCAAGACCTTTTAAACTTTTAAACTCACCCCATGTTTCTGTGCGATGCATGTGGGATTTGTTCCACTATGGGAAAAATATGCGGTGGAGAGGTTAGAGGGGCTCAACCCCCTAACCTCTTGGATTACCAAAAATATTTCTCTACCACTACCACGCCAAGAGAGCTCGACATGAGTTATAAAAGATCTCATTTTTATTTAAACATGTTTTTTTAAGGACTGTGTATTGGACCATAACAGATAGTTTTTGGAAAACAACTTGTTTTTGAGGCACTTAGGAGAAAAACCAATTCTCGGGTAGAACTAGGAAGTTTCTCATAATTTAGAGATGTTCCTGATGGTGTATTTATTCTTCTAATTTGGAGTTTGTATGCCAATTTTGTAAAGCCTTTTGTGCATATTTTGTCTAGGTGAACTAGAAGAAAATCAACTGTGCAAAGCCAAGAACAAACACAAAGAGAAATTTGATTATTTTCAGAGCTCACGGGTTCTCAGAGACTTCTGACAGGTTAAAATATGATTCATTATTTGATTTGTAATCTTGTATATGTAAATTACAAATCTAAAAATTAATGGATTAGTTCTAAACGAATCCAGGGACGTAGGAATTATGAACCCCGTAAAAAATATTTGTGTTGTCTAATTTTTCTTTTCAGTTTATGGTTATTTGCAGAGATTTAATTCTAATTTTAATGTGGATGCAAAATTTTAATCATTTTTTAAAATTCTTGGAAAATCAGTTAAATCGGGTAAACTTGAATTTGAATGGCTTTGATCAAACAGTGAATTAAGGGAACTTAAAATCAGTTTTGGATTTTTAATTATTCTATTTTTAAAGTCAGATTCTGATCAATTTTGGATTAATTAAATTCCTAAAAGTTGATTTTTTTAAGGTCTTGGTAAACAGTTACCGCTTTTCATTTTACACCTCCTACTTTGCTAGTAGCTCTCCAAAATGGTTTTTTTTTACAAAAATCCCCTAATTTCCTAAATTCATGCTTGAGTGGTAAAATTTTTTAATACCCAATTGGCTCATTTAGCTTCCTATGAATATTTAAAACACAATTCTTTACCCATCATATTTTATTATCATTTTAGCATTTTTGACTACGTCTTTCTAGCCCTATTATCCATTCAAGATTCCATATTTAGATAAAACTACAAACAACCTATAAAATTTAATTACATATCCTATTACCCATTATTGATTTCATTTTTTCTACCAATTTTTATCCTCCAACTCCTTTTCTACTTCTCCCAACACCAATTTTCTCCTTTTATCTTATTTTACTAGGTTTACGCTAGGGTTTGGTAGCAATAACTAGGGTTTAGTATTTAAACACTTATTTCAACTCCTTTATCCCCTTATACCACCTTTTCCCAACATTTTTTATTTACTTTCATTCTCCATTCACCCTTCTTGATCTCAATATGCCACTTTTCTAGTTTTGTTTCTTAGGCCATCCACTTTCCCTAAGCTCACAATAACACAAATACTTTGTTTTACCTTCTTTTTCTAGTTTAGTTTTAATGTCTACTACCTCATCTCACTATCATTTTCCTATACTCCATCTTTAAACCCCTCAATCTCATGCACTAATCCTTACTCAAGATTCTCACTAAAAAATTCTTTCTCACTCTTCTAGGCTTCTTATAGAATGTCATAGGACAATTTTGAGATCTTCACGTTAAATGATTAAAATGAACTCCCTTCACCTACTAATTAATATTCATGAACCACCTCTATCAATTTTGTAGGGATATCTAACCTAATTATTGTAAATCTCCATACAAGGGTCTTACTTAACATGATTGTGTAACTATTATCAACAAAAAATAACACCCTCTGATTTATCATGTATGTGTAGATGAGAAATCAGTGTTTTTGGGTAACATGAGATTGTCTCTCAAGTTGTGGGACTTGTTACTTGAGACAAATATTCAAAGAAGTCTGGTTCCTCTACCTAATCCTAATGCTAAACTTTTCCCAAGGAAATGTAACTATCTAGTCCTATTCTATGATTCCACGGGACTAGAGGAAGGGGAAGATGCATAAAATAGGGAATCCTACACTAAAATATGTGATAGCACCAAGATAAGGGTGGGGATACACTATCAAATGAGGGAAAATGGAAGCAAAATGATGAAGGAGAGGTTATACATGAGTGCAACAATCTAAAACAGCCTTGAAACCACCATTTCCATAAAACACAACAAATTCAAACCCTACAAAGAGAATAAAAGATGCATAAGATACCTATAAATGCAATGAAAGGAAAGGAAATGAAATAGAAACACAAACTAGGATAGATTAATAGCCACAAAACAAGTATTTTATTTCTTCAAATATGCACCACCCATTACACCGAAGGAGAAAAGGCAAGGATCACCATTCAAGGTGTCCAAATTTGAGGCCTATAACTCAAAGTAGAACACTTGTGCAGCACTTGTGTGATGCCCTTGCATTCCAAGAATGTCCAAACCTTAAAAATGAGCACCACTTTACATTATATAGAAAACGGGAAAGAGAGAGAAGAGGGAAAATAGAGGGAACTTAAATTCCTCCTTCCACCTAACAAAAAAATACATTAATTCTTTGAAAATTAGTATGGGTACCCTTACAAATCCATTTCCCAATGATACTTTTCTTGTGGGAGAAGAAATGGGAGCCGTACCTCATTAAAAATGGTTTTTGAGCAACCTAGAACTACATATTTAATGTTGGAGACATTTTCCTCTTTTACACAAATGGTTTTTTGGTATAGAGGATGCTAAGAGCTTTCCAAAAAGTTTAATTTTGTGAAAATCATAGATTTTGGGAGAAAGTTATGGCCATTTTAAATTTCGGGGCTTAGGGAGGTCGATAGGGTTCTCTGCATGACTAAACAATATGATTTTAATGAATTTTACTTTGTCTTGCAAATAAAGCAGATATTTGGAGTACTTGTGGAATTATGGAGCTATTCCCCCATTTCCTCTTGGCCCCACTTTATCCGTTATGGTCTTTGGCTTTGTGTCTAGCAGATATTCGGACCGTGGGTGGAACTATGGAATTGTTTCCCCATTTCTTGTTAGTACCCGCAAGTCGTCCCTCACCTGCAATACATTACAGGCTACAATACTCCTCCCCACCTCATCTTCCTCTATATTTTGGCTCGGTCAACCTTACAAGGAACTAACTCATCGGTGGAACCGTTCCATCATTCCTCCTTGTGCCTGCATCTCTGCAATCCTCTATCCCCTTCGGCCTGCGGGTTAAACCCAAGTGCGGGGAACTTAAGTTCCCACAGAACTTGTTCCTGAGTTCCGTCTGCCACCTGAGATTCTGCATTACACTACAGCTTTCCTAATTTTTTTTTATATTTCAGACTTTAGACCAATGTGAAGAACTTGTTGACCCCATGGAACTAATTCCTAAGTTCCTCCTCTGATCTGCATCTCCGCAATAAATTAGAAATGACCCCTTAGTCCATTTTTTCTTGATTTTTGTGCTAAGTATGGAGCTAATGAGTCATGCAAAGGGGAGGGAAGGCCTTATAACATTGAATTCCTCCATTTTTATCAGTTTTACCTTTTTCCAAGTCCAAACAATCATTGTAAGTTATCAAAATCACTTGAAAAGGGGAATTTTTGATAACAACTCCTTGGACTATTTATTTTTATAGAGCATGTTCTAACTTTGGAAATGGATTAGGTATAGTGTTGTTTACTCTTAACGATCCTTTAACTTTTCATTTAGATTATGCTTTGAGTGTGTAGTCACAAAATCACACACTTACTATTACATTTACACCGCCAAATATGTTGTTTTATATATGGATCTCACATAAGAAAATTATTTGCTAATGACCTATCCCCTATTCATGTCGTCAGTTAGTCATTTATCATCGTCATTTGTCTTACACAACCGTCAATTGTTTGCACAGTTTTTTTCATCTCTCAGGGAGTCTCAAGTGTCGTTATTTGGTCATTTATCGTCTCTAGTCTTTGACTAGGATTCCTAGGGTAGAAATATAATCATTATACTAACTACACATTACAACATTCCATTTAATAAAAATTAACAATATACACAAACATCACATACATCCCAACACTAATCACCCTATCATACACATCAATACACCACAAAATAAGCTCATCATATATAAATCACATGTGTCCATACATATATAGTGAATACAATCATCACTAGGGTGAAACTCCCCTATATAATATATAATCATACTCATCACATCTCATCATCACTATCGCTCTCGTGTACTACAAGAGACCTAGAAATAGATGCCTCGCCACTAAATTTGAGTCATTGTTCATGGTCGTGATACCTCTCCACTTTCCTACGTAATAAGGTGTTCTCTTTCGACTACTCTAAAAATTGACATTGCAAATCCACATATTGTGCAAACAAATCCTGTGCCAAGGGACCACCACCCACCACCTTTATGGCTCATCAATTCTCCTCACATGTATTATCCCTCTCACCTAGCAACACGGTACATGTCACTGGTGTTATGGCCACTGGCTCAAATAAATAGGCATGCTCACCCAATATATCATCCACTCGCTCAAGTATACCTCCACCAAGTATATCAGTTGACACATTCCACGTCATTGTGCAGATAGATGTGTCTACTATTAGGGACCAATACGCATCACCTATAAAACAAATAACAAAACATGTTATATAATCATCAATAAAACATTTCCCAATAACAAATTACACAATGCACTTATACAAATACTCACGTTCAACTACAATTATTGCTGCATTATCGGGGGAATGGGCTTCCCCCTCTCCTACTCCTCCCTGCAGTAACCCCACTAGACATATAAATAATGGGAGCAACAATACCCATTGGTGTGCTGCCCACCATGTGCAGTACTCCTCTGTGCAACCCACATCACCTGCGTTTATCAACTCTATCATCGCGTTTACCTCATCTAGCCCGGGAGGTATTAACTTCTCTTTTGTGATCCCTAGTCTCGCTTCAAACCTCCTAGGTGATTTGATAGATCTCAACCATATATGTGGCTCTAAGGGCACATCCTGAGCCATACTGAACTATCGTAATACTCTCTCCACATGGAATAGTTTTTCTACTCCTAGGAATCAATCCTCCAACAACATAGTCCTATGAATACACTATAACTCTACAACATCCTTGGGCCATCCTCCATGATTGCGGTATGGCCTCCATGAAATTTTCTCGGGCCTCATCTTGTCTATCACTGCCCTATACATATTTTTGTCCATCCTATTCCCATGAATATTAATCGACCTCCTCACATATATCTCTATCCTAGCCCACTCTCCTCATGGACCTTGAACCAGTCTCAACATGGCTATATCCTCATATGCCCATACGTGTGATAGTGTAGTGGATCCTATCCCACCACCATGCTCATCACTAGTAAATCAGTATAGATATCTATATAGGTGGGCCAACATACACTGTACCCACGTGTATCTAGTACCCTCCTCCTCTATCCATCGGCATATATCATGCATCTTATACAAGATGCCTACACCTCCTCCCTCCACTGCTATAGATGAAGTAATCACAACTGCTATGAACTTCCACAAACGTAAAACCCTAGACCATAAGTTAACATCCAAACTTATATGGGCATCATAAGGTACTCGAATCCCCAAAAAAACCATCTAGAAGCATGCATATGTCTCTCCATATACTCCAATGGCATCACCTGCACTCTCTCTCCAACAACCAAAAATCACAATATGCAATATACATCCTCTAAGGTAACAATCAGCTCCCACGTAGGCAATCAAAACATGCACGTATCTGCACACCACCTCTCACATAGTGCAATAAACATAGGCATATTGAAGGGTACATCCCACATCCGTTCTATGTTCCACAAGCTGAAATGGTCCATGACATCCCAATCCTCATCTGACAGGCTCAATCCAAGCAACCTACTCAAATGTCAACCACCGTGTAACTCCCTCGAGTGAATATCCCTTTGTACATAACAAAAAAACAATAAACACATCATTATAATACTACAAAAATAAAAAAACACTCACTTATCACATTACTACACATCCAAAATCACATTTTCACCATTCTAGGCCATATACACACTTTCTGGACTAGAACGCCCCAAATGATCGGGACACTAGCACCTAGATGTGGACGATCCTATTTGAGGGGTCACTAGCGCTCTCACCACTCTTATCCAAGTCTCAAATGCCAATAAAATTAAAAATATCCAATTTGCAAAAATTCAAAAAAAAAATGGCTACTACAACATACATTTTTTGAAAAAAAACACACGTACCAACTTCACAATCATGTGTGACGCTACGACGGTCACCACAATCTCAAACCAGCTTGGATGTGTTGCTCTCACTTGTGGAATTTTCACTCACTTCGTGCTCAAGCTCACAATTGTGTAAACAAAAAATGAAGTGATTAAACACTTTTTCACTTCACTGCTTATAGTTACTTTTTCACCTACTTTAATATAGTCATTATTTCACGCTTATTCTCATAACTAATACACACTACACATTTTTTTCATATCTTGAGTGTTTCTACTCCAATTTACACCCCATTTTTGTGGAATTATTTTTAGAATTCTACCTACCACCAATACATACACATTACACACTCATTATCTCCCCTTAACTTTTTGTTCCATCTAATTCATATACATTTTTGGTGATTTCTCACACTTCTATCTATTTCGTTCTTACTTTTAGCTTAGCGTTCATTCTTCTCATCACTTCCCCTTTCACTAAAATGGGGGGCATATCACTGGGGTCATCCTATAATTCCCATTACATTACCATGCGATTAATAAACACTACCAACTCATCATTTTCAAACATTTACTAATTCAATGTGTGACATCTAACCATTAATTCCCCCTAATGACCTAATACACGGGTAACAAATATAAAAAATTTCTATGCGACATTTCATCACTTTTCCCTAATGACCTAACCTGGGGGGGCAATAAGCATTAAGACCTCTCCATGTGATATTTCACCAATTTCTATCGATTCCCCCTAATGACCTAACCTGGGGGAAACTAGCATAAATATCTCTATGAATAAATCAAAACCAATCAATCAAATCAATGCATTCAAATTTCTAACAATCGAAATCATATTATCAATAAAAATTCACAAATTCATATGACACAATCTGCCTCCCATATGACCTAACTTGGGAGTTACATCCATTTCTTTCCCAGATGACCTAACATGGGAGGTTATTCTATCCATTTGGTTTTTTCTTCCAGATGACCTAACTTGGAAGCCATCACATTTTTGCTTCAAGTGACCTAACACCCATGGAGTGGGGGTAAGTATGCCTTTCCTATGCCACCCCTATATGGGTCAACTGTTAGATCAAAATTATTTAGATCCAAAAACCACAATTTTTTTTATCTAAGTCCATCTACAGTGGCTATATCATGAGGATGTAGTTAGAGATTGGAGAATAACAAACTTTTCTCCCTACACTCTTCCTATGGTGGCAGAATGCCCAAATACTCTAGTTGATTATTCATGTACACGCGTTTGGATTGGGAATTGATCACTCACTACCCCATCTTAGAGTCATACAATGTTTGAAATCATAAGTCATATACCATTTCTATCATCACTTTCATTTAGTGCACTTCATCACGATATTACACTTTTCACTACGTTGCATGGATCAACATGTTGATCCATGGTTTGGCACGCTATATGGTTCTTTTGGCACGCTTTTACTACCACATCTGCGCATTCTAATATAGCATGGGATTATCCATATTTCTCTCAAGTATGCATCTCTATCTACTTTATGTTACCAAGCTTTCCACTCACCAACATAAAGTGGGAGAAAATGTAGTCACAAAATCATGCATTTACTATTACATTTATACAACCAAATATGTTATTTTATATATGGATCTCGCATAATAAAAGTATTTAATAATGACCTATCCCCTAGTCCTTTCATAAGTTAGTTTTTTATCATCATCATTTTTCTTACATAGTCGTCAGTTGTTTGCACAGTTCTGGTTGTCTCTCACGAAGTATTAGGTGTCATTATTTGGTCATTTTTCCTCTCTAGTTTTTGACTAGGGCACCTAGGGTAGAATTGGGGCACCAATGGGCACCTCGGTCCTTATTTTAGGTGCCCTTATCCTGGTAACACTCGCATATAATTTATGGTTTTGATGTCGGTCTTTGTAATTTCCCCTGTCATTTCCCCTGGTACCAATCGGCATGTCGGGTCATTAGTGTCAAAATTTGAGCAAGAGATACTTGTATAAACATAACATACTTATTATCTTATGAGTGAAATATCTACTATCAAGGGCTAGGTATCTACTAAGGAAAGGGACTGCATTTGGACATCATTGCATCAAATACAATACATAGGAAGGGCTGTATTCACTCGATTCCATCCACCATTTGCATTTTACATCTAGTTATTTCCCATATCTCCATGTCATTGATGCTAGGGCACCCTAGGAACACAATTACACACACAAGGACATAAAACTACATTGGGTCTAGAATTTAGTGTAGATCTTAGTTGTAAATCCACTATTGTGGCAGATAAGGTTAGTCTGACCCCTTCATATGCATCTTCATTTTTTAGGGATTTGATGCTTTGTATGGGGTTTTGCAGGTAGATATTCATTATAGTTTTACAGAGACATAAGTGAAGTTACCGTGACAAGGATCGATACATTACAAGGATCTAATGGCACTGTCAGACTTAGATCCTGAGCTATTCTACATACTATAGCACCCGATCTGCAGACTAGGACACCCATAGGCACCTTGATCCTCTCCCAAGTTCCCTAGTCCAGTCAAATCTTCATCCATTGTAATTTCATGGGTTGTACCATCATACTCTACTTCATCTACACATCATCCTATTCAGTACAGAATCATAGTGAGGTAATTTGTTTTTAGGTTATTATCTTACCCCTCTTATTTCAACTATTTCATTTCAATTAAACATCAAATAAAATTAGTTATCATCTATACTTCAGTTTATACTATTTATTTCATTGTTATATTATCTAGATTAACTCCTAAAATTCACCCATTTAAGTTAATGGGGGAAAAAGTGCACAAATATCCGCCATTGATAAATATAGGCACTCATAGTTTAAGGATTTATAGACATGGGATATGATTGTATAAGGTGACTCTAAATTGGTGGATTTTAATGAAAATCTATGGTTGTAGCCAAGTGTCAAAGGTTGAAACAATATAGAAATAGTTGATATAATTAATATGTTTAACTCCTTCAACATTTATTATACCATGAAAGAGGTTAAAATGAAATGATTAATAGTTTGCATAGTTTCTCAATATGGGCATATGAAAGTATATTACTACAAGTTTTTATGAGATGCGTGTTATTTCCATACCTATTGAAAATTGGAAAGTTATTGGTGATGACATGATCATATCTTTAAATTCCTCTGGAATGATGAATTTTCTTATCAATTACACAATGATTTGAGCTTGTACACTAGATGTTGATGGAACTTGGAGACATTTTTTGGCCTTAAGGTGATCCTAGTTGAAAACTAACACAATGCTCAAGATGGTTGGTCAACCTTGAATCTACTTTTGATGGTTGAAAAATTTATGAACAAGTATACCTATTATCCAAATAACTCTCCCAATTATTTAGGTAACTTGTATAAACTTTCTGGCTCTGAGCTCTTCATTGCAAGGTTGCACGTGCTCAAGTTCACTTGGCACATTCCCTTGGTTACATTTCCTTGCGCGCCCCCTTGTTTTCCTCATGCACCTTGCACACTTTCCCCTTCTTCTCTATTCCTTTTACTCTTTGTTCCATCTTCCCCTTACACACCTTCCTTTTGCCTTCCTTCCCACACCTCATTCTTCCATGTGCATTATCTTTACACCCTCCTTTGTGCCCTTTTCCATGTGCCACATCATCATTCTTTGACATGCTTGAGTGTGCCACACAACCAGTCAAAGTGTGCCAATAGGGTGCCAAATCCTTGACAACCAACCAATGAATGACACATGTGGCAGAAATGAAAAATCAAATAAATGGTTGGCCATGATTTTAGTCAATCACATGTGCACACCACATGTCTTGCATGCTTAGAACGGCTCTGACATCTTCTAACAGCCATATCTTTTTCTACAGAGCTCTGATCGGTGCACATCTAGTCTCAATCAATAGCTGTTGACATGGGCTACAATGCTAAACATTCAAATTCAAATTCTTGGTGGATCTGGTAGGTGAGAAATGGGAAAATGTCTTTCTGGGCATTAATGAGTAGATTTGATTGCTTCAACCACCTGATTTGATATGATCTGCCCTCCTTCCTTCTCCAACATGCCAAATAGACTTGGGGAAATGTATTTGACAGATTTGCAGGTAGATTTACAGGCATTAAATGCTTCTTGTTGGTGGTTGTATTTCAAATTCAGGTTTTCCCTCCTCCTTCTCTTCTTCTTCCATGGATTCATCTATAAATGTAAGAGCTGGGCTCATTATTAACGTTGGACATTTTTGGATCCTTACGCATTTTGCTAAGGACTTCATATTTTCTATATTCTGAGTTACAGACCTCTAGATCTGGCTCTTGCATGTGGATATTGGCCTCTTTCACCATTGTAATAGCTATGCATTTCTAGAAGTAATAGAAGCATCATTTTGTGACTATTCTATGTCCTAACATGTTTGTATTCCTTCTTCTTGCCTTTTCTTTTGCATTGTGTGATCGTTGTGCCATTTTACGTCCCTTGCATCTCCTTATTTAGTTGTGTTCCATGAAACTGATCTGGTAAATACGTTTTAAGTTGTGCTACATGTGCCTAGCCTTCTTTCACGCATTTCCCTTCATTTTCACTTAGAACAGATAGTGTTCATCCCTCTTTTTCTGGTGCTATCACCTTTTAGTGTAGGTTTCCTTTCATGTTATCCTTCTATCCCTGGTCCCTTGGCATTGTTAGTTCATTTTTCCCTTTCAGCACTAGGAGTAGCAGTAGCAGTAGAATTAGATAGAGGAACCAACCTTCTCCAGAGATCCATCCCAAGTGCGCAAGGTCCCACAACTTGGGGATGGTTCCATTGTTGTCACAAATGACTTGGTTCTTCCAGATCTGAGATGTGGGTGCAAGTTTGATGACCAACAATTTCTGGCATGCCCAGTGGGACCAATAATGAAAGCTTAAATTTCATGTTACTAAGTTCTGGTGTGTGGACTTAGTATTTCAGCCTTTGGAGGCTCATTTCAACACATCTTGCGACTCCCAATATTTTATAGATCTTTGTTTTAGCATCCCTGAGTTCCTTTCATGAGAAGAGTGCACACAAGGAAAAGTGCGGTAACTGAAGATTCTTTCAAGTACCTCCTATCTATCCCCAAGAAGAGTTCATTCTAGAAATCCCATGCGCACACATCTCCATCTCCAGTGTGCCGCGTCATTCCCATTCAACTCCTCCTCACAGCAAATAACCAATGCACCCTAATGATGCATCAGCCACCTCCTCCACTAAGGAACTTTTCTAACTTCACTCGGAGGAAGTCCCCTGGTTCTGAGCATGCAACATGATATGCCAAATTTTGCACTCAAAAGTATTCCATACTTTACTGGTGAGAATCAAGTCACCCCTCAGGAGCATATCTAGGATATAGCAAACGTATGTTCACTCTATTTGATCACACATGATGATGTAGCAGTCAGGCTACTTGCAACCTCTTTCAAAGGTAAAGTGCTTCAATGGTACCGAGGATTGAGACTTGGATCTATTTCCACCTGGGATGATCTTGGAACAACTCTTTATAATTATTTTGAAGATAAGTCAAATCATGTATCTTTGGTGGAAAAACTGACAACAACCAAAAGAGTACCCAATGAGTAGATGATTGATTTCAACATAAAATTTCAGAAGACTTGGGACAAAATCCATCTTGTGGTAAGGCCTATAGCCCAACATGATTTTTTGTATTATCTAAAGGCACTGAACAATGATATCTCAGTCATGATTCAATCCATGGGAGGTAGGAATTTACCAGCCACTTATAATATTGCAGTAAGGGTGGAAAATAGTCTTATTCAAGAAGGAAAGATAGCTCTGAGGTCACCTATGCCCTTGTTCCTAAAAATGTCACAAGTTCCCCAGCCTTCTGTGGCCCCTATTCCTGTTCTTGAGAAAATCTCGCAACCTGTTGCATCAACATCCTACTCTTCAGATGTGTTAGAAAGAAGATGAAGAATTGAAGACCATGATTAGAAATTTGTCAAACAAGGTCATATCATTAGAGAAACAATAGGCGCAATCCTATAGAGGAATTTCTAATCAGCCTCATAGCTAAAGAAATCAGCCTTAGTGGAATCAATATGGAAACCAAAGATATGCACCCAACCAGTAGAATGATAGATGGCATGCTAACGCACATCTTCCCTTGCAAGTTATTCCTCCCGCGCCCTCTCTTCCAGCACCCAATGCAAGTCATGCACTTGTTCTAGTTCAGAACAATTTGGCGTAGGAGTTAGAGTGGTGCTTCCCTTGCAACATGCCTCATAGTCAATATAACTATGCCAATGTTTCATGTGCACAAGCCTACATGATTAAGAACACCTCCATCTATGAACCTTCAATGAGTGCACCTGAAATAGAGAATCAAGAAAGGCCAGAGGTTCTTCCTGAATATGAATTTGATGTTCTTTGGAAGCTGAAGAATTTTGTGCAATCAACCAAGCCACAGAGGACATAAGTAAACTGTGTGCCCAAGTTATGGAAAACATAAGATATAAGAAGAGAATTCTCAAGTCTGTGCGTGTAGGTCACAATTCCAGCAACATAAGCAGACCCTTAGAAGCAGAAAGATACAGCTAGGGCATCCAAGTGGAAAAATCACTCAAGCCCCTATACAAGATGCTTGTTGTAAAGCTCCTCCTGAAGTAACGCGTGCCCCTCCTTTGGTAGGTCAAGCCTCAATTTTGGCTAAAGCCCCTGCTTCCATGCCTGAACATTCAAGAAAGGATGTTACTATTCCAAAAATGCACAAGTCAGTGGGTATTCCATTTAGCATTATGGACTAGATGAAGAAGAATAATATAAATATCACAATTTGGGATGCTCTAACCATTCCATCTCTAATGGGATCTGTTGCATGAGGCCTTGTCCCAACTTTCGTGCGCTGATCTAACTATTCACAAACCATGCACTTCTATCAATATTTTTCAGACAGAGGAGAAAAAAGTAAGTAAAATAATGTTAAAACCCACCCTTCTATATGTCCTTGATCATAGGTAAAACACCTATTGCATAATTGCATGATAGACTCAGAGCGCTAGTACTTCTGTTATGCCCAAGAAGATAGTTGATGTCCTAGGTCTTAAGTATAGCCCCCTGTCTAAAGGAGTCCTGTAACTTGATGGATCAACTATCACTACCCTAGGAATCATCAAGGATCTTGAGTTGACCCTTCATGCATGTCCAAGCCTCACCATAACTCAAGATGTGTCTATCATTGACCTACCTCCTTTGTTTTCCCTATGTCTATCAAGAGAATTTACTGCAAAAGTGGGTGGTTACTTGTCTTCTGATTGGTCTCATATGTTACTCAAGACAAGGTATGGTACCTAGTTTACCATACAAGCTGAGCCAATATTTTCCTATCATGTAGAGTCATATGTCCCATCCCCTCTCCAAGCCAACTGTTTAATCCAAGAGGAACAAGCTTCAGTTCTTGAAGAGAATCCTCTTCCACCTTCTATTCCTGATCTAGTACTTGATGAATGGGTAGAGAGGCACCATAAATTTGACCCATATGTTGAAGAACTAGAATCCTATGAAATTGGGCTTGGTACTTATTGCATTCTTGAAGAAGAAGTTGTGTTGTTACATGTGCTCAAGAAAGACCAAGTTGAACTTGGTCTATGGAAGTTATACTTTGATGGATCCAGAAGCAGAAATGACCCAGGAGTAGGATTCGTCCTCATTTATCCTAAGGGTGAGAAATTATTCTTCACTCACAGGTTACAGTTTACATGTTCTAACAATGTGGCAGAGTATGAGGCATTGGTGCATGGTCTGCTTATTGTTGAAAAGAAGAAGATTAAGGCACTGTAGATATTTAGAGATATGGAATTGGTCATCCACCAGGTTACCAACAAGTTCTAGGAAAAGAATAAGCTTCTCAAATATTATAAGCATAGATTTTGGGACCTCCTTGAGAGCTTTGATGCTCTAAACTTACAGGTGGTGCCACGTAAAATGAATAAGGAAGTTGATCAAATGGTCGTGCTTGGTTCGAGTTCTCTCCTACTGAAATACTTTTTCAAAGGAAACACTCAACACATTAAGATGGTGATCAGACCATCCATTCTGGAAAACAATAGCATTTGGAAAGTGTTTGAAAGTGATGCACATAGATCATCTAATTCATTGAAAATGAAGTTGAGTTCTCATCAAGCATGTAAGCTGACTTGCATGACAACTATGATGACCAAGTGATTCAACTGAAGTCAAATAAGCTTTCTAAAGGGTTGGTCACCTTAGAGAAAATGTTTATCCCTGATGATGAGTTCAAGGGTGAAGAAAAATATATGTGCGCCATGCAAGAAGATTTCTCCCCAGTCACTATTACGTGCAGAAGGAATTGTTTGCTTAGTAAATCTTGTGTGCATGATGAAAAGTAGGCATTCATCTCTCTCTGTCAAAAATATAGTGATATATTCTCATGGGAGTATGAAGACCTCAAAGGTTTTGATCCAAGTGTTTCTCAACACTCCATTGACCTTGATCTTGGTATCAAGCCTATCAGACATAAGCAATGACTAGTCAATCCAAAGATAAATCCCCTCATGAGAAAGGAATTATCCAAACTCATTGAGGCGAAAATTATTTTTCCCATCGAGTACTCTACTTGGGTCGGGAATATAGTTTTGATGCGCAAGAAGAATGGTGAAATCAGATTCTATGTTGATTTCATAGATTTGAACAAGGAAGCTCTAAATGATCATTATCCTTTTCCTTTAATGGAGCAGATTCTGCAGACTTTGGTTGATGCACAAAGATTCTCAATGTTAGATTGATATTCAGGTTTCAATCAAATCCTGGTCAAGGAAGAGGATCAATTCAAAATAGTGTTTACAACCAAGTGGGGAACATATGCATATCAAAATATGCCCTTTTGTTTATTAAACGCATGAGCTACATTTCAATGCACCATGGACATTTCCTTGAGAGGTTACATCAATAAGTTCATCTTGGTTGACCTTGATGACATAGCAATCTTCTCAAAGAAGAGTGAGGATCACATGGTGCACTTGGAGAAAGTATTTGAGAGTTTTAGAAAGTATGGGATGTCTCTTAACCCCAAGAAGTGAATTTTTATAGTGGCATAAGGAAAGCTCTTAGGCTATGTGGTTTCAAAGGATGACATCGCAATTGATCCTGAGCCTTTTACGCAATGGGGTCTCGACTTCATAGGCATGATCAATCCACCTTCAAGTGTTGGACACAAGTGGGTGCTGATAGCTACGAACTACTTCACTTGATGGACAAAAATTGTCACACTCAAAGAATCAACCGAGTCATTCATCCTTGACTTTCTCGAAGATATAGTCACAAGGTTTGCATTCCTCAAAGCATTATCTCTGATAATGTAAAAGCCTTCCTTGGCACTAAAATCAGTGATTGGGATCTAAATATGGGCATATATATGAAGACTTCTTCCAACTATTACCTTTAAGGAAATGGTCTGGAAGAGTCAATAAACAAGAACCTAATTAGGATTATGAAGTGCACAATGAATGTTAGCCAAAAAAAGTGGCACACAAAAGTATCGCACGCGCTCTGGGCAAATAGAATCACAATTAAAAAGGAAGTAGGAACTTTGCCTTACAAGCTTGTCTATGGAAAATAGGCTACCCTTCCTTTGACGTTGGAGTTAAACTCATTGGAACTTTCCCTAATTTTGACTTCGTAAAATTAATAAACATGGAAATTTTGAAATTTTTCAAAAAGTATTACTTTGCATGATTTATCACCCTTGTCGTGATCGTCTCATTTTTGTGATCGTTTCTGGTCTTCGTTTCATCCATTTCGGGCGAGAACTCCTCCCGCCAGGTCATAAACTGCATTAATAATTAATTAATTAATATTTAATTAATTTATTACCCTTTATTTGATAAAATCAATTTTATTAACTTTTGGGTTTTTAATTAAATAAATATTAATATAATAATTATTAAAAGTCAATCGACAATTTTTTTTTAATTGCCGGGGGGAAAGTAAGCTTCCGCTTCCAATTGTCAAGGATGCCAAATTGGCTTCCCATACCCGGATTTCCCCTTTCCTAGAAAATTCATTTTATTTCCCCGCTCATGGGATTTCTTCCACTAATTTCCAATTCAATGGATTGGCAAATGGGAAAAAAATCTCCCGATTTCCCACATGGGGAAATAAAATGGGGATTACCAGCCCGCCTTGCCATTTCCACTGGCAAATGGTTGTTTATTTCCCATTTTCCCCTGGCAATTAATGCCACTACCCGAAGGAAAGAGGAATTGGTTATTTCCAATGGGAAGGGGAAACGGTTATGGGGAAGCTTCTTTAATTCCCGTAACCATTTCCCGTGAAATTAGTTGAAGAAGTAATGGAAATTTTCATTGAAAGGAGATATTTTCCAAGCATTGGAGATCATATTTGAAGGAGGATTTTATTGCATTGAAAAGTTTTGTAAAGGATGTTTTCCACAATTTTTTTTCAAAAGTTTTCAAAGCTAAAAGGAAGATCCTCCATGCAGAAGGTAGGAAGGAAGCAACAGGGAAGAAAGAAAGATCTTCAAACAGCATCCAAAGGAAAGGAAAGAATCTCCACGCAGCAAGAAGAAGGAGGAAACGCCAAGGGAAAAAATTTAAAAGACCAAAAAACATTGCATCATGCTAAACACAAGGAGCATCCATTTAAAATAGTCCATGCCCATGTACCAAAAGGAAGAATTAAAAACTGTCCAGAAGTAAGAAAAAAGCCAAACGCCAGAAATCTAAATGGGAAGAAAATAAAAGTCAAAAAGAAAGGACAATCTCCATGCAAATTGACAAAAATAGTTTCCAACATCCAATTTTAATCCAAATGGAAAAAATTGCCACGAAATGAGAGAAACAAACAAAATCATAGAAATAAAAAACAAGAAAATCAAGCATGCAACCAAATGGGAAAAGGAGCCCACGAAAACAAATTTCCATGCAAAAAAAAAAAACCAAATCCACGCAGACGCGTGGAAAAAAAAATTCATGCATCCAAAGCAAAACAATAACACACATTTTCACTTGAAAGGAGTTCACGCACATTGCAAAGAGAAGTCACGGTTAAATGCATGCAAAGGAAATCACACGCATGCCCAAGCAAAAATAAAGATTAAAAAATTGATCATGCGCATTTGCAAGAGGAAAAAAAGAGGAGAATTTAATTTAAAAAAACATTTTCATAAGCATTTGTGAGAATTATTCAGGATATTCAAAAACCATGCATTCAAATGCATTCAACCAATGTATATCGGCACAAAGAAAAATGAATTTAATGAAGAAAACGATAAGATGCAGAAAGAACGTGCCGCGGGTTGTATCTGTCAAAGTAATCAACTTTAGAGCTTGATATCTCGAAGCTGAGTGAT
The DNA here is from genome assembly GCA_019776745.2 of Taxus chinensis. Lineage (NCBI taxonomy): Eukaryota > Viridiplantae > Streptophyta > Pinopsida > Cupressales > Taxaceae > Taxus > Taxus chinensis. The sequence continues at coordinate 85,251 of JAHRHJ020000099.1, forward strand.
TGTCGAGAAGAATGGTTTAGTTTGTTGAATTATTCCCATCTTCGTGTACTCATTTGCCAAATTTCAAAATATACAACATCTCATTTGATATTTTTCACGAACCCAAGAAAAACTCAGTTTGCTCGATTTTGCTGCGTGCACAATTTCAGCTTGGCGGAAGGCCTACTTTGAGAATTTGTATCTCGAGCCTAGATGATCGTCAAGAGAAATGGTTTAGTTCGTTGAATTATTCCACTTCATGTACTCATTTTCCAAATTTCAAATACGCATCACCTCGTTTGATATTTTTCACGGAGCCAAATAAAATGCAATTTGTTTGATTTCGCCACACGTGCAGTTTTCAGCCTGTCAAGGTGACTCACTTTGAGAGTTGATATTTTGAACTCAGATGATTTTCAAGAGAAAATAATTGTTTCTTTCAATTCTCCCCACCTTCATATGCTCCCTTGCCAAGTTGTAGATGCCCAGGGTGACGTTTGGTATTTTTCCCAGGCTAAAACCAAACAGGATTTTTGCAGTTTTACACTTGCATTTTCCTAGCAGTTTCAGAAGAGTCAACTTTGACCTTTAATATTTGACTGAAGAATTTGATTGGGAAAAAACCCTCTGACATGAAAACTTGTGGTACCTTAATATACTCCCTCATCCAGTGAGAGTTTCTTAGAACAAGATTTGTTATTTTTCTCAGGGCAGTTTCAGAGGCAATTTGTGCAGTTTTGTAAGAAGGAAGTAATAGCCTGAAATCACGCTTCTGTCACAATCATGTCATCTTCAAACAAAACGATGTTGCGGTATGGATTCCAGGGCATTCTACTCACCTCGACGCTCCATTCAGAGTATGAGAACATCGTCGATACCAACTTGGGACACGTCGACGTAGGTCGATCTGCGATCGCATATCAACCGAAGGTGAGTCACAATTTTCCTGATGCTTGTTCTGAATTGGTCATCACTTGCATGGATGCACCACAACACCTGCATAGTGTGGTGATTCAACTCCAATGGCTCTGAAGCAGAAGCAACCTCTGACTTCCTCATTATGCGGTATAAGTCGTAGCTATTGGCATAGGTCTCTTCGGAGTCAAAAGCCATTGTTATCGACAGAGATCGATAATGGGAGAATCTTGTCTACATCAATTGTTTTCACTTGATCATTGTATGGATCTATTCATCGAAAAACCAAGACCAATGATAAGTACAATTGTGTGGATCATCAAGCAAGGCCACATCATTCAAGTGTGTCCCTGTCAGCTCTCAGTTAGCAGCGGCGCAATACTTCATTGACCAGTCTTAAAGTTGGAGCGTTCTCGAATTGGATGATCGTGAGTGGATCAGAATGGAAACACTTCGGGATGGTGACAAAGACAAAAGACATAACTCCAGGAAGTGAATTGCAATTTTGGCTCTTGGAAGATCTTCTCAATGGTGAAAGATCAAGAGCTGGATTCTGACAAGCCAAGGTGGCGTAACGACTTCGATCTCGTGACAAATGAATAATTCACCATGGAAAGGTATTCAGAGCATGTGGAGAATTGTGTGTAATTGTGAATGTGAATATGAATGAAGACAAAATTGCTCACACCAGGATGTTGCTCAAATGGAGAGGTGGATGAATTGCTCAAGTTTCAAGCTCAGCTCTCTTGTCATCTGGAGGATTGCGGAGCACGGTCAATGAGTTCATTCCCGTACGACTGGGATAGGCAGACTCTTGGCCCAATGGATAAGGCACTGATCCTAGGTGTCTTGATCTAGGTGGTGCATTGTTGACTAGGATGTCTATGTGTGTGTCCAAGTCATTTAAGTGGGGTCCACATGTACCCATTTCTTTTTGTTATAAAGTGGTGTTATTTAACTCACTTTTGGAAAAATTTTGATAACTTAAGTGGTTTCTATTTTTAGTCACTTTTTAAAAGTTGGTTGAAAAATTCAAAGTCACTTAAGTGCCCTATTTAATGTGCATGTAAAATCCTAACTACTTTGTAACCAACTTTTGGGTTATAAAAGGATGTTAGGGGCTCATTTGTAAGGGTGACTTTGAGAGAGGAGAAGAAAATACTTTTGTATGCAAGCTTTATTTCAAAGAAAGAAACTTTGTGTTCTTTTGAGAAGACATTTTGGAGTTAATGAAATATGAACTTTGTGTCCCATTCATTATCTCTTATAGCATTTGATGTTCTTATGTTCATTAGATGTTAGTGTTTGAATCTTGCATGCAAATATTGTCTTGGATCTTATTGTCAACGCTATTAATATGTTGTTCTAGTTCACAGTGATCAAGCTTTGATTATCTACTTGCTCATGTGTGTTCCCTTTTACTCATTCTTGTTTAGCTGATGCAAACTCCATTTTATTTGTGTTAGTTATTTATTGTTCTTCTCCATGCAATATTAGGCTCTGCTTTTACCTAACTCTTGCATGTTCCTTCCATTCATTCCTTTCCATTCCTTTCCTTCATTCCATTCCATCTCCCTCATTCACTTTTCTTTCCATTGATGTTCCAAAACACCCCCCACATACAATTTTGAATGTACAGGTGTAAATACAGTTTTGGTTTTCAATAAAGGCAGCCTCACCTTCATTGAGGAGGGACTTCGTTCCCACACTGTTGCATGTCATTTGCATGCATGCAAATCCATATGCTAACAGTTTTTGGTGACTCTACTGGGGATTCTAGAATCGTTAACCAGTGCTTGGTTAAATCTTTATGACTATCCCCTCTGCACAAGCTCTAGTTCTTCAACCGAACCTTGTGCCCGACGAATATTTTCAAGGAGACATTGTTGCCAACCTTCGAACAGTAGCTTGGGAAAACCATGAAAGCTTGCAGCAATTTGTGGTTGTTGATAGAGCCATTGACAGAGAAATCTACATTGAAGACCTTAGAAGAAGAGCACCCACACTTGTGGCCAGAAGACCTCCTGGACACGTGTTGATCATTGTTCACCGACGTGGCCCTCTTCCACCAAGGTAATAATTTGTATGACTATTACAGGTAACTCACCTATCTTGCAACCAAATCTTCTTTTTGCAGATACTCAAGAAGACATATCATCATATTTGAGGCAAGCTATTTGGGAAAAGTGCACGAGCAACTATCATTTTCATCTCGCCGCATCAGTACTAGATAATGAAGAAGATCAAGCTGCGAGAGTTGCTAGAGTCATTCAGGTGCAAAGAGCTCAAGAAAGAGAGCGAAGAGAAAAGGCAAGAGTTGATCAGAACATGTCAGTGATCCTTTCATAGTAAAGATTTCAAACTGGCAGGAAAGAGGTTTACATGAGGAGAAAAAGCTAAAGGTCAATCAGATCCCATTTTTGACTTTCAAGGAAAGTTTGGTTTCAAGTTATCTCCTCCAAGGAGGAACACGCCCCGTAGATCTGTAAGCCTTGCATCAAGTCCTGAAAGAGCAAGCAAGGAAGGAATCACTACAAGTCAAGCACTTGTTCTTGCTCACGTTGTTTTTCCTTTGCATACCACCTTTCCCAAGATGGCAGTTAATGTACCATGGGGAAATGCCATAGGCCCATTGGCCTTACCAGCTCGACATGACCTCCCACGAGGATTGAGGAAGATTCTTCCCAAGTTTGATGGAGATGGGAAGACATCACCAGATGACCACATTTCTGCTCCTTCTTTGCTGCATGTGTAGTTTTGTTAGTGGAATATGAAGATGTTGTTATTCACCTCTTCGTTGAAACATTGCATGATGTTGCCACAGATTGGTTTCATCATCTGCCAAATAGATGCATTACAAATTGGAATGATATGAAAACTAAGTTTGAAGACCGATTCAAGACAACAGAAGATGAACATGCCCTTCTTGCCCAACTATCTCAGGAAAAGAAAGAGCCAACATAACCCATGAGGAATTTCGTGGCTAAATTCAACAAAATGGTGAACAAAGTTCCTGCCGGGATTCGCCCGAACCCTGATGGACAAAAATGTTTCTTTATTAACGCACAACAACCAGAAGTGTGCTATCAACTGAGAAGGGCTAGAGTGGCTACTTTGGAACTTGCTCAATCCTTGGCCATAGAAATTGAGGATGACTTAATCATGGCGGGAAAATTCAAGAAAACTTCCCTCAAGGGAAAGAGTCAAGAAACCCCCAATGCTTCAGAGGCTATACTCACTAAGTTGGCTAATGATGTGCTAGCTTTGAAAAAGCAAGTTTCTCAAAGTAGTAAACCTTCTCCTTACAAAGACATCCCAAGAAAAGGCTATGTTCCCAACAAATCAGAATTGTAAGCGCTCTGATGAGGCTTGCTATTGAAGTGGCTTCCTGCAACTAACTCAAAGTGTGATGTCATTGAAGAAAGTGATGATGAAGTTGAGGTCATCGAGGTTGACGAAGAAGAGCCAGACTCTGGAACATCTGAACCTGAAGTTGAAGAGCCTGAAGGAGAAAGTAATAATCATTTCTTCGAGTACCGTTCAGAAGAAGAAGATGAATACGAAGAAATTATAGAAGATATGAATAGTCAATCCTTCGTTGTCTTCACATGCTCTCAGAAAAAGGAGCAGAGTACCACTAAGGTGGAAGATAAAAAGAGCTCCAAGGAAGTTCCTAAAGAATCTAAGACTAAGGAAACTTCCAAAGAATCCAAGACAAATGAGACTCCTAAAGAGTCCAAGGTGACTGAGGTTTCCAAGGTCAAAACTATCTTAAAGAAAGGAGGGCCTTTGTCAAGTCAATCAGTTGATAAATCAGCTATGAAGAAAGTTTCTTCTTCCACATCAGTATCAACCAAGCCCGAAGCAAAGGTCAAAAGTGTGCCATCATCAAGTTCGAAAGAACTAGTATCTGAGACATCAAGTATGGTCATTTTGCCCAAATTTGATATCATTGATCATATCAATAAAACAAAAATTTCCATGTCACAGGCAGAGTACTTGAAGTCCAATAAGGATCAACTCGAGAAATTGGTCCAGTTTATCAAAGGTGACTCTACTGTTCATTCCTCCAAAGGAATTCTGAAAACTCCCAAAGATGGGAAGACTCAAAATATTGTGGTGGCCACTACACCTTCAAATGAAAAGATTGAACCTTTCTTTGTGTCCTTTTTGATCAACGGATGCAAATTAAGTAATTGCATTATAGATTCTGGAGCCTCGGATAATGTGATGCCTGTGAAAGTAGCACATGCTCTTGGGTTGACTTGTACGAGAACATTCAGATCTTGTTACTCAATGGAGACAAGACAAGTTCCTCTGATTGGGCAGATTAAAGATGCTCAAATGGTTTTAGCTCAATTTCCTCAAAAGTGAGTTAAGGTAACCATTCTAGTTGCTGACATTCCTGCTTCATATGGTATGTTGTTGAGCAGGAAATTTTGTAGAGATCTGGGTGGTGAGATTCAAATGGACTGTTCTCATGCTATGATCCCTATCAGTGGAGAAATGAAGAACCTAATGCTATAAACTCAGGAAAAATTCACAGTGACGAAAACTGATGAACCTCGTGCACAGGTCTTGTTTCAAAACTCAAGTATGGGTAATTATATGATGACTACAGAGGTTCATGCACCTGAGGTCACTTGCCAAGACCCTAATGAGATATGGACTCTTGAGTTTGATGGAAGTTGTTGCTCAACAGGTTTCGGCGTAGGAGTGGTGCTCATATCTCCAAATGGTAAAATATTTCCTTTTTCTTACAAACTCCAATTTTCAAATACTAACAACACTGCAGAATACGAGGCATTAATCCTTGGCCTCCAAGTTGCAGAAGAGAAAGGGATCAAAAATTTGAAAGTCTTTGGAGATGCAGAGTTGATCGTGAAACAAGTTAAAAATCAGTTTCAAGTAAAGAATGATCGTTTGAGACACTACAAAAATAAAGTGTGGGACGCGATAGAAACCTTTGATGCTTTTTCCATAAAATTTGTCCCTCGTGAAAATAATGACAAAGCAGATTCTCTAGCAGTCTCAGCTTCATTAATGATTCCTCATTCAGAGTTTGATCAAGAAAATACACCATTGAAATGGTTTTTAGGCCAAGTGTTCCTGACAATGCAAAAAATTGGCAAGTATTCAATGATGATCAACAAATTATTGCCTTCTTGGAAAAGAGAGATAATTTTGAACAGTTGTACTTTGAAGGAAGTGATTCTGCATTTCATGAATCAATGACCTCACCCATTCAAGAAGGAGTTGAGAACGAAGATCCTAGTGATGGCATCATTCAACTCAAAGGAAATAAAATTCCAAAAGGATTGGTTTCACTTGAAGAAATTTTTGATAAACATGACAGGTTTATCAAAGAGAAAGAGCAGGCAGGACCTACAAATTCTGCTGACTATGAGCAAGTTAACATTGGTACCAAGGACAAACCTCACCTGGTCAACATTGGTAAGTGTTGCTCACCTGAGGAGCACAAGAAATTTGTAAGCCTCCTTACCAAATATTCTGATGTCTTGGCTTACTCATATGAAGACTTGAAGTCTTTCCAACCTAGGGAAATGGAGCATGCCATACCCTTGAAACCTGGTGCAGTTCCATTCAGGAAGAAGCAAAGACAGTATAATCCCAAGATAGCATGCACAATATTCCATGAGGTTCAAAAGATGTTAGATGCACGAATAGTTTTTCCTATTCGACATTCAACTTGGATAGCTAATATTGTACTGGTTCGCAAGAAAAATGGAGAAATTAGGATTTGCATGGATTTCCTGCAATCTTAATCAAGCTTCCTTGAAGGATAACTATCCACTTCCAGTCATGGACCATATTCTGCAGGCAGTAACTGGATCAGAAATGCTATCTATGCTAGATGGTTTCTCTGGTTATAATCAGATTGAAGTGGCTAGAGAAGATCAACATAAAACCGTGTTCACCACCCCCTGGGGTACGTTCACGTATAGAAGAATGCCTTTTGGTTTGATCAATGTCGGCGTAAATTTTGAAAGGGCTATGTATATGACATTCATAGATTATAAAGACAAGATCATTGTGATATACCTAGATGACTTGACAGTTTTCTCAAAGAAACGAGACGATCACCTAAGAGATTTAGAGAAAATATTGTAAAGGTGCAGACTTCTTAGAATCTCTCTGAATCCAAAAAATTCCATGTTTAGAGTTACAGAAGGGAAACTCCTAGGTCATATTGTTTCTAAAGAAGGAACTAAGATCGATCCTGAGCGTGTTCAAGCTATCAAGAATCTTTCCTTGCCTACAAGTAAGCCTGGAGTCCACTCATTCTTTGGGAAGGTGAAATTTTTGAGAAGGTTCGTGCCAGATTTCACCGAGCTAACCAAAGAAATCACTGATATGATGAAAGGAAAAGAATCCTTCAAATGGTCGAAGGAAGGTAGAGAAGCATTTCAATAAAATCAAGGGTGCTATTGCAAAAGCTCCTACATTGGTGTGTCCCAATTTTAAAAAGGATTTTATAATCTATTGTTATGCTTCGCCGCACATGATCTCTGCCATCTTGACTCAACACAATCAAGAGGGAATCGAATCTCCTATTGCATTCATGAGTTCTGGATTCAAGAAACATGAACTCAATTACACTCCCCTTGAGAGGCATGCATACACGGTGGTGAGAGCCTTGAAACATTTCAGGTACTATGTGTTGAATTCTCACACCAAAGTCTTAGTACCAGACACCGCAGTTAAATCGATGCTAATACAACAAGAACCAGGATCTAAAAGAGGTAACTGGGTCTCCAAGATCAGGAATATGATTTGGATATCAAGCCTACCAAGTTAGTTCGAGGAAGAGGACTCTGCCAACTTATCGCGAAGAATGAGCCATGAGATGACTCTGAAGATGAACTAGTTGAAGAAGGTTTACCACTGGTAGTTTTCGTCAGTACCACAGATGAATGGTATTATGATATAGCCTACTTTCTCACATATGGTGAATGTCCTGAGAATCTGACAGCTAAGGAAAAGAGAGCTATCAAATTAAGAGCTGTCAGGTATGTCATTTGGGACAACACTTTGTTCAAGAAAGGAATTGATGGCATGTTCCTCAGATGTGTTGATAAGGAACAACAACCTAGGTTGCTTGAAGCCTTTCACAATCATGCTTGCGGTGGTCATTTCTCTGGCCCAGTGACAACTCATAAAATTTTGTGAGCACATTATTACTGGCCCACTATGTTTTCTGATGCTCAGAAATGGGTAACAAAATGTGAAGCTTGTCAGCAGTTTGTTAGAAGACCTAAATTGGCGGATTTGCCTTTGAAGCCGATTATCATTGAAGAACCCTTTCAATGATGGGGTTTAGATTTCATCGAGTTCTGAATCCTAATTTTAGTGCTGGTCATACTCACGTGCTCACTGCAACTGACTACTTTACAAAGAGGGTAGAAGCTATACCAGTGAAACAAACATCTACTGGTAATCTGTGACTTCATCAAAGAGAATATATTTATTTGTTATAGAATCCCACAAAAAATCGTGACGGAAAATGCCTCCAATTTTTCTTCTACAAAGATGATAGGTTTTTGTTATGGGTATGGGATATCTTTATCTCATTCATCAGATTACTACCCTCAGGGAAACGGTCAAGCAAATCCAGTAACAAAAACATCATTACTATCGTGCGCAAGTTAGTAGAAGAAAATCAAAGAACTTGGCACAAAAAGTTATATGATGCATTGTGGGTTGACCGCATAACTCCCAAAAGAGCAATCAGGATGTCTCCATTCCAACTCTTGTATGGAACCGATGCTCAAATTCCCATCACATTGGAGTTACCAGCATTACGATTGGCTCAAGCAGTTGATGATGAATGCTTCGCCAATGCGTTGGATAAAAGGATCATGTTCCTAAGCAAGCTTGAAGAACAAAGAAGTCAAGTGGCAAACAGGATCGAGGAACACCAATCCAAAGTAAAGAAATTGTTCGACAGGAAAACTAAGGAGAGACAATTTCAAATCAATGACTTAGTTCTTCTCTGGGACAAGAGATGTGAACCAAAAGGAAAGCACGGGAAGTTTGATTCGTTGTGGCTAGGCCCTTTCAAGATCAAACATTTCTGTGGAGATAACACCTATTACTTGGCATATCCTGATGGAACTCATTTTCCTTTTCCCTACAATGGGCAATATCTCAAGCACTATCAAAATTGAAAACGGGTTGTCCCCCGTATGTACATAGGTAATTAGGATTTTGGTTTGTTTCTTTTCCCTTTTTTTCGGTTTCCTCTCTTTTGTCATCCCATTTTTGTGCACCATCATTTTTGGGATCATGTTCATTAATATTTGGGTCTGGGTTCGTTGTTGCATCCATAAAGTCCTTGTCCCCAATTAGAGCCAGCTGTTATCAGCTAATTTTGACTTCGCAAAATTAATAAACATGAGAATTTTGAAATTTTTATTCAAAAGTGTTATTTCACGTGATTTTCATTCCCTCATCGTGATCATCTCATTTTTGTGATCGTTTTGGTCTTCGTTTCATCCATTTCGGGTGAGAACTCCTCCCACCAGGTCATAAACTGCATTAATAATTAATTAATTTAATTAATTAATTTATCCTTTATTTGATAAAATCAATTTTATTAATTTTTGGGTTTTTAATAATAAAATAAATATTAATTAAAATTCATTCGACAAATTTTTATTTAATTGCCGGGGGAAAGTAAGCTTCCGCTTCCAATTGCCGGGGATGCCAAATTGGCTTCCCGTACCTGGATTTCCCCTTTCCTGGCAAATTTATTTTTAATCCTCTGCTTGTGGGATTTCTTCCACTCATTGCCAAATTAATGGATTAGAAAACAGGCAAAAAATCTCTCAATTTCCCACATGGGGAAATAAAATGAGGATTGTCAACCTGCCTTGCCATTTCCACTGGAAAATGGTTGTTTGGCATGGGCATTTCCCACTTTCCCTTGGCAATTAATGCCACTACCGAAGGAAGAGGAATTGGTTATTTCAACGGAAAGGGGAAATGGTTACAGGGAAGCTTCTTTAATCCTCATAACCATTTCCCCATGAAACTATTGAATTTTTATGTGAAAAGGAAGCTTTCAGATATTTCTAAAATTCATTTTGCATTTCGAATGTGAAGGAAGGATTTCCATGTGTGAAAGCTTGGAAGTCCAAGGCATGTTTGTTTTTGTTTTGTTGGAAAGTCCAAAGAAGAAAAAAAATTCTCCATGCATGCCACAAGGAAGGAAAGTGTCACCACACAATAAGATTAGAAAGGACCAAAGACATTCCAAGTTTTTGGAAAGGCATAAATAAATATCCACACATGCAAGAAGGAGGAAACACCAGTGAAAAAATAAAAGGATTTAAACATAAGCCACATGCAACACAAATTTTAGCAAGGAAAAATCCAAAACCATGCAAGAAAAGCCAAAAAAAAGAATCCAAACAAGGAGAGAAAACATTTCCAAGCATGCATAACCAACATCCATGCATGGGCAAACAAGATTAATAGTCAACAAGTGAAAGGAAAATATTTCCACACAAGGATTAGAAAAAAAAGAAATAGTTTCCATGCCAAAGGGAAAATAATATGTCCACAGTGAGGAGAAAAAGTCCAAAGATAACAAACAGGTTTATGCAAGAACAAAGTCAAGCATATAAAAGACCAATCCAAAAAAGTGAAAATCCCACACATTTGCATGAAAAAAAAAAAAATTCACAAAAAAGAAAAAATCAAGAAATTCATGGCCAACAATAAAAAAAATTCAAGAATTTACGCATTGAAAATTCCACGCAAGGTAAAAGAAAATTCAAGTAAGAAAGAAATGCATGCAAAGGAAAGCTTGCTCACGCACTACCGAAAGTAAAAGATTAAAATTGATCCGCGCAAAACACGAAAAAAAAGGGAGAATTTAATTTTAAAACAAATCATTTTCATAATGCATTTGTGAAGAATATTCAGGAATTCAAAAAAATCACACATTCAAACAATTACCGATGTATATCGGCATAAAGGAAAATGAATTTAATGAAGAAAATGATAAGATGCGGAAAGAACGTGCCACGGGTTGTTTGTGATGAAGTAATCAATTTTGGAGCTCGATATCTCAAAGCTGAGTGATTGTCAAGAAGAACGGTTTGGTTTGTTGAATTCTTCCCATCTTCGTGTACTCGTTTGCCAAATTTCAAGTGTACAACACCTCATTTGATATTTTTCATGAACCCAAGAAAAACTCAGTTTGCTCAATTTTGCGCGTGCACAATTTCAGCTTGGCGGAAGGCCTACTTTGAGAATTCGTATCTCGAGCCCAAACAATCGTCAAGAGAAATGGTTTAGTTCATTGAATTCTTCTCAATTCATGTACTCTTTTTCAAATTTCAAATGTACAACACCTCGTTTGATATTTTTCACGGAGCCAAATAAAACACAATTTGTTTGATTTGTTCCTGTGCGTGCAGTTTTCAGCCTGTCAAGGTGACTAACTTTGAGAGTTTATACTTTTAACTCAGATGATCATCAAGAAAAAATAATTGTTCATTAAATTCTCCCCACCTTCATATGCTCCCTTGCCAAGTTGTAGATGCCTAGGGTGACGTTTGGTATTTTTCCCAGGCTAAAACCAAACGGGATTTTCACAGTTTTACACTTGCATTTTCCTAGCAGTTTCAGAAGAGTCAACTTTGACCTTTAATATTTGACTGAAGAATTTGATTGGGAAAAAACCCTCTGACACAAAAACTTTTGGTACCTTAATATACTCCCTCATCCAGTGAGAGTTTCTTAGAACAAGATTTGTTATTTTTCCCAGGGCAGTTTCAGAGGCAATTTGTGTAGTTTTGTAAGAAGGAAGTAATAGCCTGAAATCACGCTTCTGTCACAATCATGTCATCTTCAAACAAAATGATGTTGTGGTATGGATTCCAGGGTATTCTACTCACCTCGACGCTCCATTCAGAGTATGAGAACATTGTCGATACCAACTTGGGACACGTCAACGTAGGTCGATCTGCGATCGCATATCAACCGAAGGCGAGTCACAATTTTCCTGACGCTTGTTCTGAATTGGTCATCACTTGCATGGATGCACCACGACACCTGCATAGTGTGGTGATTCAACTCCAATGGCTCTGAAGTGGAAGCAACCTCTGACTTCCTCATTATGTGGTATAAGTCGTAGCTATTGGCATAGGTCTCTTCGGAGTCAAAAGCCATTGTTATCAGCAGAGATCGATAATGGGAGAATCTTGTCTACATCAATTGTTTTCACTTGATCATTGTATGGATCTATTCATCGACAAACCAAGACCAATGATAAGTACAATTGTGTGGATCATCAAGCAAGGCCACATCATTCAAGTGTGTCCCTGTCAGCTCTCAGTTAGTAGCAGGCGCAATACTTCATCGGCCAGTCTTAAAGTTGGAGCATTCTCAAATTGGATGATCGTGAGTGGATCAGAATGGCAACACTTCAGGATGGTGACAAAGACAAAAGACATAACTCTAAGAAGTGAATTGCAATTTTGGCTCTTGGAAGATCTTCTCAATGGTGAAAGATCAAGAGTTGGATTCTGACAAGCCAAGGTGGCGTAACGACTTCGATCTCGTGAAAAATGAAGAATTCACCATGGAAAGGTATTCAAAGCATGTGGAGAATTGTATGTAATTGTGAATGTGAATACGAATGAAGACAAAATTTCTCACACCAGGATGTTGCTCAAACAGAGAGGTGGATGAATTGCTCAAGTTTCAAGCTTGGCTCTCTTGTCATCTGGAGGATTGTGGAGCACGGTCAATGAGTTCATTCCCGTACGACTGGGATAGGTGGACTCTTGGCCCAATGGATAAGGCACTGATCCTAGGTGTCTTGATCTAGGTGGTGCATTGCTGACTAGGATGTCTATGTGTATGTCCAAGTCATTTAAGTGGGGTCCACATGTACCCATTTCTTTTATTTATGTATTTTTCCTTAAATGACTTTTTAACTTAAGTGGTTTCTATTTTTATTCACTTTTTAAAAGTTGGTTGAAAAATTGAAAGTCACTTAAGTGCCCTATTTAATGTGCATTTAAAATCCTAACTACTTTGTAACCAACTTTTGGGTTATAAAAGGATGTTAGGGGCTCATTTGTAAGGGTGACTTTGAGAGAGGAGAAGAAAATACTTTTGTATGCAAGCTTTATTTCGAAGAAAGAAACTTTGTGTTCTTTTGAGAAGACATTTTGGAGTTAATGAAATATGAACTTTGTGTCCCATTCATTATCTCTTATAGCATTTGATGTTCTTATGTTCATTATATGTTAGTGTTTAAATCTTGCATGCAAATATTGTCTTGGATCTTATTGTCAACGCTATTAATATGTTGTTCTAGTTCACAGTGATCAAGCTCTGATTATCTACTTTCTCATGTGTGTTCCCTTTTACTCATTCTTGTTTAGCTGATTCAAACTCCATTTTATTTGTGTTAGTTATTTATTGTTCTTCTTCATGCAATATTAGGCTCTGCTTTTACCTAACTCTTGCATGTTCCTTCCATTCATTCTTTTCCATTCCTTTCCTTCATTCCATTCCATCTCCCTCATTCACTTTTCTTTCCATTGATGTTCCAAAACACCCCCCACATACAATTTTGAATGTACAGATGTAAATACAGTTTTGGTTTTCAATAAAGGTAGCCTCACCTTCATTGAGGAGGGACTTCGTTCCCACACTGTTGCATGTCATTTGCATGTGTGCAAATCCATATGCTAACAGATCATTTTATATATATTAGAGTAGTTTTAATTCCTCTAAGTGTGTTGCACACATGTTGTTTGTTTGTACATAGTTATTTCTTCTCACATGCTTCTTGCGTGCACTCTTCTTTTACTTCCAAGATTCTGACATTTTTCAATAGTTTGCAGGATTCGAAATAGAGCCAAGAAATGATCCTTCAAGTGACTTCAAGGGTAGTTCTTCAAATCTACAGATCAGAATTTAATGATTATATAGAAAAATTCATGCCCAATTGATGCTTCAGGCTACTAATATCCTTCATCTAGAAAGCAGATGGCCCCAAAATTCACTAAAATTGTTATCCAAATAACTATCCTAGTTATTTAGATAACTTGTATACACTTTCTGGCTCTAATATCTTCATTGCAAGGTTGTGTGCACTCAAGTTCACTTGGCAAATTCCCTTGGTTACATTTCCTCGCACCCCCCTTCTTTTCCTCATGCACCTTGTGAACTTTCCCCTTCTTCACTATTCATTTTCCTCTTTGTTCCATCTTCCCCGTACGCGCCTTCCTTCTGCCTCCTTCCCATGCCTCATTATTCTGCGCACATTATCTTTGTGCCCTCCTTCATGCCTTTCCATGCCACATCATCCTTTGACACACTTTAGTGTTCCACACACGTCTAGTCAAAGCGTGCCAATAGGGCACCAAATCCTTACAACCAGCCAATGAATGACACATGGAAGAAATGAAAAATCAAATGAACAATTGACTGATTTCTTCAGTCAATCCATGCACGCCATATGTCTTGCATTCCCAAATGACTTTGACATCTTCTGACAGCCATATATTTTTCTACAGAGCTCCGATTGACATGCGCCTAGTCTCAATCAAAATTTGTTGACATGGGATACACTGCTAAACATTCAAATTTAAATTCTTTGTAGATCTGGTAGGTGATAAATGAGAAAACATCTTTTGGGCATTAATGAGCAGATTGGATTGCTTCAAACACCTGATTTAATATGATCTACCCTCCTTCCTTCTCCAACATGCCAAACAGACTTGGGGAAACATATTTGACATATTTGTAAGTGGATTTACAGGCATTAAATGCTTCTTGTTGGTGGTTGTATTTCAAATTCAGGTTTTCCCTCCTTCTACACTTCTTCTTCCATGGATTCATCTATAAATGTAAGATTTGGGTTCATTATTAATGCTGGACATTTTGGATCCTTACACATTTTTGCTAAGGAATTCATATTTTCTATATTCTGAGTCATAGACCTCTAGATCTGGCTCATGCATGTGGATATCACCCTCTTTCACCATTGTAATAGCTCTGTGCATTTCTAGAAGTAATAGAAACATCATTTTGTGACTACTTTCTATCCTAATGAGTTTGTATTCCTTCTTATTGCCTTTTCTTTTGCATTGTGTGCTCGTTGTGCCATTCTACATCCCTTATAGATCCTTTTTTAGTTATGCTCCATGAAACTAATTTGGTAAATACATTTTAGTCATGTTACACATGCCTAGCCTTCATTCATGCATTTCCTTTCATTTTCACTCAAAAGAGATAGTGTTCATCCCTCTTTTTCTGGTGCTATCACCTTTTAGTGTAGTTTCCTTTCATGTTATATTTCTATCCCTGGTCCCTTGGCATTGTTAGTTCAGTTTTCCCTTTCAGCACTAGGAGTAGCATTAGCAGTAGAATTAGATAGAGGAACCATCCTTCTCTAGAGATCTGTCCCGAGTGCGCAAGGTCCCACAACTTAGGGACGACTCCATTGTTGTAAAAAATGACTCAATTTTTTGAGATTCGAGACACGGGTGCAAGTTTGATGACCAACAATACCCACACCCCAAGACATGTAGCTAAATGTAACTTAAGAACTTTCCTAGATCCTAGAAAATTTCGGTTGGGTAGAAACTTTGATGTAAATAAAAAACATTCCTATACTAAACTGTTAAGAAAATATCAAGAATCTTTGACTTGGTCTTATTCTGAGTTGAAATATTATATGGAGTATTTTTTTAGTAAGTGAAACCTTTGGAACCTCATGCTAATCATTTCGGATAGAAAAAAAAATCCAATCAACCCCATCCTTACAACTAAAATGTAAGAGGAGCTTAAGAAACTCAAGGATGGAGGCATTATTCATCCTACAAGATTCTCTACATGGGTTTCCAATCTGGTTCTAGTAAGAAAGAAAAGTGGGAACATTAGATTGTGTGTTGAATTAAAAAATTAAACAAGGACACTTTTAAAGACAAATATCCTTTATCAAAAATGGATAATCTTGTATAAAAGGTGACATGGTTAGATACACTTTCAACATTTGATGGTTTCTTAGGTTACAATCAAGTGGTGGTTAAAGAAACTGATAAATACAAGAATGGTTTTACCACTCCATGGGGAATATATGTTTATGTCATAATCACATTTGGTTTAATGAACATAGGAGCTACTTTATAAAGGGAAATAGATGTTTCCTTTTTTGGATTCATCAATGAGTTTATTGTGGTTTACAAAGATGATATAACATTCTTTTCTAAGAAGAGGTATAATCACTTATATCACCTTGAAAAAAAATCGGGTATAGATAATTTGGTATCTCATCAAATCCTAGGAAATTCCGTTTTGATGTGCACAAGGAAAATTTTTTGGGGTACATTTTTATCTCAAGGAGTTATGGTTGACCTTGAGAGGGTGGAGGCAATTTATAAATTAAAAATTCTCTAATCCAAGGAAGGTGTACAATATTTCTTTGGTCAAATCAACTTTGTGAGAAGGTTTATATCTAATTGTTTTATATCACTCTTCTTATTAAAAGTATGTTGAATAAAGATCGTAATATAAATTGGAGAGATGAGGTGGTGTAGGAATTTAAAGGAGTTAAAGATACATTGAATATTTCCCCTATTTCAGCTAGTCT
This sequence comes from Taxus chinensis, assembly GCA_019776745.2. NCBI lineage: Eukaryota > Viridiplantae > Streptophyta > Pinopsida > Cupressales > Taxaceae > Taxus > Taxus chinensis. The sequence continues at coordinate 101,788 of JAHRHJ020000099.1, forward strand.
AGATTACAAGGAGTGTCAAATTTTCTCCTTACAATCTGAGGTTACAATTGCCTTAGTTTTATTGCAAAAGGATGATGAAGGCCATGAGAAACCAATTGCATTCTTTAGAAAATCTTTACAAGGTTCTGAATTGAAGTACACAATCATGGAAAAGTAATCTTTTTCTTAAGTAAATCCCACTAAATTTTTTAGACCTTATATCTTGAGCTCAAGGGTTATTTCCTATATGCTACTCACCATGGTCAAAGACATTATGATGCAAATGGAGGTTTTAAGTAAGAGGTGTAGGTGACTTAATAAAATCCAATAATATGACATGGAAATTCAAACCACCAATTTGGTAAGAGGCCTAGGTTTAGTGAGATTGATGGTAGAATAAAATATGCAAGTTGTTGAAATAAATAATGTTGTGGCTAATTTGGATGATCCTCATGGAAAGCTATATACTTCCATTTGGTATAAGGACATTGTGTATTACTTGAAGGATCTGAATTTTCCTTTTGGATTATATAATAATCAAATAAGGACATTGAATTTGGTATCCTAGAAATACATCTTGAATAAATTTGGTTTATCTTGGAGGAATCCAAATGGAGTCTTGTTAAGATTTATAAGTGAATATGAAGCTCCTATGCTAATCAATGAATTCCATAGAGAATTTTTTGGTTTCCATTATGTTACTAAAGTGACTACTCATAAGGTTTTAAGGGTGGTTTATTGGTGTCCATCCCCTTTTTAATATGTTTCTCATATTATGAGGAAGTGTGAGGGTTGTCAACATTTCTCAGGTAGGCTGAAAGCTTCAGGATCCATGCCATTAGCCCATTTCATTTGAATCTCCTTTTATATAACGGCCGATGGATTTTATTGGTGAAATAATAGAGGCATTTAGTGCAGGCCATAAGTGAATTTTTATTGCTATATATTACTTCACCAAGAGGGTTGAAGAAATCCCCACCAATAAGGCTACTTACCAAGTGGTCATGGAATTCCTTTAGAATGACCTCATTTATACATTTGGTGTCCCATATAAGTTATTTTTTTATAATTCCATGATTTTTAGAGATAAACCTTTACTGGAATTATTTAAAGAATATGGGACAAACCTAAATTATGCATCTAACTATAACCCCCATGGAAATGGGAAAGTTGAATAGAGAAATAAGAACTTTCTTAAGATACTTAAGAGGGCCTTGGAGGTTGCCAAGAAGAAATAGGGTGAGAAATTGAAATTTATAGTATGGGATGATAGAATCACACCTAAAAGGTCAATTGGAAAGAGCCCATTTGAGATAGTTTATGGAACCCAAGTAGTTCATACTCTTCATTTGAAGTTATTGATGTATTAATTCATGCAAAAAATTGGAGAGGAAGAAGGAATCAATCCTTATGTAGCAATGATTAACTAGATTGTTGAACTTAATGAGATTAAGATAGAATGTCACCAAAGGTTGATAAATTTATAGGAAAAACTAAAGAGGATATTTGAAAAGGTCTCTCCAAGAAGTTTCTAAATTCGAGACTTGGTGTTATTATAGGATAGTAAGCATGAAGATAAGGGAAAACATGGAAATTTTAAAGCTATTTGCATGGGCCCTTACTCCATAGATGTCAAAATTAGGGAGCATACTTTTTTCTTGAGAGATTTGGATGGTGAAATACTTGGGATACCTATTAATGGTAGGCATCTCAAATACTTCTTAGAATAGGTGTATCCAAATTCATTCCCCTTGTATAGTGTATAGTCTTTCCTATGTTTTCTTTTATGTTCGCTTATTTGTTTTGTGTTTCCTTCATCCCATTTTTTGTTCTTGGCATATTTTTGTAACTCCTGTGATGTAAAAATGCAAAAAATCAATTGTTTTACCATTTGAATCCTTTTCCCAATGGATAGGAATTTGGTCTACTTCATCCATGAGCTTTTAATTTGGTTCATTAGGGGTTTCCATCCCTGAGCTAGAGAAAAATTTGGTTCCCATTCTGATCCTTGTATATCCTTGGCATAAAAATTTTAGAGTTCCCCATTGTTCCTTGGTGTGGCCCTTCCTTTCCCATGTTGTTCATCATTGTGCCTATTCATTATAATATTATTCATTGGTATGTTGATGTGAACCTTGTTATAAGCTTAATTTTGTTCCCTGCTTCCCTAAGGTACTTGCTACTTTTTTGTAAAAAGGATTGAAGCGCTCCCTAAGGTTCATATAGAGGATGAAGAAGTTACAAGAATGATTTTTTAATTTTGTGATGCTCCATGTTATTTTCTTTCCTTGTTTATGATTTGAAGAAATGTTAAGAGTTCAATGTGCATGGTTGGTGATGTTCTAAGTGCAGGGTTCATTTTAAGACACCCCTATAAAATTGAAGGTGGAAAATACCTGGCGAATATCCCTGTAACCAGTTTCAGCGAAAGCCGAATTTGACAGTATTCAAAAACAAAATTTTCACCTAGTTTTTCAAGGCTCCATCAGTGACGTGTGACAACAGTAAACCGTAATGACACACGTCACTGGCGCGATAATAGATCCTGATGACGCGTGACACTGGAGCGACACTAGATCATAATGACGCGTGACATTTTCCTCTATTGACGCGCATTACAGTCTATGACGTGCGAAAATTGCCTCCATTGACGAGCGACCCTTTTGCACCCTCTATTGACGCGTGACATGTCCTCCATTGAAGCGGACATTATCCTAAATTGCCGCGCGACATTGTATCTATTGACGTGCGACATGTCCTCTATTGACGCGCGACATGGTCCTCTATTGACGCGCGACATTGTAAACAAATGACGCGCGACACTGTAATCAAATTGACGCGCGGACACTACAGACAAATGACGCGCGACACTATATACAAATGACGCGCGAGACAGCCTTCTTCTATTGGACGTGCGACACTGTAAATCAAATGAACGCGCGACCACTATAAACAAATGACGCGCGACAAAACATTCTATGGACGCACGACACTGCTTCCTATTGACGCGCGTATTTGAACAAATGACACACGTCAAGAGTGACAGTGACGCCCCCATATTTAGGTTATAAATACCCATTGCCGCTCATTTCTCATTTACGTTTTCCCGTTGCTTGAATTTTTGTTAGGTCTAATCTGTGACCAAAGACGCAATTAACAGCTACAATGTCGACTTCACATGCCTCCCAATTGCAAGGTTCAGCAAGAAAATGAAGAGAATCCAATTCAACGATTCCAAGATAACCTGCAGAAATCCTTATGACCCTCACATCATACGGCTTTTTTAAGGATGTTTCCAGATAAATCAAGGTATAAGAAGAGTGTGGATTTACAGGGCTCGTTAATAGCCCCATTTCGAAACAGATCCGGATATTTTGAGCAATTACCTGTGTATGCTACAAATTCAGAGGACGTAATTTGATGTGACTTGAACGATGGCCAATGTCCAATTCACTAATTGAACGAATGACATTTACATCGTTACCGGCCCTTCCTATCAGAAATTAACCAAACTGTTACAACCAAGGGCAACACTCGTGGAAGAAAAACAAGAAATTTCTCGAATCAAGTACGGTTTCCATGTGCATTGTAAGTATAATCGTTTTAATTCAAAAAATTTTATCGTTTTTTATTCTGATTACAATTTATGTTATAATTGATAGTAATTTCACTGTTTCACAATTTGCAGCCAGTTGTCAATAAATCCAGGCGTGGTGTTGTAGATACAAATCAATTGCACACCACTTCTTGCTTGCACTTATGGCATTTTTTAAAGCCAGAATGTTATGCAGGGTCACCAACAGATATACAAAATGGGGGGGCAATTGATACATTTGTGCCATATTTCAAAACAAAAAAATCGATGGTGCAAATTTCTATCCAAAAAAAAAAGACGCGACATATAAATTAAAAAGTCAGGAAAAAAAAACCTTTCGTTTATCAACAAACTATCTCCTCGGCTTCTAACTATAAGGGCAATTTAAATTTAAAAGCTAAAGAAATTCCTACTTGCTCTGATGAGGTTTGAAGAAATCTCAATTCCATTTGCCGAACTACAGGTTAAACTATTTAGTTTGTAAATTGTATTACAATTTCTTCATTACAGGCGGAGTTTATTAAATATTAAATTGTAAATGTTTGACAGCGAAGATATCTTGCAGCCATTTCCCAAAAAAAAAAAAGTGTCGAGAGGAAGAGGCCAAATACCACACGGAGGCTTCGGGGGAACTCCCATTCTGAAATGGGGACTCATCTCCTCTCCAGACCCTCAACAATTTGAAGTCGCACGGTAAGAGCGCCAGAGAAGTAAGACTTCTCATATATTAATTACAAATTCCAAAGTTGCAGAGGTATTTTTCAATTAAATTTTATCACAAATGATTGACAACATTTACTATTGATGAATAGCAGGGATATGGAAACCTTCTTCCCCAACTCACTCAATACAGGTCGCATGCATTGATATCTCAGAACAGCCACGGAGTAAAAAAAACTATACAAGCCACCGTAGCACGAAAAAAAAAAAACCCTCGGAAAAAACAAGGTACAACTTTCTATAGAACGTTTTTAATTTCGTAGTTTTGACTGTTATGACTTGTTTAATATTTGTAATTTTGTTCTTGTATTTACTTTTCAGCAATGTCAGTCATGATCAAGCCACGGCCACCGACATCCACTCAACCATAATTTTTAAAATTGCAAACCAGAGAGGAACAGTGAAAAAGGACCATTGGTAAACGCATGGCCCTTTTGCTTCCGGGACTACAGAGGAGACACTTAAACCTTGACCCTCTCGTTTCGAATTTCCAACTCTCTCACTTGGTGGCTGCCCAGTGCACACGGGCAGAATCTGTTTTGAACAATATTAAAATTTAGATGAAGATTAGTTGGGGCATTGATAGCAAATGACCGCAACTTGTTTTTTGATACCCGCGAGATGATTCAAGGGCCAGCAGGTATTACTTCAGTCTTAAAAATTGTCAATTTTAATATCTTTACAATTTTTAATTACATCTGGATTTATTCTAAATCTAAGATGCTTCAGTCTTCAAATTTATTATCTAAAATCTTGATTTTTTTTTCAACAAACAGGGAATCAACCCCACCCAAAGATAGAAAAACAAGGAAGCAGTTGATCTTGGTCATGGTGAAAGCCCCCACACTTCTCAGCAAGGATCTCTGCCTCAGATTCAGATAGTGAAGAGTTTCCACCTTTTCCTTTGGAGAAAATTAAGTGGTAAATATTGTCAATTCCCATGTCAGTGAGTTTTATAATCCCAAATTCCAACAGCTATAGAATGGGAAGAAAAGGCTAAAAATTCTTAGGAATGAGATTCTAGTCGTTGATGAAAATTATTGGCAAGGGGATAGTTTATACGCTGCAGTCCAGAATTCAACCTTGCCAAGATGGAGTTCTTTACTTACCCAAGTAAAATGTGGGAATGTCACGTTAATAACAAAATATAAAGATGGAATTCTAAGATAAAGGCACTAAATAAAAAATTGTTCAAATATTAGTGCCGAGGCCCCGGCATATTTTAACCAAAGGGTCAAAGGACAAGGATTGGTATCAATCGCAAATGCGAAAGAAGATTAGAGCGGTTTTTTTGTAAGTACTATTACATTCTAACAATCATTTTGTTAATTTGAAAAATTTTGAATTTACATTAATACTTTGAATTGACGTTTACTCTTTTTGTGCGTTGAAATATGAAAATTTTGAAGAAAGAGTCAGGCGAAGGTTTTTGCAAAAGTTCAACTTGGAAACAGCAAGAAAGCGTTCCGCAGCAAAAAAAATTTGAAGCAAAATATTGTTTTGGTAACAAACAAAAAATACACTAAAGCGGATCATAAAGAGCCAATGGTCTTCGACCCTGACCATCTTGTTCAAAGCCAAAGCAGTTACTGATCCAAATTTGCTGTCGCATAGGATGTCAGAACAAATCACGAAAATAATTTATAAAAATCTGGACAGTTCTGCAGAAAAGCTTATAAGTTCACAGGGGTTATTTCTGGCTGTGGGGAAAGGGTTACCACCTAAATGGAATGAAGCCGTTGGGGAAGGGAGCAGAGGAGTAAATTGGATAAGAAAAAGAGGGTTGAAAACTAGAAACTTTTATTAATTGGGGAAACTATAAATATTGAGTATTGAAAACTGGTCTTATTTGAGTATGTAGTTGAATTTAATATATATACAATCTTTAATTTTGATTGCATTAGATGGTTTGTGAAAATTAGAAACTTTATTATTGACTAGACTTTTATATTGAATTTGGAAAACTTCAACTATTGAGTTTGTACTATCGTTTTGAATTAATTATATGGTGGATTAGATGGTGATTATCGTGAATTATATGTATGTTTCCTTGTTGTACCTTGCATTGGTCATGAATAGTATGTTGACGTAGATGATGAATGATGACAATTGATAATCAAATGATAGATGAGTATGAAAGACGATGTCGTTTTAATGTTATAATGTAAAATTTATTGCCTGAATATCTGTGGGACTTTAATTATCTTGAAAAGTATTTCGTGGGACTTTTATTGTTCGGTGGGGTTTCTGTCTATGAAAGTAGACTTAAGGTGGATAGGTTAAGAATCTGTGTTGTACTATGAATTTTTCACTGTTGAGGACTCAAAGTGTGTTTGGATTTTATGAATGACCCTTTATAATCAGCAAATAAGATATCCAGTCAATGATGCTAAGGTCTAGCATCTGTCCTGTTATCTAGTTGTAAAGCTCATCCTTGTTAAGGAATTCATGAATTTAATATTGGAGTGTACGTGCAAGTTACTCTGTCAGTGCTTCATCAAGCTGACTCAGTTCCTAGTTGGTGATGAAAATATCAGTGCTGCCCAATATTTACAAAGTTACAGAATTTGTCATCAGGAGATTTATAATTCTCTAAAAGTGGTATAAAGACCATGTCAAGGTGTTGATTCACTCAATGTCCTTGTAGTTTTTCTAAAAGGTGACAATAAAAGATGAGACCTTGTTTTTATGCCTTAAGACATGGTTTTCACATCTTTGGAAAAGCGTCAAGGTCTTGATCAACCCAAATGTCATGCTATATGTCATTATGTGGTCTACATGGTGCTTTGAGACAAGAATGTATTGCTACTACTAACCAGAAGATGTATTGTGTAATAGATGTATACTTCTGATTCATGCTCAAGTTAGGAAAAAATGACTATCTACAAATTTATAAAGGTGAGAATCGCCTATTGATGTTACCTTGTCATAAGATTTCCTACATAGAAGCGAGAGTATAACACATTTTTCGTAAAGGCTTCTTAGAGTGTCAATGCAAGGTTTTGACAGTGGCTCCAGTAATGTCGTTTGATCAAAATGCTCTCTATCTTGCATCACAGGTTATTGCCTATAAAGGTTGGTGAGTTAAATGAAAGTGTGAAAGATTATGTGATATTGTGTAAGGAATGGAAACATCTCTTCCAGTACAGATTCATGGTGTATGGTCAGGATTATCTAGATGAGCTTTGTTAACTTTGTTGACCTGAGGATTCACGTGGAAAGTTTAAAACAAAAAAAAGATCTTAAGAAAACTGATGGAACCAAGAAGGTAAAATTAATTGATGTTCCCAAACTCAATGCAAAATCAAGCAGGAGGGAAATAATTCTGATCATGTTACTTTATATTAATAATATTAACGGGGTGACTCAGCCAATGCTCTTGTGGTTTGTTGAATCAGGGAAATGGTATGTGGATTTGGGGTAGTAATTGGGTGACATGTTTTCAGGAAGAAAAGAAGACATCACTTTCCAATTTATTTTTTGTTATTTTAGTTATCTTATCCTATCAGTGGTAGGATATCTATTTTTTTGGGAACTACCACGCACAACAAATGGAGAATAAAGATATGTAAATAAAAAAAACCTGGTCTAACAGGAAAGATAAATAATTAAAACTAAATATATAATTCTAAGAAATCAAGAAAGAATCATCACTGGTAAGAGAAATTAAACATAATTGAAATATGCTATGGTTTAGCTGACATCTTGCGTATTAGATTGCTGTGGAAATCATCAAGGTACGTGCTAATCTTTGTTTCACATACATTGTAGATGGAGGGGTGGAGTTGCTTGACATGTCAGTCCGGAGAATGTGCCAGCAACATCTTTAAATAGATAGACCAACAATATCTTAAGGTCAGGTACATATAAATATTATTTGAAGAAGATACCTATTTTAAATTGAAAATCCACTCACCGGTAATGTGCAGATCTTGTCTAAAAAATTCACCACAAAAAATTGATAGATATAGATGGGTGAGTTGCCTGACTGTTATTTTCCCTAGAAGTAAAAGCTTCCTCGGACGGATGGTCAACCCACGTTTTTCAAAAATAAACATTTTTGTATTTAACCAAAGTAAATACGATACACCTGTACCTCCTTTAATTATAAAACCAGAGCTGAAAAAATGAAAGACAAACAATAAGATTAATGGAAAAGTACCTGCTTAAAGTTGAAATCATCACTGCCCGTGGTAATGATATAGATCTTTGTTTTCAAAAAAATCCAACACTAGCAATGATTCTTAATAATGCGTGACTTGCTGACATTGTTTTAGTATATAAGACCTTACCATCTTTAATGATAAAAGAATAAAAGATAGACTAAAGAAGATACCTACTTAAAGTTTGAAACAATTTCTTATCAATGAGATTATTAGTCGTTATGAAAATTATTGGCAACGGGATAGTTTATACGCTGCAGCTGATCCAAATTTGTTGTCACATGAGATTTCTAGTTTTGGGGAAAGAGGTACAGCCACAGTGGAAGAAGCCGTTGGAGAAGAGTGCAGAGGAGTAGAATTGGATAAAGAAAGAGAGGGTTTTGAAAACTAGAAACTTTTATTATTGAGGAAACTTTAAATATTGAATTTGAAAACTTCTACTATTGAGTATGTACTATGGTTTTTGAATTTAATTATATGGATTTATATACAATCTTTAATTTTAATTACATTAGATGGTGATTATCATGAATTATATGTATGTTTCTTGTTTACTTGGATTGTCATGAATTGTATGTGGACGTAGATTTAGCTTCAAGTATGATAATTCTTCTTCTCTAGACATTTAAACTTGTTTTAAGATAATTCTTCTTCTCTATACTTGTAATGATATGATCATGATGACATTAGAATGGATATAGATGATGATGAATGATGATAATGGATAATTGTTTTAAAAAAATGGAATGTGTTAGGACAAAGACATTTCTTTAAATTTAAAATAGGTAAATAATTGTTTTAATAATAATTGTAGTGTCAGGATTATGATAATGATATGATGATGATATGATATATATGGATGATGATGAATTTTATGTGGATGTAGATTTAGCTTCAAGCATGATAATTCTTCTTCTCTAGACATTTAAACTTGTTTTAAGATAATTCTTCTTCTCTATACTTGTAATGATATGATCATGATGATATACTTGTAGATTTAGCTTCTAGCACGATTGTGGATGACGAATTGTATAATGGATCATGGATTATGAATTGTATAATATGGAAAAATATTCCTCTATAAAATTCGATTGTGTCATTTTATCCCACAAAGTTTAAAAAATATATCAAAGCATTTTGTAAATATAAAAAATAAATTAAACATAATTGTAAGAAATCAAGAAGGATGATATGATAGGGTTTAACTTACCTAGAGTGTTTTAGATGGTTGTGAAATCATCACTGGTAATGTGCTAGATATTTGTTACAAGAAAACTCAACACGAGAAATGGATTAGTAGATAGATGGGTGAGTTGTCTGACATTGTCAACCCTGAGAAGTACCAGCTTCCTCGGATGGATGTCAACCCACGTTTTCAAAAAAAATAAAAAAATTGTATATAAATAAATGTAAATATATATACCTGTAACATCTTTAATGATAACAAGAGCTGAAATTTTTTTAAAGTGAAAAACAATAAGATTAACGTGAAGAAGATACCTATTTAAAGTTGAAACAATCCATTATCAATAGCTTCTTCAAACTCGATGTTCTCTTCTATAGAGTGTGACGATGCACCAATTCCACTCTCAATGTAGGGAACAATTGTACTTGTAGTTGTATTATTCACACCTCTTCTTTCACAAAGGGAATTCCAATGCGCAATTACTTTTTTGAAAGGAAATGTTTCCATTTGAGTATCGAGATACATAACACCTCATGCAAATTTCTAGATTTTTATCCAACCTGTTTCTCAGTTTTGATTTTATAAATGATAATGCACTGAAAACACTTTTGTCCTCCACTGACCCCAAAATAATTGTTTTGCATAACTCATATAATCTGAAATATTCACTGATATCTTCTTGTAAGATAGAACTTTGATAGATTCCTCGCCACAGCCTTGTAATAACACCAATTTCAGAAGGTTCATCTAAATTTTTATATTGGTTCCTCATTGTTGTTGCAAAATTTGTTGATTGAAATTCTAATAAATCAGCATTTAGTATACCTTTGATTTTTGTACCCTTGAACTCTGAAGTCTTTGCAAAATGTTCCATTATTGTACCCATGGATTTATGGAAATGCTTTCTTACAAAGTAAACACGACTACCTTCAGTATTCCAAAAATTAGGATTCATCACACCCATCGCTTCAAGAATTTTATCTTTGGAGAAACGTTCTCTAATTTCTGATGATAAGGATTCTGAATTTTTTTTAAGATTTATTCTTGTTTCAACTATAACAGATTCAAATAGATTACGTGTCATGGGAACATCTTCTCATTCCGATCCTGTAATATCTTGACATTTTTGCAAAATGTGCAGTGGTATGTCCCTCCCATTAACAGTGATGCAGAGGTGATTGTGGATATTAAATATCAAATAGTTATTGGGATTTTTAAGATCTAATAAAGCTTTCCAATTTTGAAAAATAGGTGTATCAAAACTATCTTGGGAATAGTACAAGATATCAAGACTTTGACATACCATTTTTCTCATCTGTATAAAATCCACAATATAGATTAATCTCCCCTGTGCATGCTTCATCAATTTATTGATCTCTTGCAACATTGGAAGAATACCAACCAATGTAAGCAATGTCTCCAAATCACTTAAACGAAACAAGTCCCTCACCCTATCAACTTCATGATGATATTTGTGCATGAAACCAACCAACGAAGGATACTCCTCACGAACTCTGCATGCAGGTTCATACAAAGAGATCCATCTAGTCTCAACATCTTTTAGAAGTTTTTTACCATCTGTAATTCCAATTGCAAATTTTTGGAACTCAAGAAATTGCTTTGGGCTGCTTGCCATATAGGCATGAAGTTCTCTTATAAGGTCTTCTAATTTAGCAACATTTTCATGGTTGCTTACCATTTTATACGCTAAATTAATTCTGTGAGCCATACAGTGAATTAGTAGCGTATATGGGGCCATTGTTTTTTGTAATATAACACACAACCCTATTTGGTGACCCTGCATGAAATATGCACCATCTGCTTCGATGCATACCAACTTTGTAGCAATTTCATAATCAATCATTCTAGCAATATCTTTCAAATGAGAAACAACTATTTTATGTAGGTTTTCAGCATTACAGTTTTCAACCATTTTCATAACACCCAATAGATGAGGTGTCCTTATATGATTTTATAAAGTATAGACATGGATACATACCCATGCAGTGTTGTCGACTGCTGTCACTTCATCAATTGAAAGAGAGATAAACTTTGATTTTTTACATTCTCTTTCAAATCTTCCTTCTCTATCATTGAAAGGCATTTTTCCATTTCCCATCCACTACTTTCAGACCAATGAGACTGAGGTACATTCAACATTCCATTATATTGATACAAAACTTTGAAATAGAGGAAATATAAAACCGCTCTTCCTTTCTTTAGTATGTGAAATAAAGTAGAGAATTGTATGAGTTTTGCATGTAGATTTGTTTGATTCATCTTACCAATTTGCGATGTGATCGTTCCTCCCTTTTCCACGAGATGTCTACATTTTTTTTTCTCTACCTCATAATCTGTTGCGTATCTAACATGCATGCATTCTTTTTCAATTTTCCACCTGTGTGTTTTGATTTTCTGGCCATCCACCCCTGTTACAGTCAAATATTGTTTTCCACAATGTTTTTCTATAGTGTCCAGCTTCATTTGCATTTTTTGTTGCTTTCCCAATTTCCACGTACATATTGTACATGTACATTTAGATGGGATCTCTTCAGAATTAGATGATTGTACAGGTTCAATAAACAAAAATTTAGCTACGCAATCAAACTTTTATGACCTGCCAATGGTCCACATATTCTTGTTCATTTTCAATGTTTTACTTTTTTGAGTAGAATTTTGAGCAATAGCACAATCAATTGGTTTCCTCTTTTGTGAACCATAATTTGAATTTGATTTATGTGTTCCATTTTACTAAGTATTTGTATGTGTGATATCTTGATGCACTTCTGGTTGCACCCCAATAGGAAGAATATCTTCAAGATCTGGAATATTATCGTAGGTTTTATTTGTTTGATACTGTGCAGAATGCATGTCCACCTTAATAATACCTTCCACATAGTCGGTATTCTGATTCTTTTTTGTGGCAGCTATATGGTTGTTGGTAGTTTCAATATCTATATCAGTGGAGTTTCCAAAATACTTGAACAATGAATTCTGAGATTTCTTAGTTACTTTTAGGTTCTTTGCATTCTGAGGACTAGCACCTTCCATTATTCTGAATAGAGTCCTACATCAACAAAAGAACCAAGTAGTGACTCAGCGAGTCAGAGTCAAAATTACCGTCGTACGTCAACTATGGTAATCCATGTGGCACGTCAACAACTAACCCTTTGTCACGCATCAACAACACATCAACTATCCCTGTCGCGCATCAACAAGGCGTCAACTGTCTCTTTTGTGTGTCACCAAGGCATCAAATGGCTTTATTGCATGTCAACTAATTATGCCCTTGTTATGCGCCAACTCTCTCTATCATACATCAACAAGGTGTCACTATCTCTGTCGCACGTTGACTCTATTCTTCTCGCATTTTAACTACTTATCCCCTTGTCACGCATCTACAATATCTCCTTATCACACATTGTAATATCTCTTTGTCGCACGTCAACTATATCCCTGTCACGCGTCAACAACTAACCCTAATAGGCTAACAACATTCTCTGGTGCTTAAGAGTATGTAAGTTTAAACTTCACAGTATTGGTAATTTGGTAAGCTACTTGTGGTAGTACTGTAGTATACTACTCGGTGAATCACCTAGGTTTTTATAGGAGATGTTTTCAAATGAAGGCAAAGATGACCCCAAAAAAAAATATACTATAAATTTTAGGCAAATAGGACACCGAACCACTCCCAAAAAATCACCTTTTCAAATTTTCCTAAAATGAAATTTTCACCATATTAAGAATATTCACCACTAAAATTATCCATGCCTCTTTCTCTTCTTTAATATCGCGCGGTCAACAATTCGTTCTTCTAACGGTATTATTGAGGTTCATCTTAAAGTCATTAATGACCATATCACTAAGAATCCTCAAGATCTAGACTTAATTTTACATGCTGATCTTGAAGAAGATACCAATTCGGTGAAGCTTAATGTTTCCACAGCCATATCTATTTCCATGGTTTCCCAACTACTTATGTTCCACCCTTGCACCCATTTCTAACATTACCATTCTATCACTACTCATACAAATCATTTCACACCACCTCTTGTCTCTCATTTAAGGAAGGTTTCCTCCATTGGTACTCAAGATTTAACATCTCTCTATAAAGACCTCTAAGCACAAATTTATCAGTTACAATATATTACTTCTCGCGCATCTGCCATATTTAGATTCTACCTTGTTATTGCATACATCATTCACACCTGCAATATCCACTTATCCACTTCCTCCTAGTTTTGTCACCCTTAAGTTTCCCACTTTTAATGGGCATGGCGATCCACAAGAGCATTCCATGTAGCTTGTCTTGAATTTGCTGATGATCATATTCTTTTAGCTAAAATATTTCCCCATAGTCTCCATGATTATGCAGTGCATTGGTTTTACAACCTATTTGTTCATTCAATAACTTCATTTATGCACCTGGTCGATGCTTTTCTTACTCATTTTTTTTTATCAATATCAGCTCTAAGATCTCTTATGACCAATTAACACAACTTAAACATGGCTCTAATGACCACCTTTCCTAATTATGTGTTGAGATATTAAAAAAATCTAGCTAATATTTCAAATGTGCTAGAAAACTGACTAAGTTTTAGGACTTGTTTATTCAAAGTATTCTACCACCACTTAAGGAAAGTGTTCTCTTTGAGACCTCTCCTGATCATTCGATCAACTTTTCCATACTCATTAGCTTCGTGAAACCAAACTTCTATCCATAGGAAAACTTAGATATCAAGAACAAGCCTTATCTTCTAAATAAGACACCATTCAAGCCATCTATAACTAAACTAATTCAAACCAAAATTATGGTCAATTCAGTCGCTACACCTAAAGAGATTGAAATCACCACCACCTAGGCATATGTTTATTAGCTTTCCTATGGCCCCACATCTCATATTGCAACAAATTATTTAGAGAAATCTTATCACGCTTCCTCCACCACTTAAAGTAGACCCATCACGACCAAAAGGTAGGAATTACAACAATCGATGCAACTATCATAGATGTGTGGGACACTCAAAGAATCGATTCTTCAAGCTCCACAAAATTATCCAGGATCTTATTGATAACAATAAAATTGAGTTTTGGGTGCCTACCGATTCTCCACCTAATCATTGACAAGGGTAAACTCAAATTATTTAATAATCAATATCAACAATGTGACAAGAAAACAAATGAACCCTCAGCTAATCATACATACTATACAACATCTCCTCTTGCCTCAGGGGCCCTTGAATTTTTAGTTGCACATACCGATGCTTCGCCACCGGTCATCTCTTTTTCTAATCATGACTATCATGCAAATGATTTTTACACCTGATCACCTATATATCTATGCATCTATTGGCTTGATCCCCATAAATAATACTAAGGTGGATCCATTGTGGCGTATTAGCACATGATATATTCCATTTCTTGATGCCATTGTATTACCCTCAATCACAAATCAAATACCCTTTAAAAAACCATATGGTGTCGTCAAACTGCACATTATGGTTGGTCCTCTCACTTTGCTTGTCCTTTTCCTTGTTGGGAAAGCAGTTGATGGTTGTGACATGCTACTTGGACGCAGTTGGATTTGTAGGTCTCAATCCGAATTATCTCTGTGAATAATTTGAGACTCAAATTCATTCATAACAATGAGGTTATCTCTATTGATGGTGTACCCCATCTATTCCATGGTCTTCATCTTCGCAAGGATCAATTCACTAACGTCCACTTCATCTAACACATCTGAATTACATTATTAAAAGCACAATATACTCCTAGTTCACCTACTCATACACCATTTTTATGACCTCAATGCTCTACTATGAATTTACACATCGACATAGGCCCATTCCTAGGACATGTTACTACATCTTGACGTAGGTCACTACCTCGTTTCATTCCATGCGGGTGAATCACCTCCACATTAAGCTTCACGTGGATCTCTATCACCAACATTTTCAATTTTATTACACCTACACGGTCATCATAAATTTTCTCAATCAATCACATCCATATAGGATTCATTCACCTGTGCAACATTTATCTACTATACCACTTTACTAGCACATGGTCATACGCTTTTATCATGACATTCATCGGATGAAGCTATCAATTACAACCTTTTTACTTCACTATCATTGGATAGATTATTCAATCATTGCACACTTGGGGGGTTTATCATCTCACACATTTCCCCCCATCATATTAGCATTAGCGCATCTCTCATCTTTGCACTATCATACATCACTCTCATAGCATAGGCACATTCATGTCACCACATACACCTTCATTACCCTATGATGCACTCTTGTGCTCTAGTTCACACTTAACTATTGAAGGCATACTACACATGAACCTCACACACTGCATGATAAGTATTACACATGACGCCTCTTCACACATCTTAAGTACATATCACATTTTACATACTGCATCATTCAAATTTTGAATTTTTCACATCTACGCATCATACTAGTATCTATCACATGTTTCACATTCCTATTGTCCATGAGTCTAACATTACATACTATTCATCATACATATTACATCGCACACATTTCACACTATTAGGCTATCTACACATATTACATTACATTTTATACATTTCATGTTTACACATCCTTCTCATCACATGGCCATCTCTTCTTATTGCACATGCTACATCTTCTATGCATCTACATCACCATTACCCAATGACACACTATTTTGCTTCGGTTCACACTTGACTGTTGAGGGCTACATACTACACATGAACCCCATAAAATGCACACCTAGGTTTTACACATTGTGTTGCTTCACACATCTTGCATCATATGTGTAGTCACAAAATCATGCACTTTAGGCATTATTTAGTTTGGTATCATACTACTATTTAGAAGGTTCTTGAGTGAAGAAAATACTAATTAATGCCATCTATTTGGTCATCTTATTTTACCTTTTATTTCGTCATTCACACACATTTTTTTTATATACATGCCCAGTCTATTTCGGCACTTTCCCATCATTTTAACCTAAATTAGGGCACCTAAGCTTGTACTAGGGTGCCCTAGGGTGCTTCGGTCCCACCTAGGGTGCCCTGATCCTTTTGTCTACTTTCCCTCCATTTTGGGCTCTTTCACCAAAGCTATTTCTTATTTTTATCCTTATCTTTTTCCTAGTCGGCCATGTCGGGGTTAATTATGAAATTAGACCAAGAGAACCCTATAAATATAAAGTTATGAGACCATAATAAGGGTCATAGCGCCACTTACTACTATCATTCCATATAGATTTGTATCCATTGCATCAATTACATCCACACAGTTCCATGCATCAAGGCTAAGAGATCTGCATCAACACACACTTCAGAGGGGGAGGGATTCTATTCTATTCCATGCATACATGCTATTACATTTTCTACACTTAGTTATTTCTCAATATTTCATAAAGTGTGACTGGCACAAGATCACCTAAGGCACGACATGTACACATACACTAGAAATACATTTGGGTCCAAAATGTAGTGCACTGCTCAGTTTAGTAAGCCCACTGTTGTGGCAGCTAAGGTCAATCTGACCCATTCATTTGTATCTTTTATTTCTAGCGATTTGATACTTATTTTTTCTTTTATAGGTCTTCAAAATCATCTTCCTTTATTTGGTACATTTAGTGCAATCCAGTAAATCCAATGTGATAAATTGAAAGGGTTACAGGTCATCTTATGACATTGAGAAGACCGGCTGCAGAACATTTTCAGAGACCAGGGCATCTATTTCTACATACTAGGGCACCCCAGGGTGCCTTAGTACCTTCTTGGGAGCTCCAATTTTCTCATTCCTTTTAGATCCACCCTTTTTGATACCTATGTGCAGTCGTTCCTGCTTCTAGAATTTCTAGTCAAACCTATGACACTCTATGATAATCATCTATAATCAGCTAAGTTCTTTCCTCACTTTATTCTTACACATTAGGGTTTCATTTATATTAGTTTAATTATTTAATTACTTCATACTAATTTAGTGCATTCATTTACAAAATTTATGTCCTCCTAGATTAGATTAACTAATACTATATTATTTCCTAGTCTAGTTAATTTTAGTTAATCATTATGGTGAACCTGATTCGATCATAAATGCTTCTAGATTCCTCTCTCTTACTTAGCTAGGGTTTCTTCTTCCTTTCCTATGGCTCAATCTCATGAGAAATTAAGTGAAGCTCACATTAAGGCCATTAATGATCACCTTGCTACACACGCTAAAGATCTAGACTTACTTTTGCATATAGCTCGTGAATAAGCTACAAATTTGGTGGAACTCAATCCTTCTACGGCCATAAAAATTGTTGTGGCCACTCAATCGCTTATTTCCACTCTTCCACCTACCTCTACTATTTTGGTTTCTATCCCTAATCCTACTAAAAATTTTATGCCACTTTTGGTTTCTCATGAAAGGAAAGTCTCCTATGTTGGCAATCAAGACTTAACCTCTATTTATCACGATCTTCAAGCTTAAATTTGTAAGTTACAATAAGCTACTTTGATTGCATCTCCATCTTAAGCAACAAGTGATACCTAATCAGCAAGTGAACAAAACCAGAACTTGAAAACATATAAAGAGAAAACAAACTAGCATTACTTTGTAGTACTATATGGTCCAGCCAGTTATCGATCCACTCAATGATTCTCTCCAAGCTTCATACTCAGGAATTGTGTAAAAAGATAACACATTTCCATTTTTGTGAGTTGCCTACATCAACATGTGCCAAAATTAGACATGGAGATACATAACATCTGGAGGCTTAAAAATAAAAATATAAAGAGTCTCAATACACTCAACCAAAAATATAGGGGGAACATTTACCCTGACAATAGGAGTGATAAATTCCACAAAAATGAAGGAATTTTAAGCAGTGATGGCTAGGTATGGTGTATGAAATTAATCAAGCAATCCTTTGATGTGGGAACCATCATGGTCCTTTAAGAGACAAAGGACAAGTCAAAAAGGATCTCACTAGAAAGGATGTGTCAGAAATAAGTAGAAACTAAACACGTGCTATACAAAGATCATGTACCTGGTCTGTCATTATCATCAGATGGCCATATCTTAAAGATTTAATGCTGTCATATATTTTATCTTCCTGTAGACAAAGTATTTTTTTTCTATTTACTATCTCTTTATTCTCCATTTGTTGGTGAGTGGTAGCTTCCCAAAAAATAGATATTCCTGCCACCTGATAGCATAAAGATAACTAAAATAACAAAAAATTAAATTGCGAATATAGTAAAAAATAAGTATGATTTTTTAACAAGTCACAGTACTTGGATCCAAATTCAACTATTTTAACTTATTTCCTTCTCGTTGCTTATGGCAAAAACACTCATACAGCGACTACAAGTGCCTTGGCTAAAAAAACCATTCTCCGTTAACATTAAAGTAAAATTGATCCCAATGCCTTCCCAAATGATATTATAATCAACAAACAAGATTGGGAACATCAACATTCCAATATTCCCATTACTTGGTACAACATGGAGTTTAGGAAAAACCAAGGATTAGGACCTATTAAACTTTTCCACTGTAAGCTGGATCAGGTCAACCTAAAAGTTAGAAATGCATGAATCTTAGATACATAGCAAGTGGGGAAAATTACATATACTCCAGAAATGTTGACAATTATTAGACATCACGCCTGGATTGAGATGAGGCAAGTTTGCAAATGCGAAACAGTGAAAATTACTATAAATTATAACAATACTAAATTGTATCAGAATAAAAAACAGAATGAATATGAATTAAAACGAATTATACTTACAATCAACATGGAAACCAAACGTTGATTCGAGAAATTTCTTATCATTCTTCCAACGAGTGTTGCCTTTGTTGTAACAATTGGTAAATTTTTGAACGGAAGGCCCGTAAACTACAAGGTGGATGTCATTTGCTTCAGTATACTGAATCCAAACAATTCGGCCATCGGTTCAGAGTCACATAAAAAATGTACGTCCTCTGAATAATAGGATGACAGAAGGTAATTCAAAATATCCGGTTTCTGTTTCGAAATGGGACATATTAACAAGCCCTGTAAAATCACACGCATCCATCAAATCTTTTATTCTGAAGGCATCCTTTAAAACAGTCTGGTATGTGAGGGCATAAGGGATTCCAAAGACATTTTTGTAAATCGAGAATAGGATTCTCTTGTGCCAAATATATGCATAAGCTAACAGTCGACCATTACTAAGTTGGGAAGCTTTGCCAAGCGATTGAGACCTGTAAAAATTCAGAGAGTGGGAAGTAGTTACAACGAGAAATTGGACGCATTTCTGACACTGGGTAGTTGTAGTTTTTTATCGGGCGTCAGGGGCCTTCTCAAGTTGATGCACGTCAATTATCTTAGCTAACGCAAGTTGATCACTGTTGGTCGACGCGTAGTTATATAGGAGCCAGAAACTCTTTGAAAAATCACCCATTCCAGTTATTGCGTGTCAATACCTAATCTAGTGACGAGTTTGAATAGGCTCCAGTGACATGGACATCAATTTTAGATCCAAAGATGCGCGTCAATATGAGCGTAGTGAAACGCGTCAATTGGATGCCAGTAACATGCAGCAATTGGAGCCAGTGACGCACGTCAATTAGAGCCATAGAAAATGCGTCACATTGGAGCCAATGATGAGCGTCAATTTGTTACTTAATCATATGACACGCATCCACTGGAGCCAGTGACGCGCGACAGTCAAGACCATTGATGTTCCATTGATGCACATCAGGATTAGATTAGATTGACGTCTTAGATATCACACGTCACATGATGGAGCCATGAAAAAACCTGGCAAAATTTTTGTGTTGTGGAATAACTGTGGGAAAATAGATGTAATCGCTGAAACTGGTTCCGGGGAGTGTTTAACCAGGTGTTAATTTTCAGCACCATGGTAATTTTATAGAGAAGTCTAAACAACGTGAACCCTGTGAAGGAGTAGCCAAGTAGACTATGAGTGGTGTTCTTGCATCACAGATGTTACTCTCAGGATATCATCTATGTTGACGAATTGCAAAGGAGGACTAAGGGGAAAAAGAACTTTCGTCTCTAAGATGGGGAATGTAGTTGGTTCCTACATGGTTATGCCTTTTAGACTCCCAGAACTCTACCTATTATATTTTCTAAAGTATTGTGGTCCAACCATTAATGATGACTTCAGGCCATAATTAGCCCTAATATCTATCTTCATGATTGGACAGTCCTTGATGGACTTGGTGAGGGACCCTCTGTCATCCTACCCGAATCTGAGCGTTGATGCATCTTGAAAGATGTCTTGGTGTTGCCGATATCCCTCAACATTAAGAAATGTTCCTATTTCATGTACTCGCCTTTGGATTCCTGTTGGGGCAATAACATATGTAAAGAATGCTCAATCATGCATCCTACTAATATCCATTGCTAATTTACCCCACTGGGATTGGGAGTTCGTAACAGCCAGAGCATGGTGCGCAGACATCATTGGGCATACTCAGGTAATATACCAAACAATTATGTCTAAGGGTATACCACATTATGTCCAAATAGTTACTGTTGGAAAGTGTGCTAAAACATAAAAGTACATTTCACATGAGGAGAGGCGCAGTAAATAGCATTTGATACATTGAAGAATATTGCTTAGTCATTGCACGGATATTACAGGTGCCAACATTGATTTGATGAGCCATTCAATAACCTACCATGTTGATGCTTCAATGAGATGGGATTGGGTAGGTAATCTTAGGACATCAGTTTCCAGATGAGAATGGTCTTGACACACCCCGTATTGCATCATTGTAGTAGGCCAGGTAAGGTATGCATGATAGAATAGTACTGGCTATGAGCATACCTGAGTTAGGCCGAATGGCATTTAAACAGGAAGATATAGTACTGCGCTACACAAATTCAGGAAGTATCTATGGGAAACACCCTGTATATTCTACACAGTTTTTTGTTCAACTATGGGTAGAGGGTTTGAAATAGCATGGTAGACACGCTCGTTTTACAAGGGCCCATATGCAGGTGGGTCATTTTGTTTCATGAAGTTTGAGTTTACTATAGTTAATTGTGAAACCAGGTAAAATGTAATCTGGTACATTGACCATTTATCAAGGATTGATCTCAGGGAAGATGCACAGAGTATTGAGGATATAGTGCCATATGTACATATGTATCTATATTACATGGTATGCACTCTAAAACTTGGAAGATATTATTTTAGCTTCTACACCACGGGTGTGGCGCCAAATCTGCAATGAAGACTTTAGAGAGGAAAAAATTAGCTCATCATGCATCGCACCCTAAATGTCGATTAGTGAGACTTATCACAAAGTCCTCATGGTCATAGATCTAGAGGGGCCTTAGAATGTTGATGCATATTACCAAGGAAATCATGAGTGGATTGCAATCCTAGAGGAAGCACGTGGTGGATCCAATTGTAGAAAGAGACACTATGTAGGGAAAATTGCATATGGACGCGCAACATGAGGGTTCTAGTAATGATAATGATAAGGAAAGTTGTCAACATTAGAGATTGGAACCTGAGTATTGCAAGGCATGTGACCATTGCTTAGTGCCTTGGTACATACTAAGGTTTCAGATATGAAATGCCACTAAGACCAAGGTCCAGTGTAGAACTATTCGAGATAGTGGAAATGAGTCAAACATATCGTAGGGCCCTATTTGCAACAGAACCACATGAAGGATAGGTTTGTGTTATATCATTACATGCACATACTACCATACAAGGTGAGCATGTAATGTGGCACCTACAAGGGATTACATAACGAATACTAGTAGCTAGGCTCTTAATGGCAAAATCCCGTAATCAGTAAATATGGATGATCTCTGTTGCAACTCTGGCACAAGTGATAGGAGTACTCATTTCTTGAATGAGACAGAAAGGATCTTGTTGGAAGAATTTTCTGGTAGCCCCACCACATAACTACGGCCTTATCACCCACAGGCTAATGGGACTGTTGAGGCAATTAACATTATTTTGAATCACAGTATTAACTCCTAGAGTATTCTCTTGATGTGGGAAGAAAGGATTGTCCCTTATATAAAGTTTATGTCGTGTATGGTCATCATTGAACTACATTATAAGGTTTTTGAACAAGGCCACACCTTGGTCAGGAGATAGTGGTTTTGCACAGTAATGGCACCTGTACGTACCCAAAATTGTAAGGTACTGTACTGCGGAACGGTGTAATAAATGCCCCAATGATGATACAGGTCTCCTCGCAAGGTGTTCGGGATCCAGAAAAGCTCTTCGGATATGCGTTAACATCCCGCATGCCCCGTTTAGCCCCCACGTCCTTTGTTTTCCCCTCTTTTCCCCTGGAAATTCCTTTCTTTGGCACGTGACGATTATATCTGATGACCTTCAGTCATGACAACTGCCGCCCTGAACAGGGCGGTGGTCCTGTAACCGCCGCCCTGCTCAGAGCGGCGGTCCCTGTGCGCGTTTTCCAGAACGCTCTTTTGACGCGACCCGCGTGAAATATCACGATTTACCAGCTTTTTCTTTGCCGACTTGAGCATGCATTGTATGTTTTTGGTCCCCTGGAACAGTGTTTTTCCTTTGTTTATTGTTTAGGAGTTCAATTTGGTTTTGATTCTTGGGTGTTTGAATTCCTATAAATGCATGGTTTGTGTACATGCAAAATTTTGGTCTGAATTTTGGCTGAGTTTGTGTGAAGAATTTGAGCTGGAGTTTTGATCACCATTTTTCCTTGTTAGAGTCTTCTGGTTTTTAGTATTTTGGTTAGCTTGCTTAGGATTGATAGCATAGTTTACTTCATACTTGGTTTAGCATTGCTCAGCTGTTGGTAAGCCACAGTACCCATCTTGTGCAGGCAGTGCTGTTGCTCCATCCAATCCGGTTAGAAGCTTGCCTCTGAATTCCTTTTGCTGTAAATTTGTTTTACTGTGACTTAGAGTTCTTAGTTCAATTCATTGTATACCTGGTTAGCTTTATTCAGTTGTTAGTAAGCCACATATCCAACTTGTGCAAGCAGTGTCTTTATTTTGGAACAAAATAGCTTAGGAAGCCATTAAAGTTGCAGGTTTTACTCTTCGTATAGGATAGTCAAAGGTTCTGGTCACTTCACGTTGCATGACTCGCGATAAAATCCTGCTAGGAATCACATAAGCCAAGCTCTGTACTCTTGTGCTATCCCTCTCCTACTCGCATTCTCAGTCTGCATTCTGAGCTGTCCTTGTCCCAAAATCTACTCCTATCGGTGCTAGCATTACACGCTTTTCTGGATCCAAGTGAACACGAAAGAACGAGAAGATCATACTGAGGGGACGAGACCACATACACCATCGGATTCGCCACTGTTCTGCGAAGTCCAGGTTTTAAATTTCAAAGTTCTAGTCAGATTTATATCAAATAGAGTAGTTAATCACTTTATTTCATTTCATTCTATTCTCGATATTGCCAGGGAAGCTGTGGGGATTGATAGTTTCTGAGAAACTATGATTCACTCCTCACTTCTGAGGTAGGATCAAGAATCTTGCAGGTAGATTAGACAGCTATCTTATTTATTTAGAATAATTCTACAAATTGCACAGGAAAATAACCACACTCGGTTATCTTGTCTGTTTTAAATTATTGTTTAGTTATTATTTCTAGATACGCTTAAAATAGTTTGTTTTCCTTAGAATTGTTAGAATATTTCTTAGAAAGATAAAGTTTATATATGTTAGATTTATTTCACAGTTAGTTAGAATTTGTTTCATTACAGTTAGATTCACAGGACCGCAACAACCGAGATTTATGATTCCGTGATCCACAGATCCCACAGCTAACAGATCGAAGACATCATATTGCCCAGAGTTTATGGCTGTGATCCTGAGATCCCACAGCATATTTAATCCATAAGAGAATTGGATATAGACACTGGTCTCGGCACACACTAGTATTTCAGTCTACTCCAATTCCACCTATCATCATCCAACAGTTATCCCTACTGGACATAACAGCTAACGAAGCTAGAGAATTCTGGACTAGGCTAGAGAATCATCCATAGAGTTGACTATATTCACCATATGACCCTATCAGGAGAAATACACGAAACCATCCCGGGTCATTTCCCACGTATTCCACAACCCATAGATCGAATCACACCAGAGCTCGATATTGATTGGAGCCTTCGAGCAGTCATCCTTGCTGATCGATCTATCACACCGGTCCAAGTTAGAAGGGCCTTCTTTGCCTTAGATTCACAGATTCCATTAGTGCGTGTCGAAGATATTAGATTGCCTAACTAGTCTATCCGTATACTACCTGTATTCCATCTCCACCGGCTGTCTCGACACGACCTCGGGAGGTCGGGTACGCGGAAGAGTCACTTGTAGATTCTCACGCTCGCTTGTCGCTTTTCTGACGTACAAAATTGGTGAACCCGATGTGAAACAAACAACTGTTTCACCTTCTGTACCTCATTAGTCTTCACATCAGCTTCACCAACAAAATTGGTGAACCCGATGTGAAACAAACAACTGTTTCACCTTCTGTACCTCATTAGTCTTCACATCAGCTTCACCAACAAAATTAGTGAACCCGACGTGAAACAAACAACTGTTTCACCTTCTGTACCTCATTAGCCTTCACATCAGCTTCACCAACAAAATTGGTGAACCTGACGTGAATCAAACAATTATTTCACCTTCTCTTTGAGAAGTTTCATCTTCTCTCTTTCACCTTCGCTCTTTCCCATTATTCTGCGGGTATTCATATACCCCCCGAATATGTTGGGATTCGATGCATATGGCACACCCCTCCTGGGTCTTGAGGCATACTACGCCCAACAGAATAGGGAATCATCACCCTCGCTCTCAGTATGGGGTGACAACTATTCAACTAATCAGTTGTCAACTCAAACCCCAAGAACCAGATATAGTTTGTCTCTTCAAACCGAGGAGTTAGATCAACCCCCTCGAACCCAACAAACAAAACCTTCAGGTTCCAACAATATGACATTTACAGGAGAATCTAGTTCATCTCCTCAAATGTTACTCAGACCACATATTAGTAGACAATCAGATCCATACCTGGTCTTAGACGATGGACAATCAATACCTTATCCTAGGAGTGAACAACGCTCCCGGGGTATGTACCCACCTATAGGAGGTTTACAAGCACAACCCGAGACCCATTTTCAAGAAAATACCTCTACAGGAAATATTCTTGGAGAAACTTGGCAAGATAGCAATCAGTTCATGACAGGCTATCACATGCCTATACAACACCAGGGTACACAACAAATGCCGCTCAGGCAAAGTACCGTGACTTCACCAAATGAAGTCATTTCAACGTTAGTAGAAAGAGTGAGAGGGTTAGAACTTGCTCAAGCAAATCAAAATTCTCCGTTCATGCAAACGGGGAGTTCCAATCCTCCATACCACTCTGGCCAAGTAGATCTCCTCACAGGAGTAGGCACGTTAGGCATGCCTCCTCAATTTCCTCAACAAGTGCCAACTAGACCCACTATCGCTAGCACTGTTCCTCCAGGTCTAGTACAGAGCAATCCATTCTTGGATAATACCCCTTCGTACTTAAACATGTATTCAAAATTGCGTTCTCCTCTCCCGGCATGTTTTCTCCAACGCAGGGACCTCCCTATGCCCCTGCCAACGCATATGCTACACCATATCAACAACCCATCCCACCACCGCTCCCTCAGCAACCACCATCAATGGTCGAAAGCTATGCAATAGGGACATATTCAGAATATCTAAAGGAACCCTTAGATTTCACCATACGAAGCGTCATGCTTCCAAGACCTCTCCCTGATTTGCCCAAGTTCAAGGGTGAGGGAGATCCAAACGCGCACATCAAAGCTTACGCTACAGCCATACGAGAATTACTCCCATGGGATGGGGTTGTTGCTAAAATATTCCCCAAAACGTTGGAAGGCATTGCTCTCGATTGGTATTACAGAATACCCGAAGCTTCCATACATTCATTTAAACAACTCGTGTCAGAGTTCATCAAAGCCTTCGACATGAACAAACTATTGAGAACAGGAATCAGGGAATTCTTGCATATCAAACAAGAACACAATGAATCTGTCGCTCATTTCATCCAGAGGTGGCGTACAGTTCTTTATTCATCAGCAAGTGCTCCAAACATGGATCAGATGGAACTATGTGATTTATTCCTTCATTCTCTCAGCAGAGAAGTGAAGGAAGAAGTCCAGAAGTTCCCACTAAGGACTTATGATGAGGTACTTGAGAGCGCTCTGCGAATTGATCAAGCAGCAATAGATAGTGGTCGTAAGACTTATGGAGCAAATGGGAGGTTAATCACCTCCACTCAAAATACTACAACTACCACAAATGTCAATCAAGGACCCAAAATCCTTAACAAAAATCGTGGGGTAACAACGGATGGGGTAACCGACCAGCCCAAGAGGGTAAATGTTGTTAATACTCCGTCACAAACAAACAACCAGCGAAACAACAACTTTACCCCAACAGTCAATACAGTGGATTTTAACCATCCAACAACACAACAACAACAACAACGGTGAAATCCCATGCAAGGGCCAAGCCAAAACTCATTTGGTTACCAAAACCAAAGTCAAAACCAAAAACAACAATTCCAAAACTTTGGTCCTAATAGGCAACAGTTTGATCGGAATTTTAGGCCACAATACACACCTAACCAACAAAACGGGAATTATAACCCCAATTCTTATTGTGGTTTCCATAAAATTTATGGTCACGACACTAGAACGTGCCGTGACTATAATAAATTTATGCAACGTTTGCCAGAAGAACAAAGAAAATTCTTCACAGACTTGTTTTTGGAAGATCCTGTGTCATCACCACCCAATACGTTCGCAGGGGCAGTTTCCCCTCAAAATGCTCCTCTCAAGATCTTTAACGATCCACTCCCAAATCACGATAATAATCGACTAAATTCAACAGGAGTAAACAAGGGTGCAATAATAGGAAACAATGACCATGAAGCCTCGACTTCGCTAAATCCATTAGTTGCGCCCCAACTAGGGAGTCAACCATGACCTAAGGTGGTTGGATTGGTAGAATTAGACTCAGAATTACCTATTGAAGCTGTAACAAGGACACGAGAATATTTTTCTCAACCAAGTCCAAGCCACTCGCCAGACACAGATAGGATCCAGCAACTAATTGAACAAAACTTGTGGGTGCTTACAATTTAATTAATGATCTAACGAAAACCTTCTCGCATATTTCATTCCTTGACTTGCTAAAGAACTCCCCTACCCATAGGGCCGCTCTTTTAGAAGCATTAGGTCTAGGCCATCTAATTAACATCACTCCACCTCCTGAAACACAAGTAAATCATGTAGATTTTGATATCCATCCTCCGGGGCAGCCGGACAAGGATGTCGAATTCATCTTCGAAATAAGTAAAATGCCCACAGATGCTGAGATCGCACGCCGAGGTGACCCAGCCTTACACTTGCAAGTGTGGGTTTATAATAACTATGTAAAACGGGCAATGGTTGACGACGGGGCCTGCAGTTAACATAGTCCCTTTCTCTTTCCTCCAAAAACTTGGATATGGAGAAACGAACTGTTCTACTACACGAAATACCTTGAGAGGCTATGATAGCCTTAAAGCCACTTCAATAGGAACTATAATACTGCCGGTCACCTTAGGGCCCAAAACCATCTTGACTGAATTCTATATTATAGATCGGGAAACTAACTATAATATGATCCTCGGCCGACCTTGGATACATCGAATGAAGGCAATCCCTTCCACGCTATTTCAAGAAGTAAGATTCTTGCATCTGGGAAAGGTATTCGTAGCCAAAGGCGATCCAAAACCTTTCGATTTGCACCTAGCTGATTTAAAGAAAAGACCAGGGGTGCACTCAGAATTTGAACTTCCAACAAACCAACTTAATAAACCCTCTGACCCAAAGCCAGAGGAAAAGTTGATACCTACGACGGATCTTGAAACAACCAGCATAGCCAAAACAACTCCAACCCCTAAAGGTAAAACTAAAGAAACAATATCATTAGGGACTACTGCGAAAATCGTTGAGTTGATAGAACAAGATTCACCAATGTTCTTACCATTCGATTCAGTAGGCATGGGATTTTCCCTAGGTGTTGGTTCCTTGCCAGCAGAAGATCTCTGTATGGTAGAAGTAGAGTGTGCACAACGCAACAGATGCCCCAACATCTATGCTCCCGGCTAAGTATTGGACTCTCCATTTCGATGGAGCTAAATGCCGTTATGGAGCGGGGGGCAGGTATAATTCTTACCTCGCCCGAGGAGAAGGTCCTCCCATTCTCTTTTAAGTTAAACTTTGAATGCACAAACAACGGCGCTGAGTACGAAGCCCTCCTCCTTGGCCTTACCTTAGCCAAAAGAATTGGTATTGATAACATCAGAGTCCTCGGAGACTCGCAATTAGTAACAAACCAAGTTTCTGAAATATATGAAACTAAAGCCGAACATTTACAACTCTACAAAGACGCTGTGTTAGATTTAAGCAAGCGTTTAACTTCATATCCATTGAAGCAGTCCCACGAGAGAAAAATCTCCTCGCTGACTCGATAGCAACCTCAGCGTCACGCTTCACTCCAAGCAATGAGCTAGAAGATACTCACTTCACAGTATCCATTCGTAACGAACCATTGATAAAAACAATGACAAATCCTCTTTCAAACAGAAGTGAATCTACCGTCCTAGACCATGTTGGAAATGATGCGGCTACTTTGGATTATTTAAATGCCTATGCAGCACTACATCTCTCCTATCACATGCTAGATTTATCTCTGATTCCGCATTCATCTTCCTACTTCAGAAATCCCGTAACGGATCTTCCCTCACAAAGGGAACCTAGCATATACGCAATAGAAAATGGGGATGATATAGATTTACCTCCAGCATCACCTGAGTTCGAAGAGGGTAACGCCTCTTTAATCGAAGAAACAATCGATGTCAACATTGGGACAGAGAATGAACCAAGAGATATTGAAACTAGGTTCTTCATTAACCCCAGAAGAAGTAGAAATACATACTCAGGTTCTCAAAGAACATCAAAAGGCATTTGCATTTAATTACAAAGAGATGACAGGAGTCGCACCCCACATTGCGGTGCACAACCTCGTCACTAGATCAGATGCAAAGCCAATTAAACAAAAATCAAGACCCATGAAGCCCAAAGTAGCCCTCATGGTAAAAAAGGAGGTAATAAAACTCCTTCAGGTAGGATTCATCAAGCCAGTTGACTACTCCCAATGGGTATCTAACATCATTCCCGTTCTCAAAAAAATGGAAAGATACACATTTGCATAGATTTCTGAGACATCAACAAAGCACGTCCTAAGAACGACTTCCCATTACCATCCATAGATGAAGACGCTTACAGAGAAGCACGTCTTTCCCAATTAGAAAGCCTAGATGAAACTAGGTTAGATGCTGAATAGCGGCATAGAGCTTATGCTGACCGAATGTGCCGGCAGTATAACAAGAAGGTCTATGAACGTGATATATACGAAGGTGATCTAGTTCTAAGACTAGACAGCCGGATCGACAAGAAGACCGGCGAAGGAAGGAAATTCCGGCCCAAATGGTTGGGCCCATACCGAGTCATGAAGGACTACGGAAATGGTGCATATCTCTTATGTACGCTAGAAGGTGAGGAGTTTGGCGAAACAGTCAATTCCCTGCACCTCAAACGTTTCTATGCATAAGCAGCAAGCGCTGCCTATATAACTATCTACATTGCATTTCCATATAGATTAGGATCATTTTGTCCACTTGTTCTTACACAAATTGTGATCAAGGAATCTATTCTCAAAGCAATTTATTACAAACTCATGATGTTTCTGGCATAAAGTTCTTTAATCATACCTCTCCATCTTCGTATCATCAAGTCATCTTGGAATCTTTTATCAAATAAAATCAAACATGACGAAGTCCTAACGGTAACCATACCAAGATCTACAAGTTTGTTCTCACTTTGATTTCTTCTTAGGATAAGTGTCTTGCCTATGGTCTGTTCTAGAAGCTTCATGGTGTCACATCTATCCCATATACACATCTCTTTGGAAACAAGCATATACTGACATTTTACTCAAAAAGACAAGTCAAAAAGTGATTAAACAAAAAATTTTATTTTTACACATTTCCTTGCCCCACCAACCTTCGGTGATGAGCTTGCGTCTCTTACTAGTGACGTAGGGTTGGGAAAGGATGGAAATGCCCTTACTCGCCTACGCCTTGCCCACGGTGATAAACCCATGCTTCTTACTAGTAGCATGGGGCAAAGTGTAGGGGGTCCTCCAGACAATGCAAACGTTAAAAGGTCATAAACAAACTATTCAAACTTTGAGTCAAAAATGAATGAATCAGGTGTTCAAAATTCCAAGAGAGTTAAAAATCCTAAAAACCCAGATTTTGTCTACTATGTGGCCATCTACGGGTCTAAGTCTGGATAAACCGCAAAGCAAGTTGCATCCAAAACTATGAAGTCATTCAGGTAGAGTAAGCTTGTAGCTTCCAATTTGGTTCCGCCAAAGCTTCGTCTGTCTTTCATCACTATCATTTCACCATTCTTCATAACTTGCGCCCTTCTTGGCTCTTGGTGATGAGCCCTCGCATCTTACTGGTTGCGTGGAGTTAGGAGCGGGGCAAGTTAATCTATTCATCATACTGGTTATTCTCATCACTTTGCCAAAACAAGCATGAGTTATCCAAATTGCTAACAAAAGTTAAGATTTAAGATCACAATATATCTACAATATCTTGTATCAGCATCATGAAACACAAAAAGAAAGCAAACATTTGCATCATCTGTTTTCCATTGCATACATTCTAGAAAGCATATAAAACATACATCGTAGTATACACGAGAAGCAGTTGGATATAGAAAGGACACACATGAGTGACAAGCTTTTGATCCAAAAATCAATGCATATATATAAATAATCAATGTTTGTATACAATGCCATCATGCACTAGGCATGGTCAAAATGCTCAAAGAGCCCGTAATACACAAAAGAATCTATAATACAAAAAGTGCATAGGGCCAAGTCACCTCTCAACCCCTACGCGATCCCTGCTGAAGGGTGCGCGCCCTCGCCTAGGACTCCGGCTACGCCGGCGCTCTGAATGGACGGAGGGCTCAGGGTCCCGAGGAGCAGCCGTGGTCTCACCATGAGAATGGCTCCTCATAAGACGCTCGGCTGTCCTATAGCCCGCCAACTCTGTACGGAGAGTCGACACCATCCTAGCCACGTGCCAAACGGGAGCAAAGACGTCAGTATGCCTGCCGGCTGCTGAGGGCTCCCCGACATCTACAGATAGCTCCACACGGGTCTTATCCATAGGGATCATCAGAGAATCAGTGCATACCCTACGGATTAGATCCCGCCACTCGTCGACAGTCTCTGCAAAACAAAGAAGAAAGATGAATTAGAAACTAGGCAAGAGGCTAAAATATACAAGATACAAATATAAGGAGAGATAGCAGTTGAAACAAGTCCTAAATCAAACTAACACTGAAAGGGAGAGAGGATGACTTACTCGGGTCACCGGGCCTCCAAGATGGGTCACTAGGGCCAGCGCCTGCTGCAGATGCCGCTGCCGACTGTGGAGCTGCTCCTGTGGCAGGGGCAACATGTCGCCCCACAACAGACTCGTCCTCTCCACCACGGCCCTGAGAGAGTGGCTCCTCTGAAACTAGAGTCTCTCTCTCTGCACTCTGCTCCTCCCTCTCTGCCTGCATAATATCCTGAGTGTCATGCCACTCAGGATCGCTGTCATCCGTCTGCTCCTCTGACCCTCCCTCTGTGGACTCCTCAGAATCGGAGTCAATATCTATAGGGTCATCGTTGCTATGAGCAAGACCAGCAGTAATCTGAAGTAAAGGTGCCCGAGGCGCACCCGCTCTCCCTCTAGCCCGAACAATCCCCCTGGCTGCAATAGGAATACCAGGGGTGACCACTGTCCAACCACGGCCTCTAGGCCCCCCTCTAGCCTCCCGGACTGATCTATAGACTGGTGCCACTAGAGGAAGCATGCCCACATATGGGAGGCCGAACTGCTGAGGGACCCTACCGAAAGGATGTACCTCCACCCGTCCCACACGGTCAATAAGCTGCCCTGTGGTGGAGCAAGAGATCAATGTGAGAGCCTCCTCTCCCCAAATGCCGGCCATGAGCTGGTACGGTGTGGCCTCCATATCTACTGTGGTGAGGGAAGCTACTGGCTGGTGAGGTGCTCTAAGCACCGACATGTCTGACCATCTGGCTGCCCTCACAGCCCCGGGATCTGCCACCTCCACGCCTCTGCCATAGGGAATGAAGCGCTCATACACCCAACTCATAACTAGAGTAGGGTGGCTCAAAGACTGTCCCTGTAAACGGACCACCCTGTATAAGTCATGATAAGTGGTCCCCAAAATATCTACGCCCCAGGCGTATATCCGACCATGCCCCTCTATCTGTGCAATGATGGGGGCCCAGCAGTATAACAATGTATCCCCTCCCTTGTCCCTAATCAGTCTCGAGGCAAGGATCCCCATGATGGCCTATCGAAATACGGGGATGGGCAAAGAAGGAATGGATCTAACTCTCACTCCCTTCTTCGGCCCGTGGAAATAGCTGCATCCCCCATATAACCTGCCCACTGTGCAATCTGTGCTCTGGACCCAGCTGTCTCCAGTGTGAGCCTCCTCCCGATGATCGGGACCCCCAGGATACGGTAAACATCCTCCAAAGTGATGGTCCACTCACCGCGGACCCCTGGCAGTCGGAAAGTGTTCCGATCTGCATCCCAATATGAAAATAAGTCACAAAGGATGTGACTAGATGGCGTGACATGGGGCACACGCGATATACGCAATATGCCGGCCCTCTGCAACGTGTCCTCCTCGTTCCTGGCGAAAGGGCATCCAACACCCCGGGCAACCAATCACACTCCCTCTCTCGGCTCCATCTAATGTACTCCTCCCTCGCCTGCATACACCCAAAAACACACAAAACAGAGAAAGTTAGTATCTAATCAATGCAGGGAGAATCATAAAAACGTATAGAAATGCAAGAAAATATAAGTATAAGTCTCCAAAACAAGCTCTTTTGCATTCTGTGCAAAACCGCCACCCTGAGCAGAGGAGGAGCAGTTTTGTAACTGCAACGCCTTAAAGGTGGCAGTCTCGTAACCGCCGCCCTGATCAGGGCGGCGGTCATGTAACCGTCGCCCTGGCTAGGGCGGCGGTCGCAGTCTAAAAACCCGCGCAGGTTTTTAACCCTAAAAAGTCCAAAAAACACAAAAATAGACCATTTTAGCTAAAGAAAGAGCCTACCCAGTAGGCGCCCCCCCTAGACGGACCTTTTGAACCAAACATTTTCAAATAATACCCCCCCCCATTACAAATAATTTGCCATTTCAAATTTGAAGGGGGAAAAATGTAAAATTGAAGAAAACCAACCTATGATCTCGCGGGGTGGGTCTAAAAATTTATCAGGTGGGAAAATCTATGGATAGACAAGCCAACATTGTGTAGGGCATATCCCCTCTTTGAGACAGCAAAGAAAAACTAGTTTATTGCTATTCTACCAGCAGGAATCTATGCAGGTCTTACAATATTCTACCTTTAGAGGGTTTTAGGATCTCATCCTGGTGGAATTAGTTCCGACAAAGAACACAAAGGAATGAAAAAAGGAATAGAAGAGAGGTGGGTTTGAAGGGAGAAAATAAATGAATTCCAAAGTTGAAAGGTCAGAAGATTTATGTTTTTGGATTGGTAGTAAACAGAGCCAAACCTACTTGCATAAATAAACAAAGCAATACTGATGATAAATAAATGACAATAAAATAGAAGCAGATCCAATAGAATAAATACACAGATCTAACATAAGAGAGATCTAATGTATATAACACAGGTATTCAGCACAAAGTCTAAATATTGTATTACTAATTTGTTCTGTTACAAAAAGCTCAAAGTCTTTTCTCCTCACTCCTATTTCTCATCTGAAAGATATTCATCCATGCATCAACACAACAAGTGTTGGGGTATTTATAGAAGAAGAGGAGAAAAGAAGGAAAAAAGGAGCCAACAACTATTTACAAAGATATTTACAAAATATCTAAAAGTCATGTTGACTTTTTACAAATTGATGGATGACGTCATCCCATGATGCAACATGGATGATGTCATCATTTGCATCAACATACTTCAGACAT
Organism: Taxus chinensis; assembly: GCA_019776745.2. Lineage (NCBI taxonomy): Eukaryota > Viridiplantae > Streptophyta > Pinopsida > Cupressales > Taxaceae > Taxus > Taxus chinensis. Next base: position 136,626 of record JAHRHJ020000099.1, read on the forward strand.
TCCAACAAGAAAGTCGGAGAAAGAAGAGAAGAGAAGAAGTAGGAGGAGGAGGAGCAGCTACTCGTCGTCATCATCCTGCGGCCGAAAGGGAGTAGCCTGCTTTTGATGCTGCTCAGGTGATGAGATATGGAACTAAGCGCGGTATTCCAAAAACTTGTTAATCATTGGCCCAAATTGATCCTGAGAAGGATCTTTGTGCAGTTCACTGATTGCCTCACAAGTCTCCCGCTCATCTATGAGTTTCTCTGGGAGTTTGGAATAATATTTTTCCGCCTCAATGAGGAACCCGATGAAGTCCCTACAGGCCAACAGGTTGTTGATAAATTCAGTGTCAAATGTGACCTCTGGCCCTGTTCCTTGAGAAGCGATCTCCTCGAAGATCCGGGTGGTTTCATCAGCTGACCTTAGGATAAAGGAAGGAGTGAGCAACCCTGGAGACATGTTGAGAACAATTCGCTCCATTTGGGTGCATTGCATCCAGGGCTGCTTCCTTTACCTTGTCGATTTTTTCCAGAATAAATTCAAGCTGATCCACCCGGTAGTCCAGAGTGGACATGGTTTTGTTGAGGGCCCTTGGATGTCCGAAGACACCGAACTTGACCAGATCTTCAACTGAACAGTCGAACATCTATTGAAAGGTCTCGTGTTGGAGTCTAGCATGATCCAACTCTTCTGATATGGGCCCTGCTAATGCTTGGAACTCTTTGTTCGCCTTTCCGATGCTCAGATACAAATTGACAAACTCGGTGATCACTCTCTCACTGTCCTTGAGGATCTGACTCCTCCAAGCAGAAATGGCCATACCCTGCTCACCAATCTTTGCATATTCATTGATCTTCTCCTGGCTGAGAAGCTCAGAAGTCTCGGCGGTAGTTGTGGGAGGCGCACTACCCATCTTCTGTAAGGCTTGGAGCAGATATTGGTTTTTCTCTTTTAGTAGCCTTTTCTCTTCTTTTGTTTCTTGAAGCTTTTGACAGAGGGCTTCGACCGCGGAAACAGCTTCCCCCTGGAGAATTTCAGAAGATGTCCCCATTGTGACTTGGGTCACAGTAAAATCTGTCGGAGACAGATCCTTTTTCTCTTTGAGGGGATCGGGGTATGCAATTTCCATGATCCTCTCACCTGCAGCACTTTTAGAGAAGCGTGTAACAGGCTTTTGCTTCTTTGCCCCTTTGGTTGGGATCACTGAAAAGTCCATCGGAGCGATGGGAACTTTTCTCTTTTGCTGGCTCAGCTGCTGAGAGATCCAGGCTGGTCCTATGGAAGAAGGACCAGAAACAGAGGAGGGGGCAGCTGCAGTAGAAGAGGGGAAAAACGTGGAGACACGCGGCGGCGGCATTGAAAGAATAGCCGAAGAAGTTCCCATGAGAGGAAGGGAGGCTGCAGCTGCGGAAGACATAGGAAGGGAAGGGAGCTCAGAGATGAGGGAAGAAATGGAGGACGAAAGATCAGCGAGGGAAGAGAAGATAGACGAAGAAGCAGGGGAAAGAGTAGAAGAAGGGACAGAGGACATGACCAAAGGGATGGTCGCTTGAGTCACTCGAGGAGGGGAAGGAAGAGAAGAAGAAGGGATAGAAGGGACCTCCGTTGTTGTAACAATGCCGACATCCTGAGTGGATGGGCCAATTGGACTATCCCCTGCTGCTTCTTTCTCTGGCGAATCCAGAGTTATTACCTGTTCTGGCACTGTGGAAGGAGGACTTTCAGGGGATTCTTCCCGAATGGTGCTGGATTCACCTTCTACACCCTTGCCTTTAAGCTGCTTTTTGGACCGTGAAGGTGCGTTGCCCAACGGGGAGGTGTTGTGAAATCTACTCCAAGGTAGATTAGGCCGTTCATCCGGCACTAGTGCTCTGTCCTACGCAGAGTTTCCTTGACCCTCTCCTCAATTGTCTGAGGAGCCTTAGTTCTATCAATGGCCGGAAAGGGCCAATCGTCCCCATTTGTATCATTATATACCTTGTCCACTTCATCTTCTGTCATTTGGTAGCCTTTGGGGACAATGGCTACCCCATACTGGATAATTTTTGCCAATGCTAGGTGAGAATGATCCTTTCTTCTGAGCTCTACCTCATGGAGGACGTCAATATAAATATCCTCGATCTGAGGAACATGGATCGGATCAAGCTTTGCCCTTGGCAGGCAGCTCCTTGGGTCGAAGGTAGTCCTGGCTGGGAAATCATGCTTCAAATTAAGTAACTCCAGCTCTGCAAACATTTTTCCTTTTTCCTTGTGATGGGTAGAGCATGTATATCGGCCCACTGTGAGGGGGGAAAGGAGTTCCACCCTTCTTTCTTTTCAGGCACTTTTCGTGATATGTGATTAGCTGCCTTGACAGCTCCAGTAGAATCAGCTTAGGCCCCAGCATACCTTGGTAGCCTGGTTGGCTCTCCCAAAAAGTTGGCAGCCCTCAGATAGGTGAATGTAGGAAATTGGGTGAACAGGGCTCCCCATTTCTCCGTGGCTGCCACTATGTTTTTGGTCGTACGACCATGAGTCAGATTTGGCCTCAATAGGCAGATGATGTGATAAAGAATGCATCATTGATTTTGGCGAATTGGGCGATGCTATTCTCCAGCTTCAACTCTGGATAATACTCATATATTTTGACCTGAGGCCAAACTCCACTTCGTGTGCTAGACCTGGATAATCCCTCTCTGATGCTGCAGCGTAGACCACGTAGGAGTTCATATGGAATACTCCTGTTGTGCTGAATTGTTGTAGCTGCTCGGAAATGGTGCTACTTATAATTTCCCCCTAGTAAAAGCGTTGCTCAGGCACATTCTTATTCATTTTTTCCAAGTAGCGCAACATCCATTTATGGAAGTAATGGGTGTCAGAGAGCCCGAAGACCCTACTCAGGAAGGTAATGGTATCGCTGAGCTCTTATGAGAAGTCACTGCGGTGGATGATTTGGGGCCACCGGGTTACCACCTTCTTTTTTCTTCAAGTAGACTTCGTTCATTAGTTGCATGCATTGGTCTTCATTATCTTCCCAGGCCTTGATACACTCTGCTTGACTGACGGCCACGAAGTGCCGGTGGTGAGGGATGCCAAGTATCATCTCAAAATGACGGGCAGTGAGGTTAATGACTACCTTGCCCTTACTGTTTTCGACACATCTGGTGTCTTTGTTATAAGACTGGGCCATTACCATCATAAATTCATTGTTGACTGTGCTGACGGGGATTCCTCCGGCGAAGTGCAGGGCACTGCCTATCAATTTGTCCATCCACGGAGTCCTTGTAACTTTCTGAGTTCTAGCCCAGAATTCCTCCATGTCAATATGCCCCAATTTTGAGTCTCTGACATCCATGCTGCATTCGGCCTGTGATTCGGGCATTCTGACCCTTTGATATTTATACTTCATCTCTTCCTCAGTAAGCTTAGCCTTCCATTTTGATTTGGTGGGTCTCTTGCTGGATGTAGACATATGTTCTTCTAAGATTATAGTTGCTGATCTGCATGAAGAAGAAGCGAGACCCAATCCGAAAAAGTTGAATTAGCCATTTGATCTTCCATTGAAATGTTAGCAGAAGAAAGAGTTAAGATTTTAGGCTCAGGGCGCATGAAAAATGCAGCTTACAGGGCTAAATAGGTGAGGCACACAGGAGAGGGTGTTGCAAAGGTTAAACTGCGCCAAAGGTGCATGGCGCATGCATACTGCAGAGTGCATTTTAGTAAAGGGCTCATGAGAACATCGTGTTGCATGGAGACAGGATGCGCCGAAGGCGCATGGACTTTGCATGTTACATTGGGATTGGGTGTGCCCTTTGGCGCATGGGAAAAGCGTGTTGTAAGGGACGTTTCGTTGCGTGCACCAAAGGAAATATGGCGCGGCGCATGGAGGGTTTACACAACACGAATGTTTGTAAGGAAGGGATGCGCCTGCGCCTTTTACGACTTTATAATTGGCATAGATAAGCTTGTGTTGCATGGATGCTGGGCGGCGCCAAGAAAGGCGCATGTGAAAGGTAAAAAATTGATGCATGCATGGAAAGGGGCGCAAAGTTAGCTTGTGCAGCAAAGAGGCGCGCCTTGAGGAAATTTGATGCAACAAGCATGATGGGTGCGCCAAGGGCGCGGATTCTAGTTATACTGCAGGGGGGATAGATGCGCCATGGGGGCGCAACTGTTTATGATGTTGCAGGACGCGCCGGTGTGCCCAAAAAAAAAAAACAGGGTTTCTTCATCCATGGTTCAACTCTTCATTCCTCTTTCTTTCATTTCCAAGGATTGCATTCAAGAGAATACAATGTTTCAAGCCAAAAGGGGGTTCAGACCAAGTTTTTTAGGATAACATCCTCCTCCAGCAGATCTGGAAAGAGGGGGGGGGCACTAGCTCAACATCCTCTAGAAGCAAATATTTCAAAAACCAAGCAAACAGCAACCAAAAAAAAGCAAAACCCAACATGGAAGAGAAAAGAACCTCTTACCTGGATAAATAGCAAAAGCTCGAGAACGGGTCCACAACACGTTGAAAACGACGAGGCAGAGGCTGACAGGCTCAGAAAAATCACATGATATGCGTATGATGATAATGAAATTTGGGCGCGCAAATCATATATATAGGTGAAACCAGTCATAATGCGCCACCAACTTTTTGAAAGGGCGCATGAGATTTGAGTGGCTGTCGACAGGGAAAAGCGTGCGCCCTTTGGCGCATGAAAATAAATTTGACAGCAAAAAAATAAGCGCGCCTTTGGCGCACCAAAGCTATGTCGACACGAAAATTATGTGCGCCCTTTGGCGCACCAAAACATTGTGTTGCAATAAGATTATGTGCGCCCTTTGGTGCACCAAAAAGTGGCGAAACAAACGTTGTGCCAACACAGGCGCATGTGCCTTGGCGCACGCAGGGAGAGCTTGACACACTTTGGTGCACCGAAAGTTGTGTTAACACTGAAAATCACGCGCCAAAGGTTTTAAAGGGGGCGCACCAAAAGTTAGTGTTACATAAGCAATTTCATGCGCCCAGCCAAAAAAGGCTCAAAAAGACTAAGTTCGAAAAACCAGATTTCCCGGGAAGGGACTTTACGACGTTTCGAACGCGGGGGATCCCTAACAAGGGATCGAAACAAAATTTTCCGTATGGTTATCGGTAAAATTGCCCTTGTCAATTTTACGGGATAACACATCCATGTGGTACATGAGAGAAGAGTCAACATAGGGTTTTATAAAAGGTTATTTTTATATTTGGACAGTGTATTGATCATGTGGTAGATCCAAGTGACGTTGAAAGTGGGTAGTAGACAAGGGTACAGAATCAACCAGAGCATTTTGTTCCCAAGAAATAGATTCAATAGTGAAAAAAATGAATGATTGTGCTAAGTTTTAGATGCAAGCTCTACTTCCTGATAGATCGTTGAGATTCTGACTTTGACATTGATAAGCACTAGCGAGACTTCAGTTCGGTCCAGATATGAGATTTAGAAGTCTATTCCCATCCATGTGGATATATTTAATATTGGAAGCTAGTGTGGCTCTGTATGTCAAGGAATCAAGACTTTCCATGTATTAAACTATGGTTATCTAGCGACATCAAATTTAAGCCATAAAGGAGAAAGGTAGTGTCTTACCAGAGGTATCATTGAAGAATCACTTTCCTTCCCCAAATCCTTATCAAAGAGCATCTTTACTTTATTAAAATGGAGAGTCCAAGTGATCCTATCGACCACCTTGACTCTCTGATCTTCAAGTTTTGCCAGATACATGCTTCTCTTGTCAAGAGAACTTTGGTTTAAGATTTGCATCACTAGCTGCAAGGGATCGTGCACCTCAGGACGCAGATAATGAAGATATCCGTTATAGTATTTTATTTTAAGGTTTTTATTGATTCCTTCAATGAGAAATATTTACACTTGATAGGAAGAGCATTGGAAATGCCGAGTTGATCTCTTGGGAGTAATGGGAGTCCGCCAACAAAGCTTGTCGTATAATGACTTGTGCCACATTGACGTCCTGATTTGATTCCACCGGTTGATTTGCATGATGGCCACCAAGTTCTTGTTGCTGGAGTGTCCACTTGACCATTTCCTATGAGGGCACTCCATCTGAGGCATGAGCCAAAGTTATCCCATATTCATAGCAAAAACTAAGAACTTATCGAGTGGAGAGGTCTGGTGTGAACTATCAACATATTATGGTTTGTTTAGATCACCGTAACCTCACAATGATAGTTTCTTTAGTGGAAAAATACAAAGGCCACCTCAACAAGTGGCTTGTTTGAAAGATGTATAACAATTCCACCCACTTAGTCAATCAGAGAATCCGATTGACGTAGTAGATGGACATGATCCTATGTCCTTTTTCATCCTCGATTGAGAAAAAATTTCCCCAATAGAGATCAATGTCCCCATTACCTGAATGGTGTCATTGATAATGATTGGCCTTAGTTAGAATATGGGGGTTGTAGCTTGCAGGCGTGGTGAGAAGAGATGTTTTAAGCAGGGTTCGAAGGCATTGTTGGCACCCAGGTGTTTGTATCTATGAAAGAGCATCGGCCAATAATACCTTTTTGAGAAGGTTATTAATGTGTAGTGACGTATGATATGAGAAATGCCCTCCACAAGCATGAATCTTTGAAAAATTTCCCCAGTAGTTTTACTTGCTGGGGCTAGTCAACAAATCGCATGGATGTTAGCCATCTATACCGCGCTTATATGAGCCATCATGTCAAATGACATATCCTTAATCGCCCTGAGGTTCAACATGCGCTATGACACACTTGGATAGTTAGGTGCACTGAGGCATTTTTCCTTGGGTAAGGACACAAAGCGATGTCGGATTTACCACTGGATTACTGAATTTGCAATTTATAGAATCTATTGAAGGGAAAGAATCAAGGCTCTTCCCTGCCGGTCCCGATCCTTTCATGTGTATAGTCACCCCTTTTACAAGAAGGTCATCCACATAAATTGACTATTTGATGTTTGAGCCATTATGCTGACATATGCCCTTGCCCCTCACTAGATTGGTTGGTAAGTTAATCTCCAGTGTCATTTAAAGCCAAAAAGCATTTTGACATAGCAATATGTGCCCCATCTAGTGGTGAACTGTGATCTTACTCCTGATCTTTAGGTTTGATTTGGATTTGGTTATATCCTAAAAATCTAGCCGTGTAAGGGACCAACATATCCTAACCATGTTGTGGCGAGTCAATAATGGAATCAATGGAGGGTTTGGGGAAATTCTTCACTCCTTTGGACAACGACAAAGGCGTGCTTAGGTTACAAAAATTAATACAAATCTTAAATAGTGAGTGTGAAGCTTGAGGGGAGAACTCATGGATGCAATGTGGGGACTCAATGTCCATTCTGAATAGGGAATGTGATGCATAAACTTAGTGTCGATAAGCGTAACAATTTGCTCAGATGCATAACATATACATGATTGAAGTCTTACGAGAAAATCGGTAAATATTTTACTGAATAGGAGCAACAGCAAGATAAGCTGATGATTTCTGTGGACAATGACCTGTCGAGGTCAATACCAGGCATCCTATAATATCCATCAAGCAAAGACCTCCTTTTTGGTAATTACTTCCATCATGTTCTATCATGTGATGGGTCTTTTGAAAAAAAATCAGCTATCATGATAACGCATGAGAAGGATCATCTTTCCAAGTTAGACAAGAATGGTATTTTCTACCAGCATCTTGTTTGTAGGCTTGAGTAAGGCTTTGACATGGTTCTTCAGGAACTCTTTCGGCAACTATCTTTGTCCCTAACAAGGTCTAACCACATGTAGTCATAGAAATCATTCTAATTACCGTCAATTCCAAAAACTAGGTATGTTGTTATATGCATGATTCCTAGGGAAATCCCAAGTTCTCAGCACATTAACAACACTTGCTTTTACTCGTTCATTGTTTTTATCTTTCCCACACTCTTATTATTTACTTTTTTTGAAGGATCACAGTCAGGTCTTTTAGGTACACTACGATGACTGTATGGCCCAACTCATACCATTGAATGTTATAGTCTTTCATAGCATGCTTGAACATAATTGGCACCAGCATTAGTTAGGCCGAACAGGCAGCCTGTTGTAGGCATGATATTTTCCCCAGGGAGTAGCTTTTATCCCTTTCCCTCTTTTTCTTGATCTTTGAATTGCCACATCAATCTGATTGTATCTTGAAAAAGGGTCAAGCTTTTATCAACATCTCTGGGTCGGGTTTTCAGCTTGCAGAACTTGATAAAATTCATCGGAACAAGGGTAAGCATATATATCAGCGATTAGCTTGACTCAGTAGTATTGAGGGGCTAAGACAAGATGGGGCTAATACTTACTATCTACTACTTTGGAAAGGAATAACATTAAAGGACTACATATGGGTTGCTACCCAAGTCACTGTGATAGATAGGGAAGATGTAATCCTTGCGTCTAGCATCTTCTGACATGTTCATACTAGATGGTACCTAAAATCTAGTTGATTATCCTGCTATCTTGGTGTGACTAGCACAAGGGAAACTTATCATCAAGGGACATAATTCAATCACACACACTAGATTTATATAGAGTCTAAAATGTATTATAACTCTTTGGCTTGAACGACTTTAAATTGGGGTAAGACCATGCCAATACATCCATATATTTTTTCAGCAACTTGAAAAATTTTCGCTTTTCTTCTGGCGTGTAACATTTACCGATGTTCACAAATTGTGGATGTGCCTCCGAACTAATTGACTGGTTCGGTCTCTGGGGATGAGTCAGGATCATCCCGCCTCTTCTTTTTTACAAAATGGTCATGCCTGTCGAACAGGCGTTCCAGAGAAACCAGGCCCTTTGGAATTTTATTTCCCTTGAGCTGACATATGCCATCGATACCTTTAGATTCATTAACCTTGGTCGGTGACTGACTCACGGCAAGTGGAAGTAGACCCTTCAAAGTGTAATTCTTTAAAATTTTCTACCTTCTCCAGAAAGGCAATGAGTTGATTATCATCATTGAACACCTGCCAATGCTGAGAGTTGTCTGGCACGCTCGGGCGGAAAACCACCTCAATGGTGTACTTGTTTATTTTCAAACCTAGATGTGGGAGCATGAGAGATGCTGAAACAGCCAATGAATCAGCCATGTCATTTAGGGCTCTTGGAATTACTCCTATTGAAAAGGCATCAAATTCTTCGATGCTGTCCCATACTACGTTACGATAGTGCCTGAGCCTTTCATTTTTCACTTGGTAAATCCTTTTGACCTGATTTACAACTAGCTTAGCATCACCTTGTACTTTTAGATTTTTTATTCCTCTTTCTTTTGCGGCTTGCATACCGAGTAAGAGAGATTCATACTCAGTAGTATTGTTGGTGTTGAAAAACTACAATTTGAAAGAGAGAGGAATGACTTCTTCCTTAGGAGATATCAACACGACCCCAGCGCCACATCCACTAGTTGCATAGCTCCCATCGAATTACAATGTCCAGATCTTATTAAGATATCCTTCCTGAACGAGAACAGCCCCTGTTTTATCCGTCTCAATAGATAAGAAGTAATTCCCCATCCCTGATGATTCAAAAAGGATTTGAGCTTTGGGGTCTTCAGAGCTGGTAACCAAGTATTTCTTTTGTGATTCTGGCTCCAAAGTCTGCATTACGCCTTTGAATGGAATTCTAGCTTTGGACCAGTCCATATGAATTTCTCCACCAACTTCGCTGTAAAAACTTCTTCCCAGCAATATTCCATATGCTGCCGGAATGTCAGCAACGAGGATTGTCATTTTTACTCTTTTATCCGGGAAAGCCGCAAATGCAAATTGCGCGTCTTTGATTTGGCCAACCAACAGAACTTGCTTAGTTTCCAAAGAATAACATCTGCCGAAAGGCTTGGTAAGAGTGAGGCCCAAAGCATGGGCGACTTTTGCCGGCATGACATTATCAGAAGCCCTGGAATCAATTATGCAGTTACTCAGCTTGTGTCCATTGATCAGAAGAGAGAGATAGAAAGGCTCTATCTTGCCTGATGCAGATGTTGAAGCAACATTTATATGGGATTCAGGGGGAGTGGAAAGGATTCCTTTTGGGGAAGCCTGATTAGGTATAACAACTTGACTTTGGATATACTTAGTCAATCTTACAAGCTATTCGGGGTTTGACTGAAGATACTCAGCTTCAGACATTTGGATCTTGGTCCTTTTTGCATGATCTATAATATCAAATGCGGCCAAGGGTTGCGTTGGTAAAGGAATGAGTCCCTCACCTCACGATGATGGAATAGGATTGGTGGTCTTAGTAGGAATGTGAGAGGAATTATTTGGAGGAGAGATAGGGGGAAAAGATTTCTTTGTAAAAGATTTGCCAGGGAGTTGAGTAGGAAGAGGATTATCTCTTTTAGCAATGATCGGAGGCGCGTTTGACACGGCCTTCTCCTGCTGGACATGGGCAGCAACTTCCGCTTCTTTTCCTTACGAGCGAGTAAAAACAGCGTATGACTGTCCACTTGCATAGCCTTGAGTACTCTCCTCTTCATCAGATTCTTCCTCATCAAATTCCATGTACCCGATAGTAGAGTCACCAATCGGTTCACCGACATCTTGATCATCTTCGCCTTGAGACGAAGGTTCTTCATAGTACTGCTCTTCTTCTTCAATCTCAGCCAGAGCATTGACCGGAGGGGCCTTAAGTGCCAACCGCGGAGCAGCTGTAGGTAAGCGCGGTCTTTGTGAAACATTGTTAGGAACGAAATTCCTCCGCGGAATATCCTGGTATGAGGAACTGGGAGAGGCCTGGGCCAACTGCTTCTTCAATGCAAGCAAATCGTTCACCATCTTTTGGAATGCTGGATCAGACGAAGTGGTGGGCGAAGGGCCCAAAGATTTAGTCTTGGCTGATTCCTTTTTTAATTCGCCAGATATTATCAGATTATCTTCTATGCAAATGGCAGCGGCTTGGGTGAGAACCAAGGTGGCGAATCGTTCCTGAAGGAGCAAGAAACTAACTTTCGAGCTCATAGCGTTTACGAAGAAACACTTTTGATTTTCCAGCGTTGGAAGCATGGAAACAGGGACACGGTTGATTAGTGCATTGAACTGGGTGACAAAATCGCGCATGGTCTCATTCACCTCCTTTTTCAGGTGAGTGATTTGTGATAATAATGCAAATGCATCCTCTGAAGGCTTGTACCTATCTTCAAAAGCATCCCGCAAGGTGGCCCAACTGGTGATAGATCCGGCCGGAAAATGCTGAAACCATTCGGCCGCAGGTCCTTATAGGGTTTCCAGAAAAAGGTGAACCGACACATCTTTGTGGGTCACATCCAAAATACTGCATGACATGATGAATGTAGATATGTGGGAATCCGTGCTTTGATTTCCACTCCCGTCGAATTTGGGAAAATTCTTTCGATTTCCATGAGGGAGCGCGTGAACTGGATGTGGTAAAGCCAAAGGACTCATCGCGTTTCCCCATGGTACCACCATCTGAAAAGCCAGAAAGAGAACACGAGTTGGAATTGTAGTTCCGTTGAGTAGCAAGGCACTACAAAGGGATGTGGATGCCCCCTGCAAAAGACTTTTTCTTCGTGAAGGTGAGACACTCCTGGATGACCGGCTAGCCGAGCTTAGTGCTGAAAAACGCACCGGTGTTACGCTAAAATTGTGCCTTTGAAGTTGATCAAAAGTAGGATCAGCTTCTCCATGGGCTCGCCTGCTGCGCGTAAAAGGTTCACTCGCCAGTGTTCCTTCCAGATCTGCAATGTTATGGCACAGATTTAAACTTTCTTTTTGGTTGTACTTGCTGATTTTCTAGTTTTTCTGTCAAAAACCAGCAGCAGGCACTTTTCTAGATATTTAAAAACTATCCTCTTCAGAAAACCGATTGCGGTTAAATGACAAATTACAACGAGGATAAGACGGTAGGGAAGATTAGTAAGCTGATTTTCTGATCTGATTTTAACTTTTTTAGAGGGTTTCAAACTTTTTTGCAAACAGTCAAAAACTCAGATTTGGTCCGAAAATCTGTCGCCTGGACAGATCTATGGATAGACGAGCCAACAGTGTGCAGGGCTTAGCCCCTCTTTGAGTCAGCAAAGCGAAACTGGTTTATTGCTATTCTACCAGCAGGAATCTATGCAAGTCTCACAGATTCTGCCTTCGGGGGTTTGGGATCTCATCCCAGTAGAGTGTTTCAGGCTGCGAAAAGAAAGGAATGAAAGAGGGAAAAGAGAAAGAACAGATCCGAAGGAAGAAAAGAAATGAATTCCAAAGCAGAAAGGTCAGAAGATTTATGTTTTTGGGTTGGTAGTAAACAGAGCCAAACCTACTTACATAAATAAACAAAGCAATACTGATGAGCAAATGACAGAAAAGTAGATATGAATCCAACAGATTAAACACATACAGATCTAACGTAAGGAAGATCTAATGCATAACACAGCTATTGAGCACAAAGTCTTAATATTTGTATTACTGTTTTCTTCTGTTACAAGAAAGCTCAAAGTCTTTCTCTCCTCACTTCTATTTTCATCTAAAAAATGTTCACCCTGAATACAACAAGTATTCCAGTATTTATAGAAGAGAGGAGAAGGAAAGGAAAGGCAAAAAGGAGCCAACAAATATTTACAAAGATATTTACAAAATATCTAAAAGTCATGTTGACTTTTGACAACTTGATGGATGACATCATCCCATGATGCAACATGGATGATGTCATCATTTGTGCCAACACACTTTAGACATTTCAACAAGAAAGTCGGAGAATAGAGAGAAGAAGAAGAAGAGGAAGAAGAAGAAGAAGCAGCTACTCGTCATCGTCATCCTGCGGCCGAAAGGGGGTTGCCTGCTTCTGATGCTGCTCAGGAGATGATATGTGGAACTGAGCGCGGTATTCCAAAAACTTGTTAATCATGGGCCCAAATTGATCCTGTGATGGATCCTTGTGCCGTTCGCTGATTGCTTCGCAAGTCTCCCGCTCGCTTATGAGCTTTTCTGGGAGTTTAGAATAATCTTTCTCCGCCTCGATGAGGAACCCGATGAAGTCCCTACAGGCCAGCAGGTTGTTGATAGATTCAGTGTCAAATGTGACCTCTGGCCCCGTTCCTTGAGAAGCGATCTCCTTGAAGATCCGGATAGTTTCATCAGCTGATCTCATGGTAAAGGAAGGAGTGAGCAGCCCTGGAGACATGTTAAGAACAATTCGCTCCATTTGATGCATCGCATCCAGGGCCTCTTCCTTCACCTTGTCTATCTTTTCCAGAACAAATTCCAGCTGATCTATCCGATAGTCCAGAGTGGACATGGTTTTGTTGAGGGCCCTTGGATGGCCGAAAACTCCGAACTTGACCAGATCCTCGACTGAACAGTCGAACATTTGTTGAAAGGTCTCATGTTGGAGTCTAGCATGATCTAGCTCTTCTGATATGGGACCCGCTAATGCTTGGAGTTCCTTGTTCGCCTTTTTGATGTTTAGATATGAATTGACATATTTGGCGATCACTCTTTCACTGTCCTTGAGGATCTGGCTCCTCCAAGCAGAAACGGCCATACCCTGCTCGCCGATCTTTGAATATTCATTGATTTTCTCCTGGCTGAGAAGCTCAGAAGTCTCGGCGGCAGTCGTGGGAGGTGCACTACCCATCTTCTGTAAGGCTTGAAGCAGATATTTGTTCTGCTCCTTCAGTAGCCTTTTCTCTTCTTTTGTTTCCTGAAGCTTTTGACAAAGGGCGTCGACCGCGGAAAGAGCTTCCCCCTGGAGACTTTCAGAAGATGTCCCCATTGTGACTTGGGTCACAGTAAAATCTGCCGGAGACAGATCCTTTTTCTCTTTGAGGGGATCGGGGTATGCAATTTCCATGATCCTCTCACCTGCAGCACTTTTAGAGAAGCGTGCAACAGGCTTCAGCTTCTTTGCCCCTTTGGCTGGAATCACTGAAAAGTCCATCGGAGCGATGGGAACTTTCCTCTTTTGCTGGCTCAGCTGCTGAGAGATCCAGGCTGGTCCCATAGAAGAAGGACCAGAGACAGAGGAGGAGGGAGCAACAGTAGAAGAGGGGAAAAACGTGGAGACACGCGGCGGTGGCATTGAAAGCATAGCCGAAGAAGTGTCCACGGGAGGAAGGGAAACCGCAGCTGCAGAAGACAAAGGAAGGGAAGGGAGCCCAGAAATGAGGGAAGAAATGGAAGAAGATAAATCAGCGAGGGAGGAGAAGATAGACGAAGAGGCAGGGGAAAGAGTAGAAGAAGGGGCGGAGGACACGACCAAAGGGGTGGTCGTTTGAGTCACTCGAGGAGGGGAAGGAAGAGAAGAAGAAGGGACAGAAGGGACCTCTGTGGTTGTAGCAATGCCGACATCCTGAGTGGATGGGCGTATGGGACTATCCTCCGCTGCTTCTTTCTCTGGCGAATCCAGAGTTATTACCTGTTCTGGCGCTGTGGAAGGAGGACTTCCAGGGGCTTCTTCCTGAATGGTGCTAGGTTCACCTTCTGCACCTTTGCCTTTTAGCTGCTTCTTGGACCTTGGAGGTGCATTGCCCAATGGGGAGGTTGTGAAATCTACCCCGAGGTAGATCAGCCCGTTCATGCGGCACCAGTGCTCTGTTCTGCGCATAGTCTCCTTGACCCTCTCCTCAATTGTTTGAGGAGCCTTGCTTCTGTCAATGGCCGGGAAGGGCCAATCATCCCCTTCCGTGTCATTATACACCTTGTCTACTTCATCTTCCGTAGTTTGGAAGCCTTTGGGGACAATGGCCACTCCGTATTGGATAATTTCCGCCAATGCTAAGCGAGAATGATCCTTTCTTCTGAGTTCCACCTCGTGGATGACGTCAATGTAAATATCCTCAATTTGAGGGACATGGATCGGATCAAGCTTAGCCCTTGGCAGGCAGCTCCTTGGGTCAAAGGTAGGCCTGGCTGGGAAGTCATGTTTCAAATTGAGCAACTCCAGCTCTGCGAACATTTCCTTCGCCTTGTGATGGGAGGAGCATGTGTACCGGCCCACTGTGAGGGGGAAAGGAGTTCCGCCCTTCTTTCTTTTGAGGCATTTCTCATGGTATGTGACCAGCTGCCTTGATAACTCTAGTAGAATCAGCTTAGGTCCAGCATACCTCGGTAGCCTGGTTGGCTCGCCCAAGAAGTTGACCGCCCTCAGATAGGTAAATGTGGGAAACTGGGTGAACAGGGCCCCCCACTTCTCCACGGTTGACACAATGTTTTTGGTCGTGCGACCATGAGTTAGATTTGGCCTCAACAGGCAAATGATGTGATAGAAGAAAGCATCATTAATTTTGGCGAATTGAGGGATGCTATTCTCCAACCTTAGTTCTGGATAATATTCATATATTTTGACCTGAGGCCAAATTCCACTTCGGTTTAGCCCTGGATAATCCCTTTCCGACGCTGCAGCGTAGACTACGTAGGAGTTCATATGGAACACTCCCGTTGTGGCGAATTGTTGTAGCTGCTCGGAGATGGTGCTGCTTATTATTTCTCCCCAGCAAAAGCGCTGCTCAGGCACATTCTTATTCATTGTTTCCAAGTACCTCAGCATCCATTTATGGAAGTAGTGGGCGTCAGAAAGCCCGAAGACCCTGCTCAGGAAAGTAATAGTATCGCTGAGCTCTTCTGAGAAGTCACTGCGGTGGATGATTTGGGGCCACCGGGTTACCACCTTCTTGTTTTTCAAGTAGACTTCGTTCATTAGTTGCATGCATTGGTCTTCATTGTCTTCCCAGGCCTTGATGCACTCTTCTTGGCTGACGGCCACAAAGTGCCGGTGGTGAGGGATGCCAAGCATTATCTCAAAATGACGGGCAGTGAGGTTTATGACTACCTCACCCTTGCTGTTTTCGACACATCTTGTGTCCTTGTTGTAAGATTATGCAATCACCATCATGAATTCATTGTTGATGGCACTGACGGGGATTCCTCCGGCGAAATGCAGGGCACTGCCTATTAATTTGTCCATCCACGGACTTCTTGTAACCTTCTGAGTCCTAACCCAGAATTCTTCCATGTCAATGTGACCCAACTCTGAGTCCCTGACATCCATACTGCATTCAGCCTGTGATTCGGGCATCCTGACCCTTTGATATTTGTACTTCATCTCTTCCTCTGTAAGCTTAGCCTTTCCTCTTGGTTTGGTGGGTCTCTTGCTGGATGTAGACATATGTTCTTTTGAACTCAGTTGCTGATCTGCATGAAGAAGAAGCGAGACCCAATCCAAAAAGGTTGAATTAGCCATTTGATCTTCCATTCGGAATGTTAGCAGAAGAAAGAGTTAGAGATTTTAAGGCTCAGGGCGCGGGGCGCATGAAAACTGCAGCTAACAGGGCTAAATAGATAAGGCGCACAGAAAAGGAGTGCTGCAGAGGTTAAATTGGCGCCAAAGGCGCATGGCGCATGGATACTGCATATTGCATTTGATATAGGTAACATGAGAAGATTTGGCGTGTTACATTGGGACAGGATGTGCCCAAGGGAATATGGCGCGGCGCACGAAAAACTCACACAACATGGTGTTATTGCAATCGGGGATGCGCCTGCGCCTTTATAGCTTCATACTTAGCGCGGAAAAAACTTTTGTTGCATGGAAGCTGGGTGCGCCATGGGCGCATGGAAAAGGGATGCAACATGGACGGATGGTGCGCCATTGGGGCGCAGTTTCAGCACTTGTAGCACGCGGAAAAGGCGCGCCTTGAGGGCGCATGAGCTCATGATGCAGCAGGCCGAAAGGGTGCGCCATTGGCGCGGATTTTGCTTTTGTAACAGGGCGGGTAGATGCGCCATGGGGGCGCAACTGTTCTTAGTGTTGCAGGGGTGACAGACGCGCCAAGGAGAAAAACAGAAAACTAAACTCTTAAAGGGGGTTTTACATGATTCTTAGATTTCTTCTCCTCTTTTTTTTTTTAACATGCTCAGTGGGCAAACGAAACGGTTAAAACCAAGAGGATTACAACCACGGTTTTAAGAAAATGACCTTCTCCAGCAGATCTGGAAAGAGGAAGGATAGCATGGGGGGCAGACAGCAAACGGAGGAGGCTAGGCCAACACATTTATATATAAACAACCACCCAACAAGCAAGAACCAAACCAGGAACACACCAGGAACTGAAAGCACAAAACGCACAAGAGAGAAATAACACCTCTTACCTGGATATATAGCAAAAGTTGCAACGGGTCCACAGGATGATGAAAACGATGGAGCAGAGGCTGACAAGTTCAGAATGATCACGTGCTTAACAAAAGTGAAAATGACATTTGGGAGCGCACTCATATATATATAGAAAAACTGGTCATAAATGCGCCAACCACTTTTTCAAAGGCGCATGAGATTTGTTGTCAACAGGTGAAAGCATGTGCCCTTTGGCACATCGAAAGTATTTGACAACAGGAGATAAAGTGCGCCTTTGGCGCCAAAAGCATTGTCGACATGAAGTTATGTGCGCCCTTTGGCGCACCAAAAAGTGGAGCAACAAAAGTTGTGTCAACAATAAGGCGCATGCGCCTTGGCGCACGCAAAAGAGACTCAACATCCTTTGGCGCACCGAAAGATGTGTTAACATGGAAAACCATGCGCCAAAGGCTTTTAAGGGGGCGCATCAAAAGCTAGTGTTACAAGGATATTTCATGCGCCCAGCCAAAAAAGGCTCAGAAAGACTAAGTTTGAAAACTAGATTTCCCGGGAAGGGATTTTACAACGTTTCGAACGCGAGGGATCCCTAACGAGGGATCAAAACAAAATTTTCCGTATGGTTATCGGTAAAATTGCCCTTGTCAATTTTACGGGATAATTTGTGAACCACTTCGTAGATGAAGGATCCTCTTCTGGGTACTCCCAAACAAACCTTTCTAGCCCATTAGACACTCTGATCTCTAAGAAAACAATGGTGAGGAGGACATTTCCAAATAGTATCTTTTCACCTTCTTGCATGCTGCTAATGATTTTATCCACGATGAAAGAAGACATGTTGTAGATGGTCCCCTCAAATATTTTTTGGCATACATTCAACCATGCCTTGTTCACTTGAATCCATCTCTCTTAGTCATTGATATTTTTTACCAAGCACTTGACCATCTTCATCATGGGGTCTAGGA
Organism: Taxus chinensis; assembly: GCA_019776745.2. Classification (NCBI taxonomy): domain Eukaryota; kingdom Viridiplantae; phylum Streptophyta; class Pinopsida; order Cupressales; family Taxaceae; genus Taxus; species Taxus chinensis. Next base: position 154,655 of record JAHRHJ020000099.1, read on the forward strand.
TCTCTGCGATGTCAAATTATCGCGATCATTTCTTATAGTCATATGCAAAAACTATTTCCTTGATGGCCTCCTTGTCTCTTAATTCATCATCAATGTTATCCCCCTCAGAGATAAGGCCCGTGAACTTGGAAATCAATTGGGGAGTTATGCACATCTTGCACCCCATGAAATAAAAATGGTCTTCATGAAAACGCACCATCAGCCACTGATAAAGGTGCTCAGGTTTGCTGAACTAGGGTAATCTTCATAAATTTGTAGTAACCTTTCCTTTTCCAATTTATCTTTTAATTCTTCATTATATATGGGCATTCCCTTCTGGTGTCCTCTTATTTGTTGGGTGAACCAAATCCAAATCCATTTCTTTCTCTGTCAGTGCTGGTACGTGATGATTATAGTCACTCACTAGTCATTTTTCACAAATGAGACTCTAATTATTTTCCTAGCAATACCCCATTCCGGGTATTGCATTTCCATGTACCACTCTTCATTTGTGCTTGCCACGATAATAGTAGTTTGCTTCCCCTTACCCTTTCCCTTATCTACTTTTTAGGTGAGATGGTTGCTTTCTTTTGTGCCATTCTTCTAGGTTAGCTTATCACTTCAAACGTCTTCTCCTTGTTCTTCTCTACCACTTTATCCAACCCCAATGACTATAATCTTGCAAAGAAACCCTCCAAACACCGTTCCCTAGCAACCAAATGCTAACTAGAACAATTCTTCCATAAAATGACGATTCAGCAACTTCCTTCTCAACAACTTCCTCCGCACCTGTGTACTTCCTTCCTACTAGTTTTTAGATCTTACTCTAGTCATGTCCTCTTAGATTTCTTCAGATTCTTCTTTGCACATAGATCGACCTTTGGATGCCCTGGTTCGTGAGAGCTCTTTTCACTTTCGTAAATGCAAGGTAAAATAATGAATTTCCTAGACTTCTTATTTATAGATTTTCCTTCTTTCTAGCATTAAATGTTATTTTACCTACCACCATACTTAACACTCAAATGAGATATTTTTCCACCAAGCTGGACCTTACACGCCTTCGCATACGCGCCCAATTTTATGCATGAAAAACTTCTACAACCTTCTGGCATGCAAATAATTCATCCTGCCAGAAGACTCTTACATGCATGTGTAACGATAGTGCTGAATGACACTTCTTCTACCCTTTCACCTAATTTTTGATCTCACCTGTACCTTGTGCAGTTCCTACACTTCTTCCTCCTCTGTACATGGTTTCTCTAAAGTCTTATCATGACACCAACACTTTTTCATCCACCTCTTCTTCCATGCACTTCCTTCATCCTTACACACTTTGTATCCATCAATCAGGCCATTCACCGCAACTTCTACTACTAGTTTCAACTTGTATTACAGTGTCTATACTTTGCATCACTCTACCCCACACTAAAATAGATGTGTGGTCCTCTGCACATGCAAAAAACTTCAAAAATTAATGTGGTTACCAGCGCCCAAGTTGCAAAACAAACAATAGGAACAAACAACGATAAAGGGGAACACAAGAAAGGAAAATTTCATAAAGTTAAATTTTAAACTAAACTGGCAATACTGCCTTATTACAAACACCAAGAAGACTTATTTATAGTAGGGCTTCAGCCTACTTCCATTGAAATGGCCTGGAAATCTCATTCCTTTCTAGCATTCTCAACTGGACATATGCCTGAATCAAGGATGTCCAAGATGATATAAGGGCCTTAACCAATGGAATTCCATACTTTTCCGGATGGCGTAGAAACTTGGAATCATATAATAATACCATCTTCCCAACCTCAAATTGTTTTCTTTTGATGTGGAAATCATGCCATGCATTTTGTTTAGCCTTTTCAGCCTTTTGAATCCACCTAGAAAATGATCATCTCTCATCCAATTTCATTAATTTGTCAATCCTTTCCTCTAGCATTTATTCATCATCCAATCCTCCTATGCGTGTGTTATATGTAAAAAAGTTAACATGAATTTAATGGGTAGGGCACCCTCTGTGCCAAACACCAACTGAAATGGTGTGGCTTTATTCAACCTCTTGTAGGTTATCCTATATGCCCATAAAACTATTGATAATTTTTCATCCCAATATTGTCTACCAACGTCACAATATTTTGGTCAGGGTGTGACTCAATATTTTATTAAATGCCTTAGCCAGTTTCATTTTCTTGTGGATGGTAAGATGTAGTCTTATAGATGAGCTATCATGAACTCTGCTAACAGAATTCGTGACGGTCTCATTCAAGAAAATGCATACCTCGTATCACTAGTTAAGCTCAATGGGCATCCATACCTTGTAATACTATTTTCCCATAGAAACCTGGCTATTGTAGCTGCTATACAATCCTTGAGTAGGAAATGCTTCTTCCCATTTTGTCAAATAATCTATGCAATTGATTACATATCATGATCTCATCCTACATGTGACTAGTGAAATGGGGCCTACAAAATCTATGGCCCACTTTTCAAATGGCTCTCTACTTGGAATAGGGCGTAAATGCATTTCATCCCTCTGCACCTTAGATTTCTAGGGTCGTTGACAATGATCACATGCCTTACAATTCTCTTTAGTAATCTTGATATAGGGTCTCTCACCATAACCCACCTTGTAATATCTTGCGCATACAGTGGCATCTCCTTGCATAGTGTCCACCTGCACTTGCTTCATGCACCTCCTCCATAATAGCTAGGTGCTCATGTTCTAGCATGTATTGGCACAACACTTTATCACATCCTAGATTCTACAAATCACCACTAACTAGTATGTAGGGTATGCGTGCACCTATGGCTAAGTGCTTCCTCTCTAATGATTTCATCCCTTCTGAGCGCCACACCAATTTTGAGAAACACCGCAATATCCTCCAAGTTTGAGGATGCACACACCACAACCTAAATAATTATGCATCTAGCATGGTATCCTCAATGCTTTACACGTCCTCCCCTGAGTCAATTCTAGAAAAGTGAACAGGCCCAAAATTACTCTTTCCTAGCTTGACAACCAATATGAACTCAAATTATTGGAATAGAAGGACCCATCGACATATGTGCCCTTGTAGAATGGGATTGTTTACTAAGTATTTTAATTCCATATAGTCCATGTAGAATACAAATGGTGTTGCCAGTAGATATTGCATGAATGTTTGCAGCACGTAGATCATGGATAGTGCTTTACGCTCAATAGTGGTGTAATTTTGTTTTGTTAATATTAACTTTCTACTCACAAATCACAAGGGATGGTCAATTATCCCTTCATTATGCTATTCTAGTACTACTACAAAAGTTGTACCAGAGGCATCCACATGAACATGGAAAGGTTTATCCCAAATGGGGAAATGGAAAATGGGTGTTGTGACAAGTCTATCCTTCAAAGTGTCAAATTCCCTTTGTTGTGCCTCTCCCCAATGAAAGGCATTCTTGTGTCTAAGTAATTCTTCTAATGGCATGGTGATCTTGGCATATACCTTGATGAACTTCCTAAAGTAATCCATATGCCCAAGGAATCCACACATGACACTTTGGCTAGTAGGCTCCTCTAAATCCAAGATGGCTACAACCTTGGCAGGATCTACTAGTAAGCCCTCCTTACATATGATATGTCCCAATAAGGTTCCAAATGGGGTAGAAAAGAAACACTTATTGATGTTGAGGGATATCCTCAATTTTTGACACCTTTCAAACATTAGTCTTAAGTTATCACAATGGTCCTTGACTAGACCATACACAGTCCAATCATCCAAATAGACTTCTGCGGAGCCTCAACATTCCTTCTTTGCTCTTGCTTCCTGGAATACTCCTTTAGAAATTGAATTTCTCCCTGTAAGCTCTGAATGACATCCATTATCTCTTGATACACTTCCTTCTGGTGGGTAGGGTGTAGATACTTCCCATGCACCACCTCTTCTCTTAATAATAGAGTCTTTTATCTTGGTACTTATTTGGCATGCATAACCTATACTCGTGTTGCCACCAGAATAGGTTCTAACCCTGACTCACGTGCCACCCTAGCCATCTACTGTGTGTCAACATTCTTTATACTCACCATCCCAGTACCCTTTTCCTTCTAGTGCTGCTAGATCATGTGTTCAAACAACTTAGGGCACTCCTCATACTTATTCTTTTTCCCACACCATGAGCATTACAACAAATCTAGACACTCACGCTTATAATGTTCTGTAGATCCAAAATTATAGTAGGTTCCTCATGGGAACTCACTTCTTTTTTCATGGCTACTGCAACCACGGAATCATCTACAAAAACTTCTCCCATGCACTCCTCCATCCACATTTCCTTCATAATGTTGATCATCTTCTTTGGAACCATTGTCAAGGCTGGTCTGGTGCACACCATGATCAATGACCTCATGGATTTGGTTAATAAGCCTAAAATCTTTAGTATCATGGGTTGTAAAGGTACACATCTTACAGTAGTAAGACACATTATTCTAAATTATGCACTATAATAAGGGTAATCTACTTGCATCATGGTCCCCATGACAAATTTCACAATATACCGCTATGACATGTATTGATTTCCTGGGGAAAATATCCTTGGCATGCCCCTCTACTTCACAATCCATGCACCAAAGACCACTACAAGTCTCATGTGTAGAATTTATAGATAGCTTCTCTAATTATTTGGCCATGGTAGTGATTTTAGCCTCTAGAAAAGGGCTTACATCAATATCAACGCTCCCAACTGCTTCAGTGCGTAAGGCAGCCTCTAGAGCCTCGTGTGGGCCAGTAAATGTTTTATGGGACAATGACCTCCTAAATGGGGTGATTAACCCTCCAAAATAACCATTAAGGATGTTGTGAAGGGTGAATGTCATATGAAAATTTTGACAGGAGAGTATTAAACCTTACATCATAATTTCACACACTCTATGACATTCATTGTTGGATCTCCTTGAAAGCATTGATGCTCTTCTGCTCAAACTTCGGTATATGGAACTCTGCTAAGAAGGAATTTTTCTATGCGGTGTAGTCTACAAGAATTAGATAGGGATCATACTTCCTATACCAACTATGTGTGCATCCTTGTGAAATTGGTACAAACTGACTTACCTTTCACTCCGGTTAGTGATCCCCTTCACGCTCCATAACAATTCATAATTCTGCACATGTTTCACAACATCCTCTATACCCTGGTAATCTAGAAAGTGTAAATACATTTCAAAGAACACCTGAAGGGGTGGCTAAGGCCTCTGTCCTCTTGATCTAGATCCTTGGTTCCCTCTGATGTTCCCTCTACTAGATCCACTAGATCCACTAGGTCCTGTGCCTCTCGATCGAATAGTTCCACCTCTATATCCTCTTGTAACTGGAAATGGGCCTGAAGTGGTCACGCCAAAATTTCCCAACATCCCACTAAACTACGTGCCAAAACTATGTGAGATTGTTCCACTGCCAAAAGTGTATCCTATGCCACTCCCAGTCATGTTTCCTAAACCTTGCATACTTGCACTTTACCTAAAAATTCCTCCAAACACTAGAGTGGTATGTGTAGCCATGGACATTCCAAATGAAAAAGTATACCCCCTGGGTGCTTATCAGTTACTCCCACTGATACCAACTGGGTTATCAATACTCCTTTGATTTTGAAAACCAAGCACTAGGGGTTGGTCGCCATGTGGGTTCAGATGTGTATCGATGGATCTCCGTTCTCCATACAGAAAACTCTCATCATAAGCTAAAGGGGCCTCTCTCACATGCTTTCCAAGAAGGCGTAGGACTGATTGCTCAGGCTCTACATCCTCCACCTGAACTTAAACATCCTCTCACAATGTATGCCTCTTTATATCCATCACACTTATAACCTCACATTGTCTAGTTATCTCCCTTTCATAAGATTCACTATACTTGAGCCATCTCTCTTCCCTTTTATTTTTAGACGTAATGTCTTCCATCTTCCTCCAACCTAGCTTCTCACCCAGTGATTAGAGTAGGTTAGAAAACCATGGGGAATGCTTCTAAACCAAAATTAATGGCCAATATCTCCATAGCCAGAGGAATAACACTAAAAAATGAACCTTTAGGCTCCTTAAGAAACTCAAACTTAGCAAATTCTGGGCAAGAATATGTCAAAATTGCATATTCTAAAATGTAACTGGCTAGCACTCCCTTCTACTCATGATCAATAACACACATCCAAGTTAGATCTGTATCCTACAGCCTCTGATAGTCATCTTGGGTCCACACACATGATCTATAGAACAAACTTGATTTAGATGCGTATGCCAACAACCATTCATATAACTCTATTGGGAAGAAATAAAATAATGTCTTAAATTGCTCAAGGTATGAGACCAATGTGTTCACTCATAAAAGAAAAGCATATTAAAAAAAAACATAGATATAAATCATAATATAAAAGAGATGCACAAGGGTTTGCACCCGCTTATATGAAATGTATATGTAACTGACCCATACATATGTAAGTAGAACTGGAAACACACATATATTCATATTAAGCATGTTGATAACCACATTAAATTAAATGGGGCAATCACATATCCATATGATAGTGCTAACTAATGTCATGCATCAAAATTGGACTTAGGCCCTTCATAGTATAAAGAAAAATTATTCAGACCCATCCCCTTGATACAAACTACTCCTAAAGATCCTCTATACCCAACCTATGGAGCTCTCACAACATTCTTGCATGGCTTCACCTCTCTTCAATTCTTAGTCTCTCCATTAGTCTATATATATATATATATATTATTCTACTAGGCGTTCATATATATAGCCTTATCAAGCACCATTATGCCTTTCTGAAGTTGTAGATTACTTGCCATGTGTCCAAGTGGTCCTCCATGGGAGCATGCTTCTTCAGATGTGATCTCTCCATCCTCTGTCATGTTGATCTTTTGGAATCTTCTATCACAAGGTATATTCCTTTTATGGGCACCAGGTTTCTAAGATGGTACCTTATCCACTTCGCATGTGCAGTCAAGTCATTCTTTCCTCATGTTCTACCTGATATGCCCAATATGGCTAAGTCCCAAGATATTTACTCTGCCTTGCGCACACGCCACTAGTTCTACCAAAACCCTCCTAAAACCTTGTCCTACTCATTTTCACCTTACGTGCCCTTCTTCAAATAGGACTTGTGTGCCCACGTGACTTCTTGTACTTGGCCAATATTTTAGGGGCCCAACATGGAGAGACAAAGGTGAAGGGTTTAACAATCATAATCAATGATGAAATATTAGAAGAGGTAACTGGACTACCTATCTAGGGAGAACCAATTCCAGAGAAGGTGAACCCTAAGGCAACAAGGAAAGAATTTATAGATGATGACGATGCATTCATCACTGATAGAAAAGGTATATAGAGAAATTCCCATAAACATTTATGGGATGAGGTTTTTGATTATGTAATTAAGTATATTACCTATGAGGGAAGATATTCTACGCTGAATATAGTCCACTTCAAGTTGTTAAATCACCTTAAGAACAATAGGCAAGTAAGTATACCCAATTTCTTGAATTACATATTCAAGAGAATGAGTAGAGGGTCATAGAAGGGAAAGTATGCACTATCACACCATTGTCTCATCACCTTGATAGTAAATCACACCTTATAGAGGTATTATCCTGAGATAAGGTGGGAATATTTTGCAAGGGCTAGGAGTATTGATGAATTGTTGGGAAACATGAGGAAGAGGAGAGAAGTGTTGGAAGATATTTCACACATGTAGATGAGCCTAGAACATCCTCCTCCCAGCCTAACGACCCCCATGCTTCTAAGAAATTTCCATCTATTGAGAAAAAATTTGAACCACTTTCACCTAAAATAATTTTTATTGTTGAAACCCTTCTAGAAATCTCTACTCTTAAATCATCTACCTCCAAGGGTAAAATTCCTCCAATTCCACTCCTACACCACCAAGGCACTCTCATAGGATAAAAATGAAAAGGCCAAAAATATCCAAGCCAACAGAATCATAGATCATATCACTTTATAATTATGTGGAAGCTGCAAAGGAGAACATGGATTCCACACCAATGAAAATAGTATATGGAGGTAATGATGCTACATTTCATGAGCAACAATGCCTTAAAGATCGCATGGAGTAAAAATAAGATCAAGATTAGAATATAGAAATAATGTGTATAATGAAGGGTCATATAGAGGAAAAAAGAGGAAGAAGTTGTAGAAGAAACTGGACAAGAATACCCTAAATAGTTCATGGATGAGCATACAGAAGTAACTCACACGGATAAGGAATTTGTTGAAATGCAAGTTTCTAAGGAGAATATGGGAGAAAAAATTGGAAAATAAATTGACCAGACAGTTTAGGCATAAGAAGGTAACGAGGAAGAAAAAGAAAAAGATATTGGTGAATAAATTTTACTCGAACACATGCCCCAAGCTGTTGAGGAAGTCATTGAGACCCTGAAACATGGAAATGAGGAAGGGAAGATGTTTGTAGGAGTTGAACAAGTACAAGAACATACCCCTATGGGTGTGGCTGATGTAATTGAGAAAATTTTTACCAACATTTGCACCACCATTTTTGGATCAAATACCATATATCAGTGCACAACAGATGGATGTAGCACCAGGTAACCCCAAAAATATTATTAAAGAAATTTTTAGAAAACCTGTAAAACCACTTTGCAAGGAAATTGAAACATAAAGAATGATACTAGACATTGATTATTTGATGTAACAATTTGAGATTTATGTTGATAAGTAAAAGGTGAATGATGGAGAGAAAATGAAGAGATTATCTCCAAACATTAGGTATAATTGGAGGAAAATGAAAGAGAAATCAAAAGTATAAAGAAGAAGTAAGAAGACACCCTTCAAGTGGCCTATGAAATATTCAAATGTAGGCATCCCTCCAACGTTTATGCTATTTTATTAATAGATAACATTTTTCAAATCAAAGTAACATGTATCAATTCTGACATTCCCTTTGATATTGAATTGCCAAGGACCTTCTTTAGGTTACATCAAAACAACACCCATGAAATTCAGCTCCTATTATGTGCACTCTAAATGTACAATTATGCTCTTGAGTATGATAGGGAGTGGATTCCAATACTATACATTGGATATATTCAAGTCCAATATCTCTATTCCTATTTTGTAAATGAGTTCGATAGAGAAATAAAAATGGAGGAATACATGCATTTGGAGAAAGTATAGCCACTGATGGTTACGACTGAATATGCTAAAACTAAAGAAGTTATAGAACATTATGAAAAGTATATGAAGAACAAGATAATCAATCAGAAAAAGAGAGTATGGAAGATGAGGAAATAAAATCATGAGGAATTCATAGAAATGATTAAATGCCATGGAATAGAGGTAGTACAAGCATGCAAGATGCAATGCAATGAGATGAATCCTAATTTGCAAAATAAATACATGCATTCTTATCCTAATATCATGCACACTCTAAGATGAGTGAAGGCATACATTGAAATTTATATTTCATGTGTAGATACTTGGTTTCCAATTGGCTATCATCCCCAAATATTTGAGTTTCCAATATTGATATGGACATGTGAAAGACCACTAAATGAAATGACACAGAGAAGAGTTATGCACAGGTTCAGGATAAACACTAGTTACTTATTCTTAGAGTTGGAAGGGATTGACATTCTAGTTGATTTCAGATGTGAATGTAACATCATATAATGGGGAATTGATCCAATTTTATGAGGACATCCAAGGAATTAATCCTAGGGGTGTGATGAGTTTTGCAAATCCCCTTTATAAACAACTCATCCTTTGTACTTTTGTTAATCCATTAAAGCTATTGTTTATATAGAATGAAATCACCCCTAAATGGTCTTATTTTTGATGGGGCATTCGATGTGATTTCACAGTATGGAGCTATTCCCAAAGTTTGGGGCATTGCAATCGGTATAGCTCTCTGGAGAAAGGTCAAATTCCTATTCCTAAATCTTGACACCACATGCCAAAATTAATGAGAAAATAATCTAATCCTACCCTAATTCTTTCCAAGGGGATAGGGATAAAAGGATTGCATGAAATTAAATCTATTCTAAATGGATGTGATGCACCAATAAGGAATGTTGAATATCTTGCACTGCGTGGGAATGAAACAAGAAAATATGAAGAGGGTTGTTCAACACCATAGATCAAGATATTCAACATTCCTTATTGGTGCATCACCTTCAATTAGAATAGATTTAATTTCATGAAATCCTTCTATCCATGTCTCCTTTGAAATAATTAGGGTATTATTATATTAGTTTCTCTATAATTCAGGGGTGTTGTGATTTTCCACAATAGTTTTGGCACGCCCACATGGGATAAAGAAGTCATTTCCATAAGCTTTAGAGGCACTTGCAAGAAATTTAGATTTCAAAAATTGTATATTTTTGATTTCAAACTTTTCACCACATGTTCAGAGTCCCAAAATAATTTTTAAGAGGTTTTTCATGAGCAAAACAAGTCCAAATTTCACCAATAGCTAGATCAGGGGCCAAAGTTCAAAAGGGTATTCTTAGAATTTAAAATTTCTAATTTTTGGAATTTCAAATTTTTTTGCACTTCAAAATTTTAGGTTTCAGGATTTCAGACCTTCTTAGGATTTTTTAATTTCAATTTTGGAGATTTTTCATTTTCAGATTTCAGATTTTGGGAATTTCAAACTTTTCAAATTTTCAGAATTCGAAACTTTTTATTTTGGAGGTTTTTTAGAATTTCAAAACTTTTGAGGTTTTCAGACTTTTGGATTTCAGAAATTTCAACTTTTGCACTATTTCATAATTTCAGGTTTTCAGGAACTTTTGGGTTTCAGAGGTTTTCAATTTTGGGATTCTCTGCATTTTGGATTTTGGAGACTGGTAGTTGCAAGAAAGGTCGACTTCTGAAAATCAACATTTTAGGCCCTTCAAAGTTTTTTTCTCAGTTTTATCAAGATTGGTGTGTGTCTTGGTAAAACCCTAGCCTTTAGAGGCTCATTTCCTAACACATCTGGACGACTCCGAGGGTTAGAACTCAGTGGTGTAGCAACACAAGTTTCCCAAGTACATGAGAAGAATTCAAACCAAGTCTGAAACAAGAGAAGAAGGAATATTTGTGTACCTAAAATTATCTCCAGGAAGAGGAAGGAAAGGAAGAAGACCATAAAGATCACCATCTCCATCTAATAGGACTTTGTCTACACCTCCACTTGGTAGACCTTTCATTCAATCAACCAAGGTCCTTAGAACAATCATAATGGCTCATCAAGCGCCACCAAATCCATTTTTCAACTTCACGGGAAGTATTCCACTTACCCTTAACACACAAAATCCAATCCCATTTGCAGCATTAAAAAACATTCCCTGCTTCAAAGGGGAGAATCATACAACTCCTATTGACCACATCCAAGACATTGTAAAATTTCTATGCAATTCACGAGATTAATGAAATGGATGTTGCAGTCAAGTTGTTAGCTTCCTCTTTCAAGGGTAAGGATTTGTAATGGTTTAGGAGCTTAATTAGGGTCATTTCAAAATTGGGATCAATTGTGTACAACCCTCTACAATCAGTTTGGAGAAAGGGCAGACAATTTGTCTTTATTGGAAAAATTGAAAACACTCAAGAGAACTCAAAATGAGTAGATGACATATTTTAATTTTTGGTTCCAAAATACATGGGACAAAATTCCAATGGTCGTGAGACCAATTTCCCAAGGTGCATTCCTCTACTTCTTGAAGGCTCTAAATTATGACATAGCTATGATGATACAATCAATGGGAGGAACAACGTTGTCAAGAGCCTACAACATAGCCATCAGGGTGGAGAATTGTTTGATTCAAGCAGGAAAGTTAGGACCTAGGCCACCTATGCCTCTATATCTGGAAATGGGAACTCCCACAACTAGTCAAACACCTGAGTTAAATCCCATTCCAGCCCTAGAAATTAGAAATAATGAGGCCTCCACTTCTTCAAGTACTTCCTAAAGAACTTCAGGAGGTCATGAATAAGCTACAAGAAGTATTAAGGGGCAAACTTTAGGGAATGAGTAGTGACCATTAAGAAAGAAAGCTCAAAACTTTAGACCATATCAGCCTCAAGATCAATCAATAGGCCTCCTTTTTCAATCAAATAGACCATCGGCTCAAGTTACAAATCAAAATCAGAACCAAGGACAACCCCAAGTTGTCTAGGCCATTTCCACCATATAATCCAAATGTAGTTTCAACATCCAGGGCCTTGGCTCCAACCCAAAACAATCTCTAATAAGAGTATGAATGGTGCTTCCCATGTAATTAACCTCACAATCAAGCAACGTGATTCAATGGTGTGCTAAATCAGGATTTGATGGTACAAACCATTAGTGTGTCCCAAGATCTAAGTGAGGAAGAGAATCAACAGAAAACAAGTACACACGAGGCACCTCCAATCGAAACCCCATTGGTCAATTGGAAAATGGAATAATTTTTTAGAGTAAATCAACCTCCTTTCCAGGGTGTAGCTTCCAATACATGGTCAAAGAAGAGGAACATAGAAGAAGGGCAATCCATCTAGTCAATTATTTCTCAACCTACTCTCACCCCACAAGGAGTTAGTAATGCAAAAATAACCCCAAACCCACAAAGTCGTCCTAAGGCACCTGTTGCAGCAGCACATGTTCCCATTCAAGTGTAAGAAAAGGCTGTGCCAAGTAAGGGGGAAAAAAAGGATAACACATCCCCTTTCAACATTATTGATCAAATGAATAAAGTGCATGTAAGTATTTCCATGTGGGAATCACTAGCAATCCCTAGGACACATGGGATTTGTTGCAAGTAGCAATGGCCAATTGGTCTACCTCGAATGGATGTTCAAAAATTAGGAAAAGGTTCTCACTAATGTAGTGCAGTAAGAAGGAGGTCAACCAAGAAAAAATTTGAAGCCTCCACCATTCTATGTGTCATTGATTGTTCGGAAACACTTGGTGCACAACTGCATGATCGATTAGGGGCAAGAAGTTTAGTAATGCCGAAGCAGATAACTAATCAACTGGGCCTAAAGTATGAACTAGTCTCGAAAGGAGTGGTGCAATTGGACGGGACAATAGTGGGAACCATTGGAGTCATCAAAGGATTAAGTCTTACACTGCATGTTTGCCCAAATGTCACAGTTTTGCAAGATGTGTCTGTTATTGACTACCACCACTTTTTGCTTTGTGTTTATCAAGGGATTTCACTGCTAAGATTGGTGGGTACCTATCTGTAGATTGGTCACATATGCTCTTTAGAATGAGATATGGAGCTAAAGCTACAATCAGGTCAGAACCAATTACCAACTTTCACATTGAGCCTCATGTGCCAAGTCCCATCAATGTCAATTTCTCAAATTTTGATCAAGATGAGTGTTCAAACATTCTAGAAATAGGTACTAAAGTTAAGGGCATTCCAGATTTGACATTAGATGAATGGGAAAACAAAAGACATGTTTTTGATCCATATAAAGAAATGGAAGAAGCTGAATTAGGCATATATTGCTTGCATGAAGAGAATCCACCTCTCCCTAGCATCACCAAGCCAGAAGATAAGGATGAAAATGAAGTATGGTAACTATTTTTTGATGGCTCAAGGAGTAGACAAGGTGCTGGAGGAGGTGCAATGTTGATTTCACATAAAACATCAAGTACTATTCAGCCTTCCATGATTTCAAGTTTTCTTGTTCAAACAACAATGCTGAGTATGAAGCTTTGATTAATGGACTTCATTGGGCTAGGAAAAAGGGCATAAATAACTTGTAGGTGTTCGGAGACAGTGAACTGATTATGAATCAAGTCATAGGACTGAATTCTGCAAAGAATGATCTCCTAAGAAGCTACAAAAATAGGGTATGGGACCTCATTGAAGAATTTGAAGCATTCAACATCATTTCCATACCTAGGAAGAAGAATGAAGCTGCAGACAAACTTGCAGCAATTGGGGTGGCATTTGATGTGGTTGATAGTATCAAAAGGGATAAAACATAACCCCATATCAAGGTAGTTGTGAGGCCAATAGTTCTAGATAACAACACAAGTTGGAAGGTGTTTGAGAATGATCAACAGATCATCAATTTCCTACAGGAAGAGGTTGAATTCTTAGCAAGAATAGGATAAATTAGAGTAGCAATATGGGGACCAAGTAGTGCAATCAGGAAAAACAATTTCCTAAAAGCTTAGTGACATTGGATTCAATATTCAATCCCAATGACCAATTCTAGAAGGAGAAAGAAAATATTCAAGTCAAAGGGGAGGATTCAAAGCCCATTTCAGTTGGAGAAGGTAAGGTACTCAAAATTGGAAAATTAAGAACTCAATAAGAAATATCTGATTTCATACAACTTTTCCAAGAGTTCCTAGATGTCTTCTCTTGGAGTTATGAAGACTTAAAGAGGATTCAATCCAAAGCTAGCACAACATACTATTGAACTGGATCCAGAAGCTAAGCCTATCAGGAAGAAACAAAGACCAATCAACCCTCATATTGAGCCTCTCATGAAGAAAGAGATGAATAATTTGATAGAGGCAAGCATCATATTTCCAATCAAGCACTCAAGTTGGGTTACAAATCTGGTACTAGTCAGGAAAAGGAAATCAGGTTGTGCATGGAATTTTGGGACTTAAACAAGGCATCTCTCAAAGACCACTATCCACTCCCTTCTATGGAGAAAATATTGCAGGTGGTAGCCAGTTTAGAAAATATTCTCTCTCTAGATGGCTACTCAGGCTATAATCAAATTATGGTGAAAGAAGAAGATCAATTCAAAACAACTTTCACCACCAAATGGGGCACCTATGCCTACAAGAAAATTCCATTTGGGTTGTCAAACGCTTGAGCCACATTCCAGAGGGCTATGGACATGGCATTCAAGGGGTTGATAAACAAGATAATTCTTGTATACTTAGATGACATCACTATGTTTTCTAAAGAATGTGGAAAGTCACCTCTTTCACCTCAGACAAGTGTTCCAAAGATGCAGGAGATTCAGAGTGTCTTTGAAAACAAAAAATGCATATTCCTAGCTCACAAAGGAAAGCTCTTAGGCCATATTGTGTCTAAGGAGGGATTGATAATTGACCTAGAAAGAGTTGAAGAAATTCAAGCATTGCCATTTCTAATTCATAAGAAGGCTCTCTACAGCTTCTTGGGGAGAATCAACTTTGTTTGAAGATTTGTACCAAATTTTTCCACTCTTATCAAGCCAATAACCATTGATGTTGAAGAAGAGCATGGGATTTAAGTGGAAAACAGAGGGAAAGGAAAGTTTTGAAGCTATCAAGAATGTTATATCTCAAGCTCTAACTCTCATCAATATAGACTTTTCCAAATACTTCATGCTCTATGCCTTTGGTGGTTCAGACACAATTTCCACAATCTAGTGCAACTAAATAAAGAGGGATCCAAATAATTGGTTTCCTTCTTCAATAAAATCTTGGAGGACTATGAAGTGAGGTACTCCTTCATTGAGAAACATGTCCTCAAAGTTATCAAGAGTTTGAAAAAGTTCAAGCATTTGGTCTCAAACAACAAGATTCACTGTTAGTGTCCCATGCAGAGTCAAGGACTTCCTTCTAAAAGGGATTTGAATGAGAAATGGGTAGGATGGATCACCTGTGTCATGGAATATGACATAGAAATTCAAGGTCACTAAATTGGTCCATGGAAAGGGATTGTGTGAAGAACTAGCTTCAGTCAACATGTTGAAGCAAAGTGATGATGAAAGATAAGTTGTTTTGGTGTTACAGGATAATCAAGGAACAAACAAATGATAGTGTGCCTACCCATTGTTGGACTCGGGACATGATACATTTCCTACAAATAGGTCTATGCCCTCCAGAGATGAGAAAAACAAAGAGGAGATATTTCAAACTCCAATCCATTCTGTATGTGCTTATTGATGATGTTTTGTTCAAGAAGGACATGAATGGAGTCCTATTGAGGTGCATTGGAACAAGTCAAATTGAAAAGGTGCTACATGAGTTTCACGATGGAGAGGTCGGAGGTCATTTTTCTCCATGGGTAAAAAACTCTCAAAATAATGAAGGCAGGTTATGATTGGCCCATAGTTTTCAGTGAATACCACACTTGGATCAAGAAGTGTGCATTCTTCATAGGTAGGGAGAGGCTAGCAGAACTTCCATTGCATCCAATCTTCAGTTGAACAACCATTCATGCAATGGGGATTGGAATTCATTGGGTCATCAATCCTAATTCAAGCTAAGGTCACAAGTGGATCCTAACTGCAACAGATTATTTCACCAAGTGGACCAAGTAAGTGGCTCTCAAGGAAGCAAATGAGTCTAGCATACTGGACTTATACGAAGGGATAGTAACAAGGTTTGATGTACTGACCACTATCATATAAGACAATGCTTCTAGCATTCCTAGGTTCTAAGATCACAGAATGGATGTTAGGAATGGGATTTATTTGAGCACCTCTTCTAAATACTACCCTTAGGGTAATAAACAAGCAGATTCCATGAACAAGAACTTGTTGAAGATCATCAAGAGGAATCTATATAAAAATGAAAGATCATAGCATAACAAGCTCAAATCAGCCTTGTGGGTTGATAGGATAACACCAAAGAAATCAACAAGTAACTCTCCTTATAAGCTATTCTATGGGAAGGAAGCACAGTTGCCCATATCAGTTGGAGCTACCCAACATTGGAGCTCATAAAGCAGCTAGAATTGTAAGAATTTGAACCTATGGAAGCTAGGTATGTGGAACTGATGGAATTAGAAGAAATAAGAGAACATGTAATGCAAACACATGGAGAAAAGATTAGGCCTTGATTAAGAGGTCATTTGACAAGAAAGCCAAAGCAAAGGACCTAACAAGAAGGGGACTTAGTTCTGAAATGGGATGCAGATTAGGAAAAACCAGGTAGGAATTCCAAGTTTGATGCCATTTGGAGAGTGCCCCTACATGGTCACAAGATGTAAGAGTAAAATTCCTTTCAACTGTCTACTTTGGATGGAGAGGAACTTCTGATTCTAGTTAATGGAATCTATCTGAAGCACTGCTACTGAAAGGAAAATTCTCACCCTTGTACATATTAGTTTAGGATTTTAAATTCCTCTAAGTTTATATGCACATTGTCTTGTTGTAGATTAGGTTTCAATTTCCCTAAGTGCCTTTGGCACATAGGTTTTATTGTTCCTAGTTGTATCATTATGTAATTCAGTGTGCCTCCCAAGAGGAATGTTGTAACAGGATAGAGGTTCATAATTATGGAAAACAGTTTATAGATTCAAAAGAAAACAAATGTAGAACAACTAAAAAATAAAAGATTAGGGAAAAATTCCTATAAGTTTCATTTTCAGACTCTTTAAGGATTAGTCATGGTTTGAGATTCTAGTACCTCCACCTAATCAGAAAGTCTCCTTAGTAGCATGTCACAAGTGGAAACATTCAAGAAGAAAGAGAAAGATAAAATTTAATAGAGTTCCATGATGTCTTAACTAGAAGAATGTCTTAATTAAAAACTCCTGCAACGTGTAATGCATGCCAAGCAATCATCAGTCCTTATGTGTTCCATACTTGGTAGAATCATAGGTTGTGGGATAGGTTCAAAAGGTTCATTTTTAGTCCTGCAGATTCAGGGTTGCAGAAAGGAACAAGTGAAAATCCATAGGTTAAGATAATTTTCCACTCTCACAATTTTAATTTCAAGTTTTCTTATGAAATTGGAGTATGAGTAGTGGAACAGGTTCTAGGTTAGCTATTGGTTTCAAGTGGTTTTGGGGGTAAGGTTTAGGTCTAGATTAGTTGTAGGCTATTAGTTGTGGCTCCATGCCCAATGGACATATCGATACTACTGGTATAGAAAATATAGTCTTTAGATGTCTTCGTGAGTCGCCAAATTTTTATCCAAAATTTCCCCTTCGACCAAATTGGACAAGGGGACCTAACCCAGACCTTGGACTAAGCCCTAAGGATAAAATTTGGTCACAGGAAGTTTCCTGGGCTTCGGGAGCTCCTTCAGGGAATTCAAGAGTGAAAATCATATCAGAGGAATTTTTTCCTCTTTTGGGTTTTGACCCTTAAGATCAACTTTAAAAATGATGAGATGTGGGTCTTGTGGGCCCACACCTAGCCAAAATAGGAAAAATGAATGGAAAAGGTGATGAGTCCTTAAAAATACCTTACATGCACTCCTAATGAGGCATGTGACCTACAAGAAAATATGAAAAAATTCTTAAGGATAAGGTTCAGGAGTAAAAATTCACAAATTGGACCTTGAGGAGGCCACCAAGCTAAAAAGTAGCTCACTGAGCTACTCGGAAATAAGCTTTATGAGCTTAAATGTGCATTAGGAGGGGCTCAACTAGAA
The DNA here is from genome assembly GCA_019776745.2 of Taxus chinensis. Classification (NCBI taxonomy): domain Eukaryota; kingdom Viridiplantae; phylum Streptophyta; class Pinopsida; order Cupressales; family Taxaceae; genus Taxus; species Taxus chinensis. The sequence goes on from JAHRHJ020000099.1 coordinate 172,955, forward strand.
ATGTCTTCTGAGTAGCTTGGAGATCCAAATCAGGTGCTTGTTGGTAGAACAAGATGTGTCAGCTTGTGTAAAGGAGAAACGACAAGGAGGTGACTCAATAATAGCCTAAAATTGAGCCTCGAGATCATAATAGAGGTCTGTAAGGTTGTGTTTATGGGTGAAATCACCACAAATATACTGTATATTAATGGGAAAGTTTTTTTCAGGAGGCCTGAAGAATATAGTATCAACATTGATTGGGGATCAAGTTGAATGAAGTCAGCTAGAGGCTATGGTCAACTTGCAAGGAGATCAATTCTTAGGGGTCAACATGGTTTGAAATAGCTTGATTCATGAGCTTGGAAAGGTGTAGCAGAATGGCGAGAAGAGCTTGACGTAGATGGTGAAGAATGAGGCCAGTCATGAAGTGAAGAGCTCGAGCTTAACATTGAGTCGGGCAAGGTGGATGAAGGAGCTTGATTCACTAGCTATGGATTTTGGATGAGTTTGAGGGAGAGGCACGCGAGGGTAATAAATGGTGAATCCGAGTTAGTTTAGTGAATGTTGCATAGGAAGGAGGTCTAACATTCAAAGGTTGACTCACCTTGGAAAGATGGTGGCATGATAGGAGATCGAGTCCCTGGGTGAGCTCAAGCAAGATAACACGATGAACAGTCAGGATAATTGCAGGCCAGGAATACATGAAGCGAGGTCAAGCTCGGGAGTTGATCTCATGATGAAGGATATTCTAAAGTCTAAAGGCTTCAAAATTTAGGTTTTAGCATTCAGGAGATCATGGGTGAATGTTTTTAAAGATTAGAGCAATTCAACTTTGGGGTCGATGAGTGAACAAACTTTGGAAATCGGTGGGAAATCAAACTCCAAAGCGTCGAGTTAGAAAATTCTGAAGAAGGATGATTCTAAAGTTGTAAATTTTTAGACTTTGAAGGTTGATGCTTTTGAAGTTTAGGAAAATGAACTCTAAAAAGTCGGTGGGGAGATGCAAAATGGTAAGGCCCAAAAGCCTGAAGTGACAGAAAATCCCTCCCAATGAAATTCAAACAAGCCCACCAAGTTAACATCATTGGTGAGCTAGAGATGCAGTTTTGGTAGGTTTGATGCATTGGTGAGAATCCTAAGTAAAGACCCGAAAAGCTAGTTGGTAATTTGTGGAACTGTCAAGTTGCATTGAAAGAAGAGCTTGATAGGTGAGGATAGAGCTTGGTTGGTGGGTTTTGAACCCAAAACATATCCTGATTCAAACTGGAATAACTTTGGCAATTTTAACCATTTTTAAAAAAATTATTACTTTTTGGAAAGGATTTTTGAATAATCCAATGGACACCAAAAGTTCAAGAACCAGAGGAGTAGGTGGAGATTTAACCCATGCAAGAAACTTGTGTAAAAATAATGACAACTTCTTCCTCACTTCACCATTTTTGCAAAATTATAGTTGATGGAAAGATAGCTTTGAGCTCTATAGCATGGTATGATTAGAGATGAGAAATTAATGTGTTTGGTGGGAAAATTTTCATGATGAAGTTACAGGAGCTAAGGCCATACCTAGGTACATCATAAATCCATTTCTGTAAACACAAGTCATGGTACATGGAGTTGAATATCTTGTAGGTTTTTCCCACCATTGTAGGGATCTAATGATGATTTTTTATGGATTTTGGAGAATTTCTCTTCTCTCTCTCTTCTTTCTAAGCATTCTTCTTCTATAAATTGTAAGGAGGTCCCTTTTCAAAAGGTTAGATACTTTACCTTTTCCCCTCCCTTCTTTCTTGTCTATGAGAAATTTGTGGAGCTAAAGCCTCTCCATTGAAAATTGTAATGCAATATTTGTGTGCCTTTTCCCCCATGTAATGTATTGTATCAACTTTTGGAGTAATAAAATAGATCTATGGATGATTCTCAACCCTCTTTTGTTTTTATTGTGTCTTATCTGATCTTTCATTGTAGTTAAGGTTATTGTGCATTTTTGAATTGTTATTACAAGATCTCAATGGATTGTGTTTATTGGTAATTGGGTTTTTAAAATAGGTGTTTTGATCTATGGTGTTGAACAAACCTCTTCAGAATTGATTGTTTCATTCCCATGTAGTGTAAGATATTCAACATTCCTTATTACTGCATCACCTCCATTTAGAATAGATTTAATTTCATGCAATCCTTATATCCCTATCTCCTTGGAAAGCACTAGGTTAGGATTAGATTAGTTTATCTATAATTTTTGGGTGTGGTGTCAAGATATAGGAATAGGATTCTGTCATTTTTTCGGAGATAAATCTTGATTGCAAATTACCAAACTTTGGGAATAAATCCATGTTGTGAAATCACACTAAATTCCCCATCAACAATTAGACCATTCGAGGGTGCTGTGATTCTGCATAAATGGTTGTCTTTGTATTCTCCAAATATTGTTGAACACTATCATCGTGACTTGAAATTATTGGCATAAATACTGATCAATATAGCTACAACTAGTTATCTTTATTTTGTGGTATTTTGTGAGTGCATTTATTCTCTTAATTTCAACAATTTGTTTGAATGATGTTTTGTGTGATGCCATTCTTGTTTGCAAGAAACTTGTTATATATGGAGCAACTTATATGCAACAAAGGACTTATCTACATCAATCCATCCGTAGCCAAAAGGACTAGTATATAGAAAAGGAAATTTCCACAACAACTCATCCGTAGCCAAAGGATATCACCTACAACAAATAATTTGTGATTAAGAAGATATCTTGGAACATGAATGACATGACTCATGTCTGTAGGTGTTTTCAAAGAGTTAGTTACAAACTTGACATGAAGAACTGGGATATAATTCAACAATAGATCTAATTATTCATTAGAAATAATTGAAGAATTGATTGATTAGTTGAACACGTGATTTTAGGAACTTGACGGTTACTTGAGTTATGTATTTGATATCTATTCACCTGTTAATTAGTTCTTTTACATGTGTTTAAACTATTTCTTTACCCATTTTAGATCCTCCACTTGTTCTACCGAAGATATTTTACTTAGTTTGTTAAAATTCTAGTCGAATACTTCTTCTCACATTTTGTTATAATTAAGGAGTATGGGAAAAATATATGAAGGATGGGAAATCTATCTAGCTAGAGAGGGAAAAATAGATAATAGAAACTACACAGATAAAAAAGTTACTTTTATTCCTAAATGTAATATTCATGCCAATTCAATAAAGAATCTGAGTTCTATTTAGTAACACAACTATGGATTAACACCCAAGGCAGGGCCCACTTGTGGTCTACTAAACCCCCCCATAGTTTTGTTGCTCTATTTTATTTCATGAGTAGATTAAGAATACATTTACTCCTTTATCTGTATTAAGAATTCATAAGATTTATTCTTAGTCATAGTGTTAGAAGCCATTTACTTTCATTTTTATGTTTTGTTTCAAGCATGGTACTTTCAAGCTACATTATTTTTAGTATATTAGTGAAAAGTATTTCTTTCCATACCTCCTAAATACTTTGTAACTATGCATACACCACTGACATTATTGAAATTTATGTCCCTTGGTTTGATGATTAAATGACTATGAATTAGTGAACAACATATTGATTGTCGCAAGTTAATTTGCACCATCAATGGTATGGATAAAATTACTTGGTTATGTCTCTAAATGGATTTTTTTTCCTTGAAAAATAATATGAGTGTGTAGAAAACTCATCAAATGTCATGTTTATGGTGGTTTAAGCTTATGCCACATGGTGGACCCCATAAGAAAACAATTATTTTGTGAAAAATTTAGTATACAGGCAAAATTTGCAAAGGAAACCATGCTCAAATTTTTGGTGAAATATGTTGGGGATTTTCTCTTGATTTTTATGAATTCATCTAGGTTATTTATTTAGAAAAATATGATGATATAATTTTGTTTTGTTCATACTGCTTGAGAATGCTAAAAAAGGAAAAAATCAATCTTGTGTTTGAAAGGTAAATGTACTACTTTCCATATAGTAATTGCAAGTGAATGTTTGAAAGTGAAGTGAATGGTATTTGATAAGTTTTTCATGCATTGGTTAAGCATGAAATTTAAATTAAGGCATTTGAAGCTATAATACTCATGACTAGATTTTGGGTGTTTTGAAACCAATTTTATATATATTTGAAATGTAAGGTTACTTGAAATGTATAGATTGAGATGAAATTTGTTGTTAGTATGATGAGTTACAAAATGATAAGATATTATCAGAAAATTGATTTAGAATTCATGAACAAGAGGATAAATTAGTGAACTAACTCACTTTATGAAGATTGTTTTTCTATTCCTGGAAACTCATAATAAACTTGATCAAAACATGTATCTCATGGCATAACTGAAGAAGTGTTAGTTTCTACAAGACTTGAAGGTATACTAGAGATAAAATACAACTCTCCAAAATATTTTTTGGATCTTGAACTTGCAGAAATCAATGTTAAAGAAGCATGCACCATGACTATAAGTTTTTGGACCTCCACGAATGTGTATGAAGCTCTAATGAATTTGAAGGATAAATGGTGGATTAGGAAGGATGTGAAGAGGTTATAGAACACAATTGAAGATATTTTTAATGTGAATTAATGCATAAAAAAATTGGCATCAAGTTTTTTAATTTAGAAGACAAAACCCATAAGTTGGAGGAAAAGAAAAAACAGTGGTTAGAAGTTACAAATCAGATTTACAAGTGCAAGAAAGAATATTTGTAGGCGTAGTCAGATGGTCAGTTATTTTATAACTCCTTTTTCATCATGTACATGAGAATAATCTTGACATGAGGTAGCATATGCAACTGATCCTATGTCAGGTCAAATGATTGCAAGAGTGGACAATTTTTGTTAGTTGACATTCCTCCTTCCCAATTCAAATTGAATAGTTGAATTTGCAGATTTTTTCTTGTAAGGTGAAGTGTGAGAGTACTTGAAGAGGTGTGATATGATGATATAATCAATATTATTGTTTATGTGGTACTATTATTGAAAACCAAAGCTTATGATGCATGAAGTGGAGTGTATGAAGGAGCATGCTTAAAATTGTGTCTATGTTTTTGAATGTATTGAAGAATATGATAAATTAGGAGGATCAAGATGAGAAAGAAATTCATTTATGACTGAAATTTTGTAGCATAATGGTTGATTAAGAGAGTGATTCATGTATATAATCATGCTAAGAATGTATGTGTACAAGAAGCCATGTATGAAAATATTTTTCAGTAGACAAAGATAAGAAGAAAGGAGATGAATCAAGGTGAAAAAGAGGATGAAAAGAAAAGGTAGAGGAGCTGATATAGAGATCATGATATATTGTGTTAGACAACTAAGTAAGAGTGATCAAACCATCTTGTAGAAGACTAAGTGGTAGCTTAGAATATAGGGATTTGAAGCTTCCTTGTAAGTGAAAGCTTACAGAAGATCAAGTTGAAGCTAGATTGAAAATTTGGGCATTGTGGCTTCTAAGAAAATGGTGGCTTGCAGAAGGTCAAGTGAAAACTTAAATAAATCTTAGAGTTACAACTCCATGTTTAGTGGATTCTCAATAATTAAATTATTTTAACATTTACATGACATTTTTCCAAGTTAGTTCTTTGATTTCAGTAGGTTTTTCTCCTTTGAAGGGTTTCCCACATTAAATCTTGTCTTTATGTGTGTGCTCTCATCTTGATTTCTTGTGAATGATGGTATGGATTCATCATAAAAAATTTTAAGTGAATTGAATTATCTTTCAAATTTTGAATAAGTAAAGATTTATCCCCCTCTCAGTTCCTATAAGTTCCAACACTTATTTAGGGATGGATGCCCCCAATGGGTGTCGTAAGAACCATAGAAACTCAAGAAAGTAGAATACATGCCTATCCATTGGGCATGGAGTTATATAGAAACACATAGTTTTTAGGGAATGGATCTCATGAGTTCAAAAAACCAACAAAAAATGGTCACATGAGACCAGAAGGAAACATAAAACAAATATACTAATTGTACATTGTATAAAAATACACAAGGAAAAAAAGTTTAATCCAAAAAGTTCTTGAGATGCCTTCTATTAACAAGTAGTTCAAGAATTTTTCCTTCCAAGTCTCTTAAAAAAAAATGCATGTTCTCCAATTCTAACATCTATGGAGTAAGGAACCATCCATAGTGCATCAAAATTGTCATGTTTTCCTTTATCTTAAATTTTGTTATCATATAGTAGGACCAAAGCACCAACATGGAATTTTCTTAGAGCGACCTTATTGTCAAATATTTTCTTACACTTTTCTTTGAACCTAATGTGTCTCTAATGAGATTCTCTTTTGAACTCATCTAACTCAATAACTTGGTTAATCCTAGAAACATAAGGATCAACACCATCTCCATCTCCTAATTGCTACATAAATTGATAAGCAGAGAACTACAAATGAAGAAGTAAGAGGGATTCAACACTATATATTAACTCAAAAGGTCTCTTTCTAGTGGATATCTTTTTTGTAATCCTATCAGCCCATAATGAAAATTTGAGTTGTTCACCCCACTTTATTTTGGTTTAATCCAACGTACTTCTAAGTATTTTTATAAAGTTTTATTTCTTGATTAATCTTTCCCATTGCCTTGAGGGTGATTCCATAGTTATCACACATAGTTTCCAAAGGTTTAGCTCTAAATATCATATCATTATCTACAAATATTTTAATAGGACAACCAAATATATAAATAATATTTTTCAAAAGGAATTCCATAACTACCTGGTGTGTGGCCTTCTTGTTGTTGATTAATTCAAACAACTTAGTGAGGTAGTCAATTTACACTAATATCCATTTTTGGCATGCGCTAGAAGGATATAATATTTCAGCTATAAATTCTATTCCCTAATGTTTGAAAGGATCCTTTACTGAAATAAGCTACAAGGGTAGAAACCCATAAGATTTCAATCTTCCAGAGAAATGTTGGAAGCTCTCACATTGTCTCACAATATGAGCAACATAATTAAAATGAGAGGGCCACTAGTACTTTGATCTTATTTTTTTTTGGAAATAACCTTTACAAAAAATTTACCACCACATAATTCCCCATGAAATTCACTAAATATCTTAGGGGATTCATCTTCAGTTATACATCTTAACAAGACCCCTTTCCAAAATTTTCCAAGACAAACCAAGGTTAACTAAGATGTATTTTTGGGACACTAATTTCAGTGTCATTCTCTATTTTTTATCCATGCCTAAAGGAAAATTTAAAATATACAAATAATAAACTATGTCATTATACCAAGAAAATATACTAACCTTCTCATGGGGATTACTTCAGTCAACATCAACATTATGGACCTCAACAACTTCCAAGTTGGATTATGTCATTAACCTTTCTAACTCAAGACATCATAAAAACTTCGTACTTTGGATGTCCATTTCATACTATTAAATTTTGTTGACTCATCTGCACCTTTTTCTTGAAAATTCCATTTGAAGCAAGTTATCTTTGACCATGGTGTGGGGCACATAACTAATGATTTTAAACTGAGGATGTAGGGTTTGAATATCTTTTTGGATTTCACCAAAGAAAATACTTGTTTCTCCATGATGGTGTATTTGAATTCAAACCCCTGCAAAGATTTTCTAAATAATGTAATTAGTTTTTAATTCCCTTTATCATCCTTTTATAATAGAACAAAAATAATAGTAAACTCAGAAGTAAAGGAGAATATATCAAATTATTTCCTTTAATCAAAACTAGCCAACACAAGGGAAATATTTAATGTATACTTTACTCCTTTAAATTCTTGCACATACTTATTCCCCCATTTGATAATCCGGTCCTTCTTCAACATGATCGTGATAGGAAAAGTGATCTTGGAAAAGTTGGAGATCCTTCTCACAAAATTGATCTAACTGATGAAGGATTTAATACCCTTCTTAGATTAGGTAATATGCACCTTATCAATTGTTTTTACCCTTTCAGGGTTAATCATTACTCCTCTTGACATACAATGTGTCCCAATAGCTTGGCCTTGTGAACAAAAAAGTGACATTTTTTGGGATTTAATAAAATTTCAAATTCTTCATATCTGATCTGAATCTTATCAATGTGCTCAAGGTGGTCATCTCTTTTCTTAGAAAACTTTATAATATCATATTGATAGACCACTATGAATTGATTAATGAGTCTTGCAAACGTAACATCCATAGCTAACTGAAAAGTACCACTAACATTCATTAATCCAAAAGGAATTATGATATAAATTTAAGTTCCTCAAGGATGAGTGAAAGTAGTTTTGTATTATTCTGATTATTTAACCACTGCCTGCTCGTACCTTGAGAAACCATCCAAAGTTTACAGTATTTCTGACCCTGTTACCATTTGTAAAATATTGTCCATATTGGGTAAAGGGTAATTATCCTGTAAAGAGGCCTTATTTAAGTTTCTAAAATCCACACACAATCTAATGTCCCCATTCTCCTTTCTAACTAGGACTAGGTTAGCAACCCACAATGAGTACATGATAGGCTATATATTTCCCCAATCTTTGAGTTTTTTAAGCTCTTCTTGAATTTTAATCACAAGGATGGAATTAATTGGTATTTTATTATGTTTGAATTGTATGATGTGAGGTTCCAAAGGTATTTCATGTTGAAATAGATCCTCTCTATAAGCTTGTAGTTTAGAATATGGCCAAGACAAGAAATCTTAATATTTCTTTAGTAGTTTGGCATAAGCTTGTATTTATTCTATATTCAAATCACTTCCTAGCCAAAATTTCTTAGGATCATGTCTATCACCACATAAGGTTGAATTCTAATTACATTCAAGCATCCACCTAGCTCCACAAAAGGGACAAGGGAATACCATTTCTATATACACTTCATAAGAGGGGAAGTTATTTCTTTCATGTACACATCTATCTACATCTTTTACATCTTACTATTTTCTTGCTATCAAGTGCAACACGTAAAAGATCCACCTAGGGAATGATTTCAACACACAAACATACACATAAAACTAAATTTGGTCTAAGATGTAGTGCAGCTCTCGGTCATAAGTTCATGTTGTTGATAGCTAAGGACAGTTTGAACCCTCATTTTACATCTTTATTTTTTAGGATTTGATGGTTTTACAAGTTCTTTTTCTTATTTCATGTTTCAGGTAAATAAAAATGAAGTAAAGGTGATCAAAGGTGTCAAAAAATGAACATATTATGACCCTACAAAATTGGGTTCTACAATTTCTGAGTAGTCATGAGTGCCAAGAACAACTCTCTGGCACCCCAGACCCTCTGTAGGTGCCATGATCTTGGAATTTACGAAACTCCTCTAATTTTATGGGTCTGATTGTGACATCCTTCCTCTTTTTCTAGCTATTTTTCAGCTTTGTACACCTTCTGCATCACTGCGAATTGGCTACGTCTTTTTATCTCTTCATTGAAAACTAGGGTTTCAAATTTAAATTACTTACTTGGATCAAATCTGTACTTAATTGTTTATATCCACTGTTATTACATAATTTAGATTTAGGAATCTATTTATTTCAATATTTTCTTAATCATTTGGTGAACCCGTCGCTCAAACACTCAGTTGCTTCTAGGGATTTTATCTTCTTTTCATTATGGATCAATCCTATGGTGAATTTATTGAAGCCCATCTCTAAGATCTTAATGATCATCTTGTTGAGCATCCTCAAGATCTAGACCTACTTTTATTTAATGCTCATGAGGAGTCACCAATCTTGTGCAGAGCTTAATGTCTCTTCCTCCATCCCCGCTTCTGCCAATTTCTACTCAACTGACTACTTCCACTCTTCCACCCATTTCTATTATTCATGTTTTTTTCCTACTCCAACCAATCACTTCACTCCACATCTTGTTTCTCATTAGTGGAAAGCCTCTTCCACAAGTACTCAAGATTTTTCCTCTTTATTGGATCTGGACCTTCAAGTTTAAATCCATCAATTGCAACAGGATGCTTCTCGCGCATCTCAATCTTTGAATTCCAAATTACTACTTCACACTCCTTTCGCATCTGCCATTTCCACTCATGCACTTCCACTTAATTTCGTCACTCCCAAGTTTCCCATTTTCAATGGTCATGGTGACTCGTAAGAGAATATCTAAGCATTTCATGTGGCATGTCTAAATTTTACATGGATGATCATACTCTCTTAGCCATTCTCTTTCCTATAAGTCTTCACGATTACATAGTACAATGGTTGGTTTTATGATCTACATGCCCATTCGATAACATTTTTTATACATCTAGCAAATGATTTTCTTTCTTATTTATCCATCAATATCAGGTCTAATATATCCTATGCTTAACTCGTGTAATTTAAGCAATGATCTAATGAACATCTAGCAGATTATGTCTTTAGATATAAAAATAACTTAGCTAAGATGTCTAATGTACTCATGGATTATGAACTTCAATATCTATTTGTTCAAATTTTATTACCACCTTTACAGAAGAGTGTAATCTTTGATACCTCTCCATCATTCAATCATCTATATCATACTTTTAAGCTATGTGAAACTAAAATCTTATCTATATGCAAGCTTAAGTATCACGAGCATGCTTCATATTCTATGAAATTTCAAAGTAAATATCCTTTCAAGATATATACAAATCTTACTGAAGCTAAATCCAATGTCAACTGTTGTATCTAACACTAAAGAGCTTTAATGGACAACCACCTAAGTATACATAGATAAAATTAATTATCACTCTGCATCTTCTATTACCACAAATTTTTGAGAGTGACCTTACTATGTATCCTCCTCTACTTAATTTGGAGCCATCTTGTCCTAAAGATCGTAATTACAATTAAAATTTCATATGCGAATATCACCAATGTGTTAGGAATTCTACAGATTGGTTCTTCCAACATCATAATATTATTCAAGATCTTATCGATAATAATGCAATTGAGATTATAGAGCCTACAAATTCTGTTCCATTCAATGAAAATCAATAAGCTCAAAATCTTCAACAATCCTCTTCCAAAACATGATAAGCAAATGACCAACTCTTTGGCCAATCATACATGTCACATGCTTCCTTCTACATCGAGGGGTCTTAATTTTCTAGTTTCTCATGCTAAGACATATCCATAAATTATCACTTTCTCTAATCATGATTATCATGTTACATTCTCTTCTGATCACTTACACATTTTTACTTCTATTGGATTTAAATATATCAATAACACTATGGTTGATCCATCATTTAACATAAGTTCATGTTCAATTACTCTTCTTGTCACTATTGGCTATCCACTCTCACAAATCTCATATCCAGTTCCTAAATCATATGGATATGTCAAGCTTCCAGTAATAGTCGGTCCTCTTACAATGTTTGTGCCTTTCCTTGTGGCACCTTCAATCAAAGGGTGTGACATGATCTTAGGTATTCCCTAGCTCCATGCAACTAATTATCATCTCCATGCACCACTTATGTCTAAAATTCATCCATAATAATCAAGTCATTACTATCAATGGTGTTTCACCATCCACACCATGACCACAACATCCTCTTGAGGTTTCATTTGCACTCGCTAGAGCATCTAGGTTCTCACAACCTATTGAAGTAAAAGATAAATATACTCCTAGCTCACCTATTCACTCACAACCTACATGGTCTCATTGGTCTACTAGTCCATTATATCAGTCTAGGTCCATCACTCAGAAAAATCCTTCAACATAGATATACATCATCGCCTCATTTTACTACACATAGATGTCCATCACCTCCATAGTCTTCTTTACATAGTCACTCATTTTATCCATGCTCTCATTCTCATAGGTTTCCATCACCTTCACGGTCTCCCTTACCAGATGTCCATCGCCTCATAGGTCATACACATAGATTTCATTCACTGATACATCATTTGTCTCATACACCACCGGTCTTAGAGCATGGTCACATGCCTTTATCTTTGCAAGCATCAGGTGGAGGACCCTCATCTTTCACTTTTATCAGATAAATAATCACTATTTCACACTTGGGGGACATCAAGCTTATTCTTCCCCCCTCTTTAGCATTATCAGGTGTCTCACATTTCTACTTCTTCACTCTACACCTTGCATCTAGTCTTACACACATGTCTCACACATATTGATACATTTGTATCATCATTACCCTATGATGACTCTTGTTCTTCAGGTTCACACTTGACTATTGAGGGCATACTATATACATGAACCTCACACACTACATTCACACTTCACACATCACACATTCATCACATATCTTTCTATACAGCATCTTCTATCACTACACACTCTACGCATTCACGTCATATATTTCTTACATCTACTTTTACACGCTGCGCTCATTAGCCTATGACACACTCTAGTTCCATGGTTCATACTCGCCTGCTGAGGGTCTCAATCTGAAATGAAGCCTCAAACCTTGTCTCTATATGTTTTATCGATCATATTTCTAGCGCACACGTTCAAACCATTTCCCGATGGGGCACTCTTGCTATGGTTCATTCTTGACTCATTGTATTTTATCAATGAACCTCATCCACATACACATCCACTTACGTTGCTCCATCACACATCATGCATTCCATTCCATCTTTCACAACATACTACATATCTTCGTTGTTTACTCTTTCTTTCTTATGCTTACATGTACACTTTTTACACATGCTAGACAAATAAATTATATGTCATTATATCTTTCTATATAAACATGCACGTTAATTTATCTTCTAGTTGTGATCACAAACTTTCATACAAATAGATACATGACACATGGATGCTTGGCGTAGTACCTCTTACTAGTCCCATAGCCGCTCCCGGGGGAATCCACTATTCGTACACTACAGGTGTTATTGTTTCATTCTTCATAACACAATACTATATAAAATTATACATGCTTTGACATGATTTCTATCTTTCTAACATGATAATGGGTACTTCATGTGTAATATTTGTTTTGCAAGTATATTTACTTCCATGGTTATTTATTACTATTTACTTACCATTGCTTATCATTGTTTGTCATTGTTTGTAGGATTTTCCATATGTATTTCTTATTCTCTAATTTCTTGTATGTTTTCAGCCACTACGGCCTCAATTTTCTTATGACATCATGAGTGATGTCCCATGTTTGAAACCCTCTTTTCATAGTCTACATTCTATCTTCTTACATGTTTATCTGTCTTGCTTGCTTAGCTTTACATATTGCATTCTACATGTGTGTTTATCTTGCTTGCACTAACACTTGTTTTTGGCCATTTTTTATTGTGTGTGCCTTGGTTTCTACCAAGCACATTCCCCTTCCCCCTACAGGGCATCAATTTCAACATCAGTCTTGTCCTCCTTTGGGCCACATACTCACTTGATGACATTGCATGCACCCCAATGAGGGGGAATCATTGGGTGAATCAGTCACCCCATACAACAGTCTATAGTCACAGTTCAATATAGTTCAACACACAGTCAACACAATCTTCAGGCTCAACAATGACCCAGTATCCTAACTTGGGTCCTCAGCACAACACAGATCACTAGTACCTAAAACCAGATAGTATACCTAGCATTCCCTTGACCCTTCCTGACCAGGGGGTAGTTATACACATATTTTCTTAGTTCAGTTTACTTTTTGGTCAGTTTACACAATGGATTTTATAGGACAGACACAATCCTTCAACACTCGGCATGCATGCATTACATCTTCTTTTCTACTTTCACATTGGATTGAACTGGATCAGATTTGTACACACCATCTGTAGTGGTGTTTATACTTTAGGAAGTAATAAAATGTTGGAGAATAACACTATACCTTTCTCCCTACACTTCTTCCACACTTGGCGTGAGATCTGCCCGAAAAACTTGCACTCAACGCACAATTGGCGTGAGATTTCCTAAAAAACTCACATTCAGTGCAACTGGCATGAGATCGCCCAAAAAACTCATTCTTCTACAACATCTTCAGGATCCTTTCTATCTCTTTTTACTCATCACGGATCAGGTGCACATGTTCCTTTTTCATTTTTTACATAATTTTACACACTTTTTACACGTTTTGATCATATACACATATTTGACTACTTTTTCATTCTTCTCTTTTATAGGTCCAACCTTATGGGAAAGTAGTCACATCAATCACATCATCAATCAAACATCATAAACATTGATCAACATCAAACAATAGGTACAAACATGTGACATTTACACATACATCTCTCACCCTAGGGTCATCATCATCATTTTCACTTCCTCTTCTTCTAGCTTCCACACTTCACATTTTTATATCACTCCACACTTTTTTCTTGTATCTCTCAGCACACTTTTTTCCATCAATCTACATGGTTATCAGGTACACATCTCTTATCTACTTTATGTTATCGATCATTCACTCAACAACATAAAGTGGGGGAAAATGTAGACACTAAATCATACACTTTGGGTATATTTCTAGTCCTGATCACATACCACTATTCATATGATTCCTAAGCGAGAAAAGTACTAATTGACCACTATCTTTGGCCATATCTCTTTTACTTTCTATTTTCTCTCTTGGTCTTACACTCCTTGCCCAGTCTGTCTTTTTATACTTCGACATTTCTCATTCTGGACACCAACACCCCACCAAGATGTTAGCGCCAGACACCCCTATCCCCTCTTAGAGACCCCTGACCTCTTTGTACTTTTGCTTCACATCTTTTTGGTCCTTTCTAACCATTTAGGCATCTTTATTTTTACTAGTGGCCTTTTAGTGGTTATTTACGAAATTCAAACAAGGGAATCATATAAATACAAAGATATGTGATCATATTAATGAATAAGCACTAAGAATTACCTATCACCACCTAAGGTTGCATTCAAGAGCATTCTAAGAGCATTCAAGCATCCATATAGCTCCACATAAGGGACAAGGGACTACCATTTCTTAATAAAATTCATAGGATGGGAAATTAATTCTTTTATGCATACATCTATCTACATATTTTACATCTAACTATTTGTTCTAAGATGTAGTGCAAAATTTGATTGTAAGTTCACCTTGTTGACAACCAAGAATAGTTCGACCCCTCATTGTGTACCTTTCTTTTTCAGGATTTGGTGTGGTTTGATGGTTTTACAGGTGCTTCGTCTTTATTGTAGGTTTTAGGAGAAAAAAAAAATTCCAATGAAGTAAAGGTGATAAAAGGAGACAAACAATGAACATCTTGAAACCCTACAAAATTGGGTTATGTATCTTTTGACTAGTCATGAGAGCCCAGAATTAGTCTCTAGCACCCTAGGTGCCCCTGACCCTCTATAGGTTCCCTGGTCATGGAATTAATGACACTCCTATAATTTTCTGGGTCTGATTGTGATATACTCCCTCTCTATTCTAGCAGGTTTTTAGCTCCGTGCATCTTCAACATCACTATGAATCATGTAAGTCTTTTTATATATTCATTAGAAACTAGGGTTTTAAATTTAAATTTCTTATTTTCTTGGATCAAATATGTACTTAATTATTTATATCCATCATTTTTACATAATATAGAATTAGGCATCTATTTATTTCATTATTTTCTTAATAAACTTCACATTCAGTTATGTTATTGGTGCACTCAAAACTTAAAAGAAAAATTGAAATAGTTATGTCTTGGTGAAGTTAACACAACAGCAACTTCATTTACAAGGCTACAGTGTGCTCCATTAAAGGAATTATTTTATGGATTATTAGGGTCCCCCACCTAGGAATTCATATCAAGGAAATGATCATCAAAATCAGCAGTGCCCATAAGGTTATCCATGTCTACATTAGAAATAATCACCTCATATGAAGCATTCATGGAGTATTTAATTAAGTGATCCTCTACCTAGGAATTCATATCAAGGCAGTGATCATAAAAATCCTTATTTCTCATAAATTTATACATGTCTACATAAAAAAAAATTACCTCATACAAATTATTTAAGGGGTCTTCAATTAAGTGTAGAATTTTATACTCCCTGTGTAGTTTTACTAGCTTCCCCTACAAAGGTATAGTGGAAAAATACATGTCCATTTTATCAACAACAAAATTCCCCACTTAGTAGGGAACTCAACAATAATAACATTCATTATCAAGAACTTACCAGGGTAAGATGCAAGTTGTACAAACAAACCTCTGACATAACTGACCATACGTACCTCTCTAGAATCCATTGCATAACATTTTCCAAAACTAACAGTTATCTTAATAGCCAATTAAGTAATTACATCCAATGGCGTGATATTACAGGAAGCACTAGAATCAAACATATAATTTTGTAAAATCCAGCCATTGACAATAAGTGTGGTGAAGAAAGGCTCCACATCCAATTGAATTTCTATAAGAGAAGTACCCAAATATACTTCAGGGTATGGTTCCATAACATCTTGAAATTTTTCAACTTAACTTTCTACAACAATATGAGGAATTACTTTGTTAAAAATATAACCCTTTGTAGCAGAAACATCCTTATTGAATCCCAGATATTTAAATGCTCTTTCCCTATGCTCAGGGATCCTAAGCAAATCTACCAAAGGAAAATTAATTTTCAATTGGCTTATAATTTGGGACATATCATATATATTATATTTGGATAGTGATGTGTTGGTAGGAAGAAAATTTTCCTTCTCATATGGTATAAAATCATTTATAACAAGATTAATGGGAGGGGTAATTGGGCCTAGATTAGTAACAATGTTTTTACTTGGCAATGTTTTCTTAAGAGTATCATTGGGAACATTAGTCAGGACATGAATTTTATACTTAGGGGATGGGATAAATCCCTTGATCTCCTTGTTCCTCAAATTATATTCCTTCTCTTGGTCAACAACAAAATTTATTAACAAATCCCTTTCTTCCTTAAAGGGAACTTCCCCATCATATTTATTTATCATTAAATCCCTTAGGTAATCCAAATCATGATTAGACAATTCAAAATATTGGGCCATATCAATTTTTGCATTAACTTCACAAGGAAGAGAACATGCGTTGTTTACACATGCCCAAAAGTCATTATCAATTCTAGCACAAAAGAGGTCAGTAGAAGATGTACCTTGCTCCAAATTTTCTTGATTCTAAAGAACACATGCATCACCAAATCAAACTCAATAACATCATCATCAAGGGTTTGTTTTATACAAGGGGCATGAGGGTGGGAAACCCAAACTGGGTGAAAAACCCACTGAAACCAAGAACTAGCTTAGGACAAGAATGTCATGTAAATGTTACATTGATTTCATAGTTGAGCTTTAACTCAACATGGAGCTGCAACTCCAAAAATTCAACCAAGCTACTACTTAGTCTTTGAAAAGCTTCAACTTTTCTGGAAGCTTCAACTCCCAAATATCAACAAAGCTTCTACCTGATTCTTCTGCAAGCTACAAATCACAAGGAAGCTACTAATCCCTCTGCTAAGCTACAACTTAGATTTTTCAAGATTTTGATCACACTTGGTTTTTTGTCTTCTACAACTCATGGTGACCACTAAATTAGCTCACTCTTCTTTCTTTTTTCATATTCAATAGCTTCATTTTTTTGCTACAAGACTCTAGTCATGCAAGGTTCACTTCAACACATAACTTTAGGTTACATTCCACTCTTTCAAGTATGTTCCAAGAACTATTGTACCAGGGTTTTTACATTCATCATATTTGACACACTTCCCCCTATGAATAGTATCTCACTCTATCAACATTAATTTCTCCAATCTCTATATGATATCACTTTCATCAAGTAACAACCTCCTTCATGGATTATATTTCATACTAAAAAACTCACTATTATTTACACTCTTCTCACATTACCTCATTTTGTTCTATCGACATATGTATCTTCAATTTTATTCTCTATTATTTATTCACATCAACTATTTCTTCAATTCCCTATATGTACTTGAAATTACATATCTGAAACCAGGTCTTCAAGTTTAGTTTTTCACTCTCAAGTATGCTCTTTTACACATGAAGATGACACCTTTACATTCCTATATCTCCCTCTATTTAGTTCATCTCACACAAACTTACTTAGATATGTCTTCAATAGATTCATATTCCTTCAATAAAAAACATATCCTGAATATTTATTTTTTTAGACAAAATTATTTCATTTTCATTTCTCTAAGTCTTCCACTTTTATGACTCTTAACATTTTTGACACTTGAAATCTTGAGCAAAGGATTTGAGAGGACTTTTATGTAACAATCATAAGAGGACATCTGAGGCATCTGACATAGCACAATTACTTTCTCTGGCTTAGAGGATTATTCAAACACTTTGTTGAACCTTTAATTAATGACACAATGTAGTCTCTTGAAATCCCTTTTAAATTTCACCTTAACGAGAAAAATTCACCTCTGACTCTAAAATTGACCTTGTAAAGCATTTCCTTGAGTTGTAAAACATACACCGAATCTGAACTGTCATCTAGTTTAAAGTATCTTTTTACAAATATAAAAATCCAAAGAAATTTTACAAAGACTTACTAACTCCCTTACAACCTTTCACCCAAGGTCATTCTGGCCATGAGATTTATCTTCCACCATCATTTGATAACAAGAAAAATGCATTAGATGTTGTGCAGTTGTCTCAATTTTCACACAAGGAAATAGTTTCCATTCGACTTCATTTCAAGTTTGTGATCAAGAGTTGAAGTATCCAGGAATAGAGTAATTTCATCAAAAATATAAGGATTGGGAAATAACCAACTCAAGAGTTTGAAGTCACTTTACTAGCTCTTATTCACTGTCAAGAGCTCATAGTCCTAGAAACCCAAAAATGTAATCAGACTTCCATAACTTTGGCAAGAAAAGAGTGAAAAGGTATTTTCTAACAACTTTCACAACAAGAGAGGATGATTTTAAATTATTTGAATCAATTTACACTTACCACAAAGGCGTGATATTATCACTCATCTTCATAGGCTAGAGACTAGAGACAAGTGCATGTACTATTTTTCTCAAATTGAGATTTTTCATGAGCTCAACAAATCTTCACACATTTCCTCAACCAAGATATGCCTTCAAAGAATCATTTCATGGAAGGTAGGAATCACCAAACCTTCCAACATTCATGCTCTGTCATATACATGCTGATGAGTTCATGTCTTTCTAATTCATTGTAAGACTATAAAATGTGAGAGTTTGAAGTTTTAAACCCTAGCTAAGCATTCTTTTTGATATTTCAATTCCTTTTCTCCACTTTCATGCCATCTCAGGTGTAGAGTTTCTTCATAGAGGATCCTCACTAAGCATGTTCAACTCATTTGGTTCATAGAGATTCATACCAGCTTCATGATTTAAGAATTGCAGTCCTTAGTTTACATGTTGCAGAGATTTAAACCCAGTTTTCAAAGAGATAAAAATCATATGCATAAACCTTTGTTTCAAGGTATAAGTCACTAATTTGAGGAGTATCATTTACTTTATAACAACTATTATAATGAACTCAACAACTAATACAAGGATCAAAACATGAAAAAACACACATTTCTAGACTATGTATAAACTTGTTTCAAATACCACATAGAAGACTGAGCTTATAGTTTTTACTAGCAAAATTCTCCCTCATGACCAAACATAGAAGAATAAATTCAAAGGACTGTATCACTTCTTAACCAACTTGAATGCATAGTTCGTAAGAGGAAATTCATAGGAAACAACTCTAAATTTCAGTCTTCTTTGATAGACCTACAAGTCATTTACAAGGAATCAAGGAAGCTAAGCCTTCACACACCTTACTGATCCAACTATAAGATTTTGAAAAAAATTCAATGAGACTTTTATAATGACCTATTCTTCACACATTTCTCATCTCACCATCATGTATACTCACAGATGACTTCTTCAAGAACTTTGACAAGTTTAACCTTGATAATCCTTTCAACTATAGAGAGAGAAAAGATTGAGAATTACACTGGAAAAAAACACAACAGATGATTTCAAATTTATTCATGAAATCCAATAATACCTCTCATACCTTTTAGTAGTAGGGAATTTACCTTTGACATCTTCAAGTAAGAATTATACATTAAAATTTTGCAAAATAATGTTTTCGTATAGTACAGATGATTTAGATTGAAGAGTAATATTATGACTATATTGACCTTATAATGAGATATCATTTAAACCCTTAAGATGTTTCCACTAACTTAACAATTTAATTTTGAGTCAAAACACCTTATTTACGCCTATCGCTTCAAGAAGGAGGCTTGAGGAGAGAGAGAAACCCTGTTAGAAAAATGAACAGAACTTCTTTGTTTCTTATCCAATTTCCCTAAACAAATTTCAAAATTTTAGGCTTGGAGTTATCTTCAAAAAATTAATTCTATGATTTATCTGAAGGAGGCTCAAATAATTTTTTTTGGATGCTAAGAAGATAGGGTGCTCAGATTGCATTTCTCAAGAAATTAAGTTTTAGAAAAACTTGAATAACTTCCACAATCTTCATTTCAAAATTTGATGAAACTTGACATGAAGCACTAAAAAACACACCCTATACATGATCCATAACTTGTTTCCTCATAAATTTTTTATACAACTCAGACCAATCTCATTTACCTCAACATTCACTACTAGTTCTCAAAGGAAGTTTTGGTGAACATTTGAATTTTTCCTCCAAAAGCTAAAGTAAGCCTTGTGGATGCTCATACATGCCCTAGGAAATGTTCCTAGGATCCTCCCATGATTACCTAGTCTTTTCATGACCTACATTGTGCTCTTACACCTCATTAGGCTCTAGAACTAGGCCTAAATGAACTAGTTTCAACTATGTGACTCCCACCACTTGACCTGATTCTCACATCCTAAATGATCTTGCACATATATAAACATCATTTATACCTATGGAACACTTGAATCCAAGCACACCTAACCATATCCATACCTCCAGTGGTTCCTACCTCACTGACCAAGCCTGCAACACACCCAAAACCATCTTGAAACCACTCCAACCACATTAAACATCATTGATAAGGAACTACCAATCAACCTTCATGTCCCGTATTGAGCCTCACTTCACCATTCACACATTTTCCATCAATTCCACTTGACATCAATGACAACACCAATGCACCAGGGTTCAACAATCTCCCCCTCTTTGATTTATGGAAGCAAACTCATAAACCTTGATGGAAAAAAAGCACACCCACATCTTCAAAATTCCATCTTGTTTCTGACAACACTCTCTCCCCCTTTGACATCTATGACAAAGGTTCAACATTCATCAACTACATGAATATGTAGATAATCACTTACAAAGTTCAAGCTTACCTCAAGAAGCTCCCCCTTGGATGATTTGACTCACTACCTTACCAACTGTGTCTTGAATAGAATGCATGGATGTTTTTCACCAATCAAGATCAATACTCCCTCTAGACCTATTCTCTCCATATTCAGGTATCTCACTTCACCATGCTCAAAAAACAATCTCAATTCTACCTTAAGCTAGTGAATTTTTCTATTTGGAGCTTGGATCCCTGAATTATCCTTTCATTGCCTTTTAACCCAACTTTGATCATCCATAAGAGCCTGGAATGTATTTCATGGATCATGCTCATGAACCTCCCCTGGGAATCAATTCATCCCCTTTCCTGAAACTGCAAGAAATCAACTTTTACCTTGTACTCATTTCCATAATAAGATTCAACTTATCTAGACAGTCCTAAGGACATTTTTAGTGTTTTCAATATTGACTTTCCTTATCCATTTACTGATTTGAGAACCAATTTACCTTTCTTCCCTTGAAGTGACTCATCTTATCTTCATTATTTGTGATTTACTTTTACCTTTTCAGGCTTACTAGATCACCTCAAATCCATTGCTGCGTATACCATTTATTTGTTTCAAAAACTCCTACTAAAATTGTAGGTCACTAATTTTTCTATTAACACACTAATCAGTATTAATTTAGCATGAAGTGTGAAAGTTCCATTATTTACTCCTCTAACAATGGTTTTTATCTCCTTATTACTTCGAAATGTACTATCATCAATTCCTAACATTCAGAGCATAAGACACTTATGAGGTGACCTTTTAGTGAACATTTTCCACAAATCAACTAACATCAATCTTAGACTGAAATTCTTATCACTAGCTTATCACTCTATTAGTAGAGATATATACATGAGATAATGTTTCATTTCAAAGAGAGACTTGTTTTGATGCATTTGTACTTTTTAGACTGTATTCATCATCACTTTTCAGACTCATTTAATCTTTCATTAGGGAAATATACAATCACTCTTTAAACTAAGCTAAACATCATAAATCATGACAATATCATTGTTAACCTTATAATTTGTCATGCCTTTTCTTCATACCAGCAGGGATATATGCCTCTTGACATACTTTTACAACATGATACACCTTTGAATAAGACTGTATTAAAAAAGATTAAAAATCTCTTAAGACCCTTGAATCTAATTCTTCATGATGATTTTTGTATAAATGATGATCTTGCAAATCTTGCTAGATTCCAAATTATCTAATTATTAGATTATTTAGGATTTTCATGACTTGGCACTCTTTTTTCATTTTTAGAATGATCTTTGATAACATATTACACTTGAAATCATTTAGAAGTGGACTTAACATGGACTTGGTATGTTTCTCCATAGATAACTGCATTTGAAGAACAGAGACACACTTGACCTTGTGTTGAGATAACCACACATTTTTGACTCAATTGAAATGCACATTTTTCAAAACTGAGATAAATTGGTTTTGATTACAACAAAACATTACAATTGACTCAAGGACATTCTTTTTCACAATTCTAACTCTCTTGGATTTCTTTCTTGAAGGCACTCTTGAAAACATTAAGAAGAAAAATACAAGACTTTGGACCTATTGATGAATATTTTTATAAATACTCAAGAGGACACTTAAAAATTTTCATGTACCTAACCTTTAACATAGGAGCTAAACAAAACATGCCTAGAAAATGGACATACCTTAACAACTTGATGGAAACTCCAATCAACAACTATTGATTCAATACCATTGATGCAACTTTGACCAACATCATCATGGAGGAAAATTATGAAGAAGGTGGACTTGGATTGAGTATATTGGTATGCTTCCTTGAAGAGGAGACCATGCTTAAATCCTAGAGAAGCACATACCTTTGAAATATCACCTCAAATACAGGATGAAAGTCATCAAAATAACATGATGACTCAATTCTTTCTCTTCTAGTCCTTATGACCTTGTTAGTATTCTTGGATGCATTCCTTGGTGTGAAAATTACATCACCTGAATCTCTCACTTTTCTGATTGAGTTCCTAATAGACATACATGTTCAACTCATACACCTACTCTAACACAGCTTGAGGTAGAGATTCTTCATGATTTACAATGAACTTGTCTTCCTTATTCTTTCCTTTATCATCACTTCTTATTTTCTTGTTTGTGCTAAATTATCCCATGAATGTCATTGATATTTATGTCTCTTCAACATCTTCCCATGTTATATTCTTGTTAGTATTTTCTTCTTCAAATCCTAAGTTTTCTTCCTTGACCTTGTATATCCATTTTAATTTCTTCTTTCTAGTGTCTCTCTCAACTATGGATGACTTGGTATCATTCTTAGAGTTTTCCTTTCCTTTGAATACTTTTTTGTCTTTCCTTTTAGATGCATTCATATTGTAGCTATATTTAGGAGATTCATGAAATTGTCTGGAAAAATGCCCTTGCCCATGACAATTGAAACATACAACCTAGTTCTTGCCTCTTGAGTCTTCTTCTTCCCAAAACTGATTTAATGGTTCTTCTAGGAAGTACTTGGCTATGTGACCTTTTTCTTTACAATTAAAACACACTATATTATTTTCATATTCAGTCCTATAATCTCTCCATGGGTGTTCTTTGTCTATCTTATTCATGTAGTCCCTAGCTCTATGTCTAAAAACATGACATGAAAAAAAATTCCATGAAACTTACTTGAGAGTATCCTTGCATTTGGTTGATCCTAATGATTTATTGTGTTATTTGATGTCCTTCTTATCTTCAAAGTGTCCTTGTCATGATACATGGATTGATTCATCTTTCAATTTTTTTACATTCTTGTTCTAGTTCTTCCCTTAAGGTCTTCAATTCTGCACTTAGTTTATCACATTCTTCGATTTGGATTTTATAGCATTTTGACATGATTCATGACTATACTCATGATTCCAAATTTCAACATCTTATGTTTTCAATTTCAAGAACCAAACCTTGATTTATCATTTGAATGTATTTTGTTTTCTTAGTAAGTTCTCAAGATTTCTTTGTACTTTCCTCACTTCTTTGATATGTCATCATTTTACTTTGGCCATGTTCTAGCTCATTCTTTATGGTCTTCAATTATTATTCATGGTTGATGTAGGTTTTCTCTTTTTCACTTAAATATTTTGAAACATTCTCAACAAATGATGTCATCTCATTGAGTTCTTGTACATGATTATCTTCCATGAGCTTGATTTATGTCTTTAACTCATTTATAAGAGCTTGAGAAATCTCATACTTATTTTTCAACACTTATTCTGCTAATGAACCCATGTTTGTGTCTTTAGGATCACCTCCAAGTTTTTAGGCTTGATTCAAGAGGACCAGGATCTGATACCAATTGTTGGAAACTAGGACATTGAGAGGGGGGTGAATCAGTGTCTTATTCAAAATTTGATAGACTATTCAATTCACTTAATTGTCACCATGAAACCAAATAAACATTCACAAGAACTAAAATCAAGAAAGACAACACAAGAGAAATGATTTAATGTGGGAAACCCAAACTGGGATAAAAACCCATTGAAACCAAGAACTAGCTTAGGACACAAATGTTTTGTAATGTTATATTGATTTCATAGTTGAGTTTCAACTCAACATGGAGCTACAACTCCGAAAATTCAACCAAGCTACTACTTATTCTTTGACAAGCTTCAACTTTCCTAGAAGCTTCAAATCCAAAAAATCAATCAAGGCTTATACCTATTTCTTATGCAAGCTATAAACTCACAAGGAAGTTACTAACTACTCCCTCCTGCTAAGCTACTTCCAAGTTTGATGCAAGCACCATTGTACCATGATTTTTACATTCACTATATTTTGACACATTTCCCCTTTTGAATCAACATATCATAACATTCTAAGCATCATTCTATATAATTACCTATATGTTCTTCACTTTCATCTAGTAAAAATACTTCATGTATGATATTTCATACTAAAAAAATCACTCTTCTTTGCACTCTGCTCACATTACCTCATTTTGTTATTCTATAAACAATTATCTCTTCAATGTTCTTCTCTGTTTTTTATTTACATCATCTATTTCTTCAATTTCCTATCTATAATTGACATCACATAACTGAAACCATGTCTTCACGTGTGATTTTTCACTCTCAAGTATGCTCTTTTTCAATGAAGATGATACCTTTACATTTCTATATCTCCCTTTGTTTTTTTATCTCACAACAAACTACTTCTATGTCTTCAATAGATTCATATTCATTCAACAACAACATCAGATAATAAAAAATTATTTTTATAGACCAGAGTATTTCTTTTCATGCCTATTTCTATTCAACCTCTAATACTCTTCGAATTTTTGAAACTTGAAAGATCGAACAAAGGAGTTAAGAGGACTTTTGTGCAACAATCATAAGAGGAAATCATAGGCATCTGACATAGCAAAATTAGTTTATTTGGCTTGCGGGCTTATTAAAAAATTGTGAAGGAAACATAATGACATGTGTAAGATCTTGAACTCCCTTTTCAGTTTCCCTTAACTGACAACTTTCACCTTTGACTTATAACACTGACCTTGTAATGTATTTCCTTGAGTTGGCAAAACATACACCAAATATTAACTTTCATCTAGTTTAAAATAGTTTCTTACAACTATAAAAATATAAAGAAACATTACAAACACTTAGTAACTCCCTTACAATATTTCAACATGCTCATTCTCACCAATTTGGCTTCCACCATACGTTCGAGCACAAGAAAATACATCTGATACTATATAGTTGTCTTAGATTTTCACAAGAGGAAAGAGTTTTCATTTGACCTCATTCAAATTTCACATCCAAGGTTTTGAAACCTTCAAGAATACTTCATCAACAACTAAGGCTTGGGAATCAACACACTAAGGTGTGAAGCAATTTTATCAGCTCTTCTTCATTAACTAGAGTTCATAGTCCTAGAAACCCCAAAAAATTAGTATAGCATATACTTTGGAAAAAAGTAGTGAGAATATTTTGAACAAATTTCACAAGATAAAAATATTTGGGAGGATTTTGATTGACTAAGATTACCAAAATGGCATGATAATATCACTCGTCTTCATGAGTTAAAACAGAGACAAAGGCATGTACACATTTTATCAGTCTGAGATGATTTTCAAGAGCTCAACCAACCTTCACACACTTTCTCAACTAGATACAACTTAAAAAATCACCATTTAAGGATAATAATGGCCTTTATTAAATCTTAACTTCATTCTTTGTTTGTTATCATGCTCAAGAAATAAAAAAACTTTCTTATTTTTCACAATCTTTGTTTGGCTAGGGTTTTACAGTACAAACCCTCACTCATTGTTTTGATCCATTTAACACATTTTAATTTAATTTTATGTTAATAAGATTCAAATTTATTTAACCATGACTTCATACTAAATGTTCAAGCCCTTCATTTCATTTTATGAATGAATTTTTTCATGAATTATGATTAACTAGCACTGTTTGACATGACAGTCACAGAGTATCAACTCAGTCTTAAAAATATGATCAAATTTTCATATGAGATAGCTTCTCCTTGGAATTTATCAACTAAATTGAGAATATCCATGTGTTAGACAACTTTCTACATCAAGTGAACTCATAAAACTAGTGGATAAGACATGAAAAAGCACACACATCTCAGATTGTATGAGTGTGTTCTCAAAGTACAACTAGATTATACTGAGTTAGTAGAATCTATACTAGAAATATTCATTTTCATGATAAATTTTGGAATAATAAATTTAAAAAAAAACCTAATCGCACCCTCCATAAACATGAGAAAGGATATTGTAAAGAGAAAATTTGTAAACACAGTTTAGAGAACAGCTATCTTGAAAATGTTTGTACAAGGAAATTGAGAAGCAATGTAAACCACACCTTCACACAAATAAAATAGATAATTATTGGGATAAAAATAGATTTATTTGACCCATAGGAAGTTCTCACAACCATTTATTAACTCATAAGTGTCATACCTCATTTAGTCTATCTTGGATTAATAGGTACTTTCCTTGTTGTAGGTGAAATTATGATTGCTTATCATGTTTGACTTGATTAAAGTAAAGTATAAGTTATATCTTTATTGTTTAATCATGTTGATTTCATTATCTAGGAGGTTTATAATGATGGCTTGATTTATTTTGTAAGGTTGATTCTTTATCAATCTTATACTGATTCACTTATTTACGTTTCTGCAACTGTGTGTAGTTAATTAATTTTATGATCTTGGTATGGTTGACTAGTATGTACAGGAGTACATATACATATATATAATATAGATATCTATCAATATTGTATATATATATATGTGTGTGTGTACATATATGTGATAATCTTGTGTGTGACATATATCTATATTTATATACATATATATATATGTATATAGATATATGCATATATATTAATGTAAATAATATTGCTTTTGCTTATGTTTTAATTACATATGAAGACCTTAAAAGGTTGAGCCATATTATGAATGGAAATGCAATGTTTTAATGTATTGGGTTGGGGTCGGCCATCTCGACTGAGCCCCCACCCGATCTTGTATCGAGTTGTTCATTTATTTGTAAGGAACCAAGCCAACTTTAGAATGTTAATAAGGGCATGGTTGGTCAATGTGCAAGAAAGTGATAAGTTTAGGGTTTTTTATGATTTTTTTTATCCTGTCATTGGATGGCAGATAACCACCCAAAATGGATGGAAGAGATTTCAAGAAATTAGGAGGAAACACCAAAGTTGCGGATGATAGGTTTAGAAGGGAATTGGGAGGAGTTGGAAGGAATATGGGATAGTTTCATTTAATAAATTTTAATGAGGCTTTGTAGCCTCGGGAGAAGCAGGAAGCTTCTCAAAGAAGCCACTGCCTAGCTAAGTGGTTATTTGGTCTTTCATTTTTCATTTTGGTCTTTTGGCTCACCATGTGAGCTCTGCATGCAAGAATTTTCATGGCTATTTTTGGGGCATCATGTTGGAATCTGCACGTAAAATAATAACTCCAGTTATTTTTTTGGGAGATATATAGTCGAGTTATGGATTTTATGACCTCCTATTTTGATTTGAAGTTTCTCTTCTGTCTAGTTTTGTGTGTGAGATTTGGAAGGATTTCTGGGAAGAAAAGGAAGCAGATTCGGTCTTCTACAAACATTACAGGCATGAATCATCTCTTGCTCATCTTTATCATTTATAGCATTAAGATATTTTAATGTTAATGGAGAAAATATAGTTTTTTTGTGTTTCATTTTCTTCATCAATGATGGTTATGGGTTTGTTTAGATTTAATGCCATGGTTGAATGTATACTAGTTGTGATGGCTCTTTATATATATATATTTTGTATGTAACTATTTATTTATTTATTATGGTTGAGTTATATACAGGCCATTTATATTAAGGCCACATTATTTTTTGTGAATATGACTTCTAGTGTTACCAGTCTGTGAACAAATGCTTGCATGTTATTAGTGGGCATCATGTAAAAACTTGGGTATTGTTTTATTGCAATTTTTTTTGCCTATGTATGGATGGGTTGTTTTTCCTGGTACAGGTTGTTATATATGATGACTATGTGGTTCTTATTTTTGAGCTCAAATCTTGATAACCTGTAGCATTTAATTTTTTTATTGTCACTACTATTTTGGGTGTATAAATATATGAGTGGGTTGTATTACCCAACTCGGACTTTGGTTGGATTAAGGTTGTTTAGTGGTTTAATAAGTTTTTATCTTAAATAAAATTTGAGTATGACTCAACTATGAAGTCGTTTCAATTGATTACCTATAGCCTATTAAATTCTGGTTTATCCTTAGTGTTATTATTTGCATAAATGTATAATGTAATGTGTTCTTATCATATTATTTATAGACTATTGCACAACATTAAAGTTTGAGTGTAATGATTTACTCGATGATGGCTTCTCGAGTGAGATATGTGACTTAGTCACCTACTGGTTTCTGTGGTTTATTGTTATTTGAGATTGAGTTGTTTTCTCAGGTCAATGGATGGGACATAATAGTTTGACCACTCCACTGTTCATTTATTCATTTTCTTAGACCATTCATGGTCGATGTTGATTGTGACTTTGATTAATGTTCATTATGTATGGTGAAGGATTATGATCTTTGTTTAAATATGGTTCATTTGAACCAGTGACTGTAAAGGATGTATTTACATAGGAATACTATGGTAGACTTAGTCCATAATGGAGAAAAATATAGCCTATCCTTAGGCTTGGTCATATCCTTCCTTTGCAAACTGTAATTTTATTGGGTTGTTTTGTTTGATTCGAATAAATTAAGGTTATTTGGATAGTTTAAGGTATTTGATGGTTAAGGTATTCAAGGAAAATAAAGTTGTTTTTAAATTATTATTATATAAACAAGTGCTTAAATCTTATTTTGTGAAGAAGGAATAATGTATTTTGATATAAGTAATATTATTTCGATAAGGATTATGTTTTGATAATATTAAGTTATTAAGTTTGGATAATTTAATTATTATCTTATCGAAATAAGACTCTTAATATTATTATTAAGATGTGACTTGAGTATTATTATACTTTTTTCTTTTAAATCAAGTATATGAACCAGGAATGGAATTTGTGTGGTTTGTATGATTGTATCTTGACTCGTATTATTAATATATGATGATGATATAAACAAGTATGAATGTTTAAGTATAAAGTTAATACTTGTTTAATGTTTTTAAATAACCCTTTTCAAGTATAAATGACATAGTTGATATGTTTTTGGAATTGATATTCATATATTGTGATCTGTTAGTAATCTGAATTATTCTTTTAATGATTTGAGTTGAAAATCATATGTTTCTTTTATGGATTATGAAAGAAAAAGAAAAGAGAAATGAAAATGATAAGTTGTTATCTTAAATGATTTTCAGATTGTTGTTTAGTTGAATTATGATTCATTAAAATATTTCAGTGTTATAAATCATAAAGACAAGATGGTTGAGTTTCTCATGTCAGTTCTTACAAACCGACATTTTCCTAAGATTTTTATAGATGGAAAAATTTAGATCTTATCTGGCGGATGATTTAGTAAAAGCTATGTTGAATTCTTATTGTTATGATTGAAAGATGTATTCTTTACTTGACTATTGTACAAGAAAGCTTGTGCTTCACTGAATAAATTGTTTAAAGGCATTATGGCCTCTGAGATTTTGTATCATTTTTGGAAAAGGAAATATAAAAATTTAGATTCAAGTTTTGAATATTGTTGTAATAATGATCATCATTGTTTATATCAATTATTCAGTTCTTGGTAAATAATTGGGATTGAATTATTCAATCTGATTTCTTAAGTTAGGTATTATTATTAAAGTTGAATAGTGAACAATGATTGAATAATATCCTTAGTGTCTTAGCTTTAAGTATATAAAATGAACTAAAGCTATAGTAAGGATATGAGATACAATCTATTAAAATAAATGAATGTGGTTTATTATTTTATAGTTGTATGATTGGACTCTTGTATGATGATAAATGATTAATGATCATTTATTATTTAGTCATAAGTATGTAAAATTTATGATTATGAATGATTGTATTACATTCAGTTGATGAGTTCAATTATTTTGTACTTAAGCAATTAAAATACAAATGTCGTAACTTAAATAAATTAGGGATTGTGTTAATAATGCAACTTGTTCTGCCCTAATTATATTAAGATGCTTAATGAATGTACATAAACAAACTTATGGAATTTGATTATGAATAATTATTGAAACTAAGTTATGGACCTTAGGATTGAATAATTAATGCAATGGAATATCGTTGCGTTATGAAATATAAACATGTCATAAAACTAATTCAATGAGGTGAATAGTTATGACAAACCTAATACATGGTACTCGGAAGGCCAACTTCAGATGGCTGTTGTAGTGTGGTGTTCATCGAATGACACAGGTCATTCAATGAATACTTCCATACAACAATTATCCTAAGTTGTCCCTCGAGCTCCATTTATTATGCATGTCATAATCAATAAGGAATTGAGTTGTGCTAAGATGTGGAGGTTGTCTATCAGTTTGGTCTAGTTCCTCTGTACCAACTTATGTTGGCTATGGGGAAGAAATTGATCATGTGATGATGCAAATTCATTACGTGAGCTCTTTCTCTCCCATAGGCAACCTAAGTTGGCACAGTCGTGCTTCATCTTATTGGATGAACAAGTTTTGTATCATGTGTGTAACTTGAATTTGATTAACTTAAACAAATGATTCAATTATGATAATGGAACCAAGTGACATGGTGATGGGACATGTTTGGAGACTATGTGCAGTCTAGAAATAGAGCATGCAATGCATGACTCATAAACTTTGGCCGAAGTAGTGTATGTCATTACACTGTTAGGTTCACCTAGTTCTAACTAAAGTGTGAGATGTCAGATGGGATTCGATTGATTGAACCCCAGGTAGACACTTAGAGAAACACTTATAAAATCAATGCCAACAAGGGCACTAAATGAGTATACATTGTATACTGACTTGAAAGAGTATCTTATGGGGGATCATTGAATCTAGTTGACCCATAAATATGCACATGCTTTATTGATTTGTTATCTGAAGAATTGTAATTATAAGTTGTTGGATTTAAATGTTAGTTTGTACATTTAAATCATTGAAGGCATATGTTTAATTTGGGAAGTAAAAAAAATTCTCATAATTATGATGATTGGAAAGTGGTTGTTACATTTTGGTATCAGAGTTGAAGGTTGCAGCTCTTGGACCTATTGAGTCCTTATGCTAACACAAACTTAAATTATTTTCTAATAGAAAACATGGTTAGAACAAGAGGAAATGTTGTGAATAACCAACCTATGAATGGTGAGGGTACCACAACATAGAAATTAGATGAGATTCTCACTGCCCTTCAGGACACGAGAAATAGGATGGTTGTTTTGGAACAAAAAATCCTAGGAAACGTTAGTGATCATGAAAGTGATGGTGAAGAATCATCACATGAGCATTTGAATGCTGAAAACAATGATGTTGTAGATCCTAATGTAACAAATAAAAATGATGCTAATGATAATGTTAATGCAAATATGAATGTTAATGAAGTTAACCCACCTAAGAATAAGAGGGAATGTTTGGCAGCTTAACTGTCAAATGATATCAAGAGGATCAGCCCACCAAATTTTGATGGTACCACCTTGGGTGATGGAGCTGAGAATTGGCTCAGTGAAATGGAGAAGTAATTTGCAATAAGGAACTTCTCAGAAGAAACTAAGGCAGTTTGGGGAGCCTATCAGCTCTCCAATGAAGCATCCTCATGGTGGGACAACTGGAAGGTTGAACTGGCAGTGGATGAAGAAAATTTGACTTGGGATCAGTTTAAGTCATACTTCAGACAACACTGGTTACCCCAACTTTATTATGATCAGAAGATGTCTGAATTTCAGACATTAACACAAGGAAAAATGATAGTGACTGAGTATTGGGAGAAGTTTACAAAACTTCTCAAGTACATACCTCAGTATCAAATGGATGAAAAATTCTAGATTAGGAAATTTATCATGGGGTTAAACCCAGTGATAGGAGGTGAAGTTGATGTCCATGGGCCATCAACTATGGAAGTTGTCTTTAAGAAGGAAATCAGACAAGAACAAAAATTGCAGGCTATTTCTGCACATAGAGAGGAAAAGAAAA
This sequence comes from Taxus chinensis, assembly GCA_019776745.2. Classification (NCBI taxonomy): domain Eukaryota; kingdom Viridiplantae; phylum Streptophyta; class Pinopsida; order Cupressales; family Taxaceae; genus Taxus; species Taxus chinensis. The sequence goes on from JAHRHJ020000099.1 coordinate 205,812, forward strand.
AGAAGGTTGTTAGTGCACCATCACCTTTAGCACCTAAAAAGGTTGCTTGGAAAAAGTTAATACAAAAAAAATAGAAATAATAATGGAAATGGAAATAAAAATACAACAGTTAAGACTACTGTAAATAACAAAAAGAATGGGCTGAAAAATACAGCCAACCATGAAAATAAATCTGAAAAGAAAGGACCATTTGGGGGATGCTATATCTATGGTCTGGATCATTAAGCTAATAACTTACCTCAAAGGAAGAGATATGGAAACCAACAACATCATATTCATGTTGCAGTGATAGAACAAGCAAGATGAAAAGTCAAGCTACACCAGTTGAAGTTACAGGTAAGTTGTATGGATTTCCTGTAACCATTTTATTTGATACTGGTGCTACTGAATGTTTTATTTCAACAAAATTTACATCTAAACTTAAAAGAAAATATGGTTTTATGAAATAATCATGGACTGTTCAGTATGGGAACAACGTTGTCCACACTATTGTTAAACAATTCCTATTTGGTGCAACTCTTGAATTACCAAGATTTACCACTGAATTTGACCTATATTTAGCTCATATGACATAGTCATAGGCATAAATTGGTTATCTCAGCATAAGGCAACTGTAGAATGCCTAGAAAAGTAAATTAAGTGCCTTGATGACCTGTAGAAAACAACAAAAATTTAGGGAGTAAAAAGAGGTTTTTCAGTTCGACAAATCACTACAATGTAGCTTAAGAAAGCTAAGAACAAAGGATGTGTGCTATATGCTGTAAAAATTACAGATTTGGGTGAAGAAGGTAAGGATTTTGTGGAAGAACACCTGTTGTTACGTGAGTACAATGATGTATTTCCCAAAGAACTACCTGGTCTTCCCTCTAAAAGAGAGTTTGATTTCACAATGGACATCAAACCGGGAACCAAACCAATTTCTAAGGCTCCCTATAGAATGACAACAATAGAACTAGTTGAGCTGAAAGCACAACTTCATGAAATTTTGTCAAAAGGATTGATCAGACCGAGTGTCTCTCCTTGGGGTGCACCGGTCATCTTTGTAAAGAAGAAGGATGGAACACTTATGATTTGCATTGATTATCAGATTCTTTAAAATCCACAATAAAAAATAGGTATCCTCTCCCAAGAATTGATGATCTCTTTGATCAGATACATGGAGCATCAGTTTATTCTAAGATTGATCTTCGATCAGGATACCATCAGTTGAGAATAAAAGAGGAAGATATTCACAAGACTACTTTTAGAACAAGGTATGGACACTATGAATTCACTGTGTTACCCTTTGGGCTTACCAATGCTCCAACAACTTTTATGAATCTGATGAATAATATCTTTCAAGCATACTTGGACAAGTTTGTACTAGTATTCTTGGATGATATTCTCATTTATTCAAAAATCATTGAAGAGCATAATGAACATCTTAGAATTGTCTTAGATGTGTTAAGGAAGAGAAAACTATATGGTAAACTTTCTAAGTGTTTGTTTTATCAAAACGAAGTGCAATATCTTGGCATATCATAAATAAGGATGGAATTTCTGTAGATCCATAAAAAATTACTGCGATAATAGAATGGACAACACCTAAAAATGTACATGAAGTGAGAAGCTTCATGGGATTGGCTGGATATTATAGGAAATTTGTAAAATATTTCTGAAGAGTTGCAACTCTAATTACCGTGCTACAAAAGAAAGACAAGAAATTTGTATGGTCTGAAAAGTGTGAAAATACTTTCAATTTTCTGAAAGAAAAATTAACTACAACACATATATTAAAAGTTCTGGATCTTAATGGGAACTTTATAGTAGTAACATATGCCTCTGGTGAAGGCTTAGGTGGTATTTTTCTGCAAAATGATCATGTAATCACTTATGAGAGTAGAAAGCTCAAGGTGCATGAGATGAATTATGCTCCCCATGACTTAGAGCTTGTTGTCATTGTGCATGCATTGCAAGTATGGAGACATTACCTTTTGGGAAGTGCCTTTGAACTGAAAAAATATCATCTCGGGTTGAAATACATCTTCACACAGCCAAACTTAAATGCAAGGCAATGAAGATGGTTAGATTTTTTATCACAATATGAATTTGATATCAGCTATATAAAGGGTAAGGAAAATAGAGTGGCAGATGCGTTAAGTTGTAGGAAGCATATTTCCACCCTTGTCACTTTGAGAATGCAATTCAAGGATGATGTTAAGAAAGAAATGATGGTTTATTCTTTTTATCCACAAGTTAAAGTAGCTCTTGCTACAAATCCTAATGATATGAGATACAAAGGATTTAGATTTGACAATAGAGTCCTAAGATTTGAAAATTGAGTTTATGTACCTTCAGAAAATGAACTAAGGATGAAAGTGATAAAGGAATTTCATGATGCTCCTTATTCTAGACATCTGGAGTGACTAAGATGCTTGTTGATGTAAAACAACAATATTTTTGGAAAGGGATGAAGAAGGATATAGTGAACTATGTATCACATTTCTTAGAATGTCAGTGAGTTAAGGCTGAACATTTACATCCAGTAGGATTGTTGTACCCTCATAGCATTCCACACTATAAATGGTAGGTAATCAAATGGATTTCATGTAAGGACTACCTATGTCAAGGAATAAACATGACATAATTCTTATTGTAGTTGAAAAGTTAACAAAAGTGGCTCATTTCATACCAGGGAATCTAAAAGATGATTCACTTGTGCTTGCAAAAAGGTTTGTGCATGATATTTTCAGATTGCATGGTGTACCTGAATTGATAATTTCAGATAGAGATCCTAGGATGACTTCTCATTTTTGGAAAACCTTGAATACCACTTTAGGAACAAAGATGAATTTCAGTTCTACATATCATCTGGAAATAGATGGATAGACTGAAAGGGTAAATCAAGTGTTGGAAGACATGCTCAGAATGTACTCCATGGATCAACAATACAAATGGGAAGAATACCTTCCATTGGTTGAGTTTTCCTACAATAACACTTATCACTCCTCACTGAAAATGGCTCCTTTTGAGGCCTTGTATGGACGTAAGTGTAGAACACCTGTCAGTTGGGACAATGTGGAAGATAGAGAAGTTATAGGACCTGAAATGTTGACTGAAATGGAATAGAAATTTAAACTCATTTGAGAATGATTGAAAGAGGTTGCTGATAGACAAAAAAGCTACATTGATTTAAAGAGAGTTGATAGAAAATTTGAACAAGGAGATAAATTTTTCTTAAGGGTTAAGCCTAAGAAAAATTCAATTTCATTTGGCAAGGCAACCAAACTTTCACCTCACTATGTTGGACCCTTTGATATTATTAAAGTAATATCCCTATGTAGCATACCAGCTAGCGTCACCTCCTACAATGTCCAAGTTGCATGATGTTTTTCATATCTCTTTGCTTAAAAAGTATGTATCAAATTTATCACATGTACTTAATTGGAACTCTTTACAGGTTCTAGATCTAGGTGTCATCGTAGTTGAACCCATAAGAGTGTTGGAAACTTGCAAGATGCACTTGCGAAATAGAGAAATAAGTCAGTGTAAGGTCCAGTGGGACCAATTTTTGAAGAAAGTCCCAATTGAGAGAATCTGGAAGAAATGAAAACTTATTTTCCACATTTATTTGAGTGATAAATCTGAGGCTTTGATATCTAATACTATGCATTTGATATTTTTATTGATTAACCGGATGGCTGAAAAAACTCATGAAAGTTTTTTGTTTTGGCAAAAACTTGATGAAATAAGGTTGTTACAGCCTGATAAAATTATTGTTTACAGTTCTAGAAGTGGATTAATTATAAGCTTCAGTTATGATATTATGAGTTTATGATATTTTTGTGTGTGAAATTTTATCTTCTTAATCTAATTTCTATGAATGATATGAATTAATCATCGGGGATGATGATACTTAAGGGGAGAGGTATGTCATACCCCATTAAGTCTATCTTGGATTAATAGATACTTTACTGCTCGGATGTAGGTGAAATTGTGTTTTCTTATCATGCTTGACTTGATTGGATGACTATATAAATGTTATGTTTGTTGTTTGATCATGTTGGTTTCATTATCTATGAAGATTTATAGTGATGGCTTGATTTATTGTGTAAGGTTGCTTCTTGATCGATCTTATACCTATGTACTTATTTACATTTCTACAACTTGTGTGGTTAATAAATCTTATGATCTTGTGTATGGTAGATTAAATTTTGTGATGAACCCTTGTTGGAAAACAAAGGTATAGTCATCAGGTCATAGATTATATTTAAAATGATAATTTTAAAAAGCCTTTATAAGGCATTAATACTAATGTTGACTGGTTCGTAATGATTAATAAATTTTGTCTTGCTGACAGAGAAAATACACACACACAGACACACACATATATTTGTGTGACCCTTGTTATTGCAAAGAGATATTTTAAAATATATATATATATATATATATATAATATATATATGTATATATATTTATATATACATATATATACATATATATATATATATATATATATATATTATATGTTAATAATTATATTGTAGATTATGTTATTATGTTAATATATTTTGGCTTATGTATATAACGAAGACTTATAAAGGTCGAGTCATATTAAATGCAATGCAATGTTTTGGGTAGGGGTTGGCCATCTTGACCGAGCCCCCACCCAAGCTCCAACCGAGCTATGTTTTTTACTTGTTCACCCAAGCTAATGTTTGATTAAATGTGGAAAACTGGCACATCGTTTTCAATGTGCTAGCAAGTTGTGTTAGGGTTTTGAATTGGCAGTTTGATCTCCAACCGTTGGATGGAAATTAACCTGACCCAAATGGAGGGATGTGATTTCAAAGTAGTTTAGTAGATACACCAAATATGGACAAGATGTGGTTTAGTAGGGAATATAGAGGGGAGTTGGAAGGGTTAGGGACTGTTTCATTTAATGAAAATTTATGAGGCTCTGTAGCCTCGGGAGAAGTGGGAAGCTTCTTGAGGAAGTCACCACCATGCTAAGTGGTTATTTGGTTTTTCATTTTTTAGTTTTAATTTTTTGGCTCCCATGTGAGCTCTGCATGCAAGAATTCCATGGCTATTTTTGGGGAATATTGTTGGGACTTTGCATGTAAAATTTAACTCCAGTTTTATTGAAGAGATTATATAGTCAATTTTATGGATTTTATTGAGCTCTTGTGTCAATTTGAAGTTTCTATTTTGTCTATTTTTGTTTCATGATATTTGGAGGATCTCTGAGGAAAGAAGGAAACAAATTCTGGTCTTCTTTGAGCATTATAGGCATGAATCATCTCTTGCTCATCTTTATCATTTATAACATTAAGATATTTAATGTTAATGGTGAAATTGGGTTTTTTATGTTGTTCGTTTTGTTATCAATGATCTATTATGGGTATGGTTTAGATTTATTTTGAAATTTGGTTGATATGTATACTGGCTTGGTGAATATGTCTCATGTATATAATATGTTTTTATGTAACTATTTTTTATATTTTTCACAGTCGAGTTATATACAAGCTAAAATATTAAAACCATGTTATTTTGTGGAATATGATCTTGTGTTAGCCGGAGTTTGAACAAATGTATGCTTAAGGTTACTATTGGAACTGTTTAAAACTTGGGTATTGTTTTCTATTGGCTTTTTTGTTCACCAATTTAGGGTGGGTTGATTTTCGTGCATAGGTTTACATGCCATATTTGATGATTGTATGGTCAAATATGTTTGATCTCAATCTCAATATCCTATATCCTTCATTTTATTATGTCAGTTCATTATTTTAGGGATAAATATATGAGTGGGTTTATATACCCACCTTTTCCATTTCATTGATTTTAATTTCATTAAGGGTATTTGTGTTATTTATTAACGATGAATAAAATACTTTGTGGTGACTTGAGCTCAAGCTTGTTGATTGGGTCTTACACTATACTTATTCATTATTTTCTTAGAAATGTAATATTGGGATGTATTCCTTTAAGGATATTATGTTATTTTTTTCCACGATGTTAAGTCTATTATAATGGCAGCATTTGAGTGAATATGGTCACATGCTTATGGTTTGATATGTGTTTTTGTTAGACCTACTAGTTGTTTCTAGTGTCAATGGTTTATTATTCAATATTCAATTCTAACTTGAGACCAAGTTTTTTGACTGAGATGGTTGATGGAGCATAGGATCACCATTGGTGACCCTCCATGTGTTTATGATTACAGTTTATATTGATCTTCTTAGACCACTCCATGGTCGATGCAAACTATGTGCACTTCTTGTTATTTACCACTATGGTGAAAATTATGAACTTTTATTTGTTAATGGTTCATTTGAATCAGTGCTTGAAGGTGTATACATAAGGAATAAGTTTGTAGACTTAGTGTGAGAAAAATATAGCCTATTCTTAGGCTTGGTCGTATACTTCCTTTACAGGTTGTAATGATTATTGTGACTTTTGTCTTGGTTTGAATACTTATTTGAATGTTGGATAGTTTAAGGTTTATGGATAGAGTTAAGGTAATCGATGAAATTTAAATGCAACTTTTTTAATAAATTATTATATTTAAAAATAGTGCTTAAACTCTTATTTCTTTATGAAGGAATAATGTATTTCTATAAGTGAATATTATTTTGATAAGGATTATGGTTGATAATATTAACTTATTAAGTCGGGATAATTTAATTATTATCTATTAAAATTGACTCTTCATAATATTATTATTAAGATGTGACTTGAGTAATATTATATTCTTTTTCCTATTAAATTTTTTATATGAACTTGGAATGAAGATTGTGTAGTCATGTATGGTGTTCTCTTGATTCATATTATTAATATATGATGTTGATATAAACATGATTGATTGTTTAAGTATAAGGTATAATACTTGTCTAATGATTTATTAAATAACTTTGTTTGCATGTATAATGTCAAAGTTGATATGTTTCATATTTAATATTCATATTTGAGATTTGTTAGTAATCTGAATTATTCTCTTAATTATGATTTTAGTTGAAAAATCATGTGTTTCTTTATGGATTATGAAAGAAAAGAAAAGAGAAATGCTAATTTGTTATCTTCAGTGATTTTCAGATTACTTAGTTGGATTATGATTCATTGAAATATTTCAAAGCTATAAATTGTAAAGATAAGATAGTTGAATTTTTTATGCAATTATTTTGAATTGATGGGTGCTTAACATTTTTTACATATGGTGGAATTTAGATCTTATCTGGTGGATGAATTGTAAATGGCTATGATTAATTCTTATTGATATGATTACAGAATGTTTTCATTACTTGAATGTTGTATAAGAGAGATTTTTCTTTGCTAAAAGAATTGTTTAAATACATTATGGCCTTTGAGATTTTGTATCATTTTTGGAAAAATGAAATAAAATTTTTATATTCAAGTTTTGAATATTGTTGTAATAATGATCATGGTTATTTATATCAATTAATCAATTATTGGTAAATAATTGTGATTGAATTATTCAATCTATTTTCTTAAGTTAGGTATTATCCTAATTTGATTAATGAACAATGATTGAATACACTCCTTAGTGTATTAGCTTTAATTATATTGGATTAACTAAAGCTTTAGTAAGGAAATGAGATACAATCTATTAAAATAAATGAATGTTGGCTATTTTCTTATGGTTGTATGATTGGACTCATGGATGATTGATGAGTAATGATCATTTATTATTTAATCATATGTATGTAAATTTAATGGTTATGAATGATTGCATTACATTCAGTTGACGAGTTCAATTATTTTCTACTAAAGAAAACAAAATGACAATGTCATAACTTAGAAAAACTAGGGACTGTGTTAATAATACAGTTTGGTGTCCTAATTATATTAAGATGCTTAATGAAGGTACATAAAAAAACTTATGGAATTTGATTATGAATAATTAATCAAAAATAAGTTATGTACCTTAGGATCGAATAATTTATGTGATGGAATATTGTTGCATTATGAAATATAATCATGTCGTAAAACTAATTAAATGATGTGAATAAGCTACAACAAACCTATTACATGGTACTCAACATGCCAACTTTGGATGGCTTCTATAGTACAGTGTTCATCGATTGACGCGGGTAATTCACTGGATACCATCATATAACAATTATCCTAAGTTTTCACTCAAGCTCCATTTAGTGTGTGTGTCGTAATCAAGGAAATGAGTTGTGATAACATGATTTTGTTTGTCTAGTTTAGTCTATTTCCTCTATACCAAATTATGTTGGGTATAGGGAAGAATTGGATCACGTGATGATGCAATTCGTTACATGAGATTTTTATATCCCATAGGAAACCTAAGTTGGCACAATTGCGCTTCATTTTAATGGATGAACAAGTTTTGTATTGTTTGTGTGACTTGAATTTAATTAACTTAAACAATTGATCCAATTCTGATAATGGAACCAAGTGACATGGTGATGGGACACATTTTGGAGACTGTATGAAGTCTAGAAACAAAGCATGAAATGCATGACTTATAGACTTTGGCCAAAGTAGTGTATGCCATTACACTGTTAGGTTCAACTATTTATAACTATAGTGTGAGATGTCATATGGGATTTGATTGACTGAACCCCATGTAGAAACTTAGAGAAACACTTTTAAAATAAATACCAAGAAGGGAAAGAAATGGTATACATTATATACTATCTCGAAAGATTATCTTAAGAGGGATTATTGAATCCAATTGACCCATAAATATGCAGATGCTTTATTGATTTGTTATCTGAAGAATTGTATTATAAATTTTTGGATTTAAATGTAAATTTAAATCAATGAAGGAATATGTTTAATTTGGGAAGAGAAAAAAATCCGGTAATTATGATTATCTAGTAATTAGAAAGTGGTTGTTACATAAAGTAGCTCACAAAAATATTCTTCAAATACCATGACAATTTTAACTTGAGGAACCCTCCAATAATAGAGAGAGAATATTTCTTGAAATTACACTAAAAAAACCCTGATCTTACTCAAATATTTTCGTGAAATTCCAAGAGTACCTCTCATATCCTCTTAGCAGTAGGGGATTCAATTTGACACCTTCAAATTTGCAGTACATAGTTAAAATTATCGAAAACAAAGTCATACCTGTATGGAATAGTCACCCATGAGAACACCAATTCCATAATTTTGACCTAGAAGAGTCCTTCCACACTTGTGAGAGGTTTTCATGACATTACTAACTTATTTGGAGTCCAAATAAGTCATTCTATGCCTATCACTTCAAGAAAGAATCCTGAGTAGAGAAAAACCTTGCTTAAAAAATGAATAGAAATTATTTGTTTCTTATGTAATTTCTCTCAAAATTTTGAAAAAATTAAGGATTTGAGTGATCTTAAAATATTACTTCTCTAATTTATCCAAAGGATGCTCGAAATGTTTTTCGGATGCTAAGAAGACAAGTTGCTCACTTTGCATTCCTCAATAAACTAGTTTTAGAAAAAAATGAATAAATTCAAAATCCGGTTTCAAAATTTAATGAAATTTGACACAGAATACAAAAAAACCCTCTATATTCTCCATATCTTGGTTTCCCATAAATATTCTTGTGCATCTCAGAAAAATCTCACTTACCTTAGCATTCATTGCTAGTCCTCAAAGGTAGTTTTGGTGAGAATTTGAATTTTACATATAGAAGCTAATGTAAGCCTTGCGGATACTAATAACTTCCCTAGGTAGTGTTCGTAGGCTCCTACCATAGTTACGTAGTATTTTCATGACCTAATTTGTGCTCATACACCTTATTAGACCCTAGAACTAGTCCTAAATGACCTAGTTTCAACTGTAGCTCCTAATACTTGACTTGATGCTCACTCCAAAATCCCTTGCACATGCTAGAACCATGAATTATGACATGTGGAATACTTAATCCAAGCACACCAACCATATCAATACTTCCAATGGGCTCCTACCTTGTTGACCAAGCCTACAACACACTAAAACCATCCTGAATGCTCAATGAACATGTTAAGGAACTTGCAATCAACCTTCATGTCCCTGAATTAAGCCTCACTTCACCACTCAAACCTTTGACATCAATGATAATACTAATGCAAAAGGGTTCAAAACCATGTCTCATGGGTTTTTCCCCTCTGTCATCAGCCATGTGGTCCCCTTTGGGATGATTTCCAAATATATTTTCCCCTTATTTGAATTTTTAATTTTAGGGCTAGGAGACAATCATTTGTCAACTTAGGGAAACTAGTTTGAAATTTTCTTGCCTACAGTAGCCAAGGTCTTGACAACCTCCTCAATGTTAGAAATCTAGGGACTGAGAGGAGGGTGAATTAGTGCTTATAAATATTTTGTGTAATTCAGAATTGGTCAAATATCTAATATTTAAATTACTTTATCTATTATGTGCATGTATATTCAACTAGGACAAAGAGAAAAGAAAAGAAAAAATTCATGAATGCATGTAGAGACCAGATTTTATGTGGGAAACCTGTAAGGGACAAAACCCCACTGAAACCATGCACTAGGCTTAGGATTGAAATGTCCTACAAATGTTACATGATTTCATGGTTGAGATTCACCTCAACTTAGAGCTGCAACTCCAAAATTTAACCAATATTTTACTCAGTCTTTTAAAATCTTCAACTTGTATTGAAGCTTCAACTCCCAAATTTGGTCTAACAATAACTGACCTTTAGTAAGCTCCAACTTACAAGGCAGAAACAACTCCCCACATGATAAGTTTTTTTCATCCAAAATTACCCCCGGGTTATTTTGGCCTTAATAAACTCAAAAAATGGAAAACCATTTTTTACAGGTCTATGAATATTAAACAGTTGTCAAATTCCCAAGCCCAAAATCCCCACCCATTGGAATTCAAAAAATCCATGAGGATTGGCCTTTAATTAGTGAGATATGTAAAAAGATTTGATTGGTGTTCATTTTCCTGTCAAATTTAGCATCAACAGTCAACGAGGACACATACAGCCAAAAGGGTCATGTAGTAGTAGATTGATGGTCCATACAGGCTACGTGTCAGTATTCCAAAAATTTCCTAATGTGGTGAGCTCATATAGACTCCAAGTCTATGGGATAAACCTAAATTAATATTTTGTCAGGTCCGGGAAAGTCAGACAAGATCAAGGGGCTAACGTGGAAGTAATTCAAAAAAGACAAAAAAAATTATAATCCCCTCAAGGTAGCTCAAGTTATTTCATTAGCTCACATTTCACATTTTTTAGTTAAGAGATAAGGAGTTTTGATAGCTCAAAGTGCGTGGAGCTTCCTCATTGGCCAATCTTTCACAATAGGCATAACAATATCATCAAAAGGATTGACAAGCGAGGTGCGTGGAGATTTCTTAATTACTCAAACTTTGCAATTATAATATGAGGCTATCAAAAATATGACAACACATCAAGGAGTGGAATGATCTCATTAGTTGGATGCTTCGTGAATGTCAGAAAGGCAAACCAAAATGATTGACATGCGAGATACATGGAGCTTTTCTATTGGCTCGCATTTCACAATGGCTAGTCAAAGAGCTTTGAAAAGAGAAATATTCAAAGAAACATTGAGCCCTCTCATTGGTCTATATTTTACGATTGATTGACAAGGAGTTATGGACAATCTATCTTCTTCGAAGAAAGGTGGAAAATTCTTAGTGGTCTGTAATTCATAAAGATAGACCCATTTTCAAAGGAAAAGGAAATAAAAGAAAAGTAAAAAGAAGAAATGCCTGATCCCATGACCTGATGAGAGATGAACACCTGAAAAAATATGAAATGATGCACACATGGGTAGAGGGAAATATCTGAGCTAATAAAATGTTTCCACTTATCACATTCCTATGTATCATGGCATACAAATATTCAAATGATGATATATTTCGATCCCCTGCTCCAAATTGCACAAAATTGGTCTCATCCAAAAGATCTCCTTAATCACTTAATTTGGTATCATGAGAATCAAATTCTGGTGGGTCTAAATGGGTAAAAATTACTTGAGATATGTATAAGTGTAAGCATGATCATTTAATCATGGAAACAACACATTTTTTGGGCTCCAAGCTTCTGTTAACATATCAAGGCCAACCAAATGTCGATCATCTTATGTAGAGAAATCATTTGGATATCTTAGAGGGTTAAGACCACTAAAACGAGCTTAGGGAATTCTCCATGTCTCTTCTCTTTGGGGATTAATAAATGTAAGTGTTAAGGAACATTTTTAGGGGAAATGTTCATGTAATGGAACTCTATTAAAAAAATTTCTAGAGAAGTTGTGAGTTGTAGGCCTCTGGTCTAAGTATTTTGGAAGAATATCCTTGCCTTTATTTATTAATTATAATCAATTATGCATCCTATTAATCAATAAATTCATATTTTGTGTCTATTCTCTACCCTACCTGTGTTTTATTGCATTTTACTTGACTTTCATTTCATATTCCAGGTTTTTGTGTATTCTATGCTCTTCTTACACAATTAGATATGTTGTGCTCCATACAAATGCCATTGACAAATGTAGTTAGGGACTATGTCACTTGTTTCTAACCTCTCTTTCCTATTCTTCATCTCATCTTCACTCATATGGATGTTTTCCCATTCCTTTCTTGGTGGAATCACCTCTGTAGTTGAGGATTTCCATTTTCATGTAATCTCTCTCTCTAGTCCCTTGGAAGCTTAGGATAGAAGTTGATCATAGAATTTCCCTTCTAGGATTACTTTAGAATTAGGAGCAGGAAGAGGAAATTGGAATTCTCTAGAGGTTTTTCTTAGTTAGCAGACCCAAAATTAAGAGACAATTCCATGTTACTAAAAAACACTATTAGTTCATTCACATATTCATGATCAAAACTAGAGGGTGTTTTTTTTGGTGATAACAAATTCCACTTAGAATTTTTTAGAATTTTGATCACACTTAGTTTGTTGTCTTCTATAATTGATGGTGACCTCTAAAGTTTCTCATTCTTCTTATTCTATCTACTTGTATCAAATTTTCATGGCTTCAATACACGAACATTTTTCTCAACACATGCCCTCAACTCGACAATATTTCAATAACAGTTCTACATTCCAAAATAACGTCTCATTCCTCTCTATAGAAATACCAACCTTTTCAAACTAAAAAATTGAGCTTAAATAAACAAACAAGACTCCTAGACATGAATCTTGAATTTTTCATATTTTATGACTCTTCACATGACCGTTCTTCATTCACAAAACTTCGTGTTTGCAGGTTAACAAATGGAACTTCTTCAACTAATCCATGTAACTAAATTTTGAAATTCTCCATGAGATCCTTCACCTAAAATAATGATGTTTCATGTTCTATGACTTTTAAGCTTCTTCACAGACTTTCCTGACTGAGACAAACTTTTGTCATGAATTTATCCTTCATTTTAAGATGAATATGTGTGATTCATTTTTCAACACCTTTTTTGATCTCCTTACAAAAATTACCTATAATTTTGGTATTTTTCATCAATTAAAAATTAAGTTTTGATAATATTCCATGTCAGACCAAACTTGCACAGTCACCTTGAAATATGAGCCAATGAAAGATCTCCACGTTTACTTCAAAATTATCTTTAAATTACAAGGAATTTGTTAAAATATGAAGCCTAAACCAATCAAACAACTCCATACACCATTTTGGTGTCAATATTTTTTAAATGAAAAGATTAAACCAACAAGAAGGCCCCATGCCTTCATAATGTCAAACTATTATTAACCTCCACTGGCCACTATGATACATAATCTAATAGGGAAGCTCCATTTTTCATATTCTAATGTTGTCATATTTCTCTTTGATGGTGATGAATCTATCTACCTCATCATAGACTTAAAATGCCATAAAATTTGGCTCATTCCACGGGCTTCATGTCCACCTGATGCCATCTCTCAAAAATATGGTAGAATGATGCCATGCGTCCACCTTTGGTCATTAGATCATCACCAAGTGGCACCCTCTGCATGGTCCACCTGTCTTTGCCTTCCACTTATGTATCTTCTCTCTCCTACTTCAGACTTGAAATATTTCTTAAACATAGTTGATTCCAGAGGTTTAAGTCCATCAGACCCAATTTCCTTCATCTGACCTGGAATACTGACACATAGCACATTCCTTCACAGTTCTATTGACTTTTCAACCTTGCCTGAACCCAAAAAGCTATATCATTTGGTTAATTCCATGAACCTCATGTTGACCGGGCACATCTTATTAGGAGATTTCTAAAAATTTGACACTTTTTCATTTGTTATCTTTGATTTTTGATGTTTGATGTTTCTTATCCATATTCAACCCCGTGTCCCTGCTTTCGACTGTGTCTTCTTGTTTTCATTCATTACAACCTACAAATATTTGAATGACCATAACTTCCTCAAAAGAGCTTCAAATTGTGCATAATTAGACTCGTTGGAAAGTTATCCTTGAGTTATCAACAACCCATACCTCCAAGACCTATAAAACATCTTGCACATGTTGTAATAGTAATTTCAAACCTGTAGAGAATATGAGCCATACATATAACCTTATCTATACCTTCAATGGACGTCAACCTCAGTGTTCAAGCTTGTAGCACTCTAAAACCATTTCTCACCATTGTCAGACACCTATCTACATGATATTTCACTCCTTCTTTTCCATTAATTCCATGTGACATCAATGACAACACCAACCAATGTAATGGGGTTCAACACTCAAGATCAGTAGAATTTATTGCTTGAGGCTTCTCTAGATTGACAATTTTCACAACCTATCTCTTTGGAGACTTACCAACAACTTTAATATTATTTTCAATTTTAATTTCCATGATAAATTCTTGTCTCAAAGTTATATGGTTTTTTCCCCTAAGTAATAAGTATCCTTATTTTAAAATGCATCAAAATACTTAATAAGAAAAGATTCATCACTAGATCTTAAATTATTGGGAAATCTAGTTAATGTCTTATTGAACATGGTGTTAAAGTATTGTACACACTTATTAGGGTTCTTTTTTATATTTTTAAATTTTGATAATATAAATCTATGATAAATCCTATCACCATATTGAATCCTAAATGCATTTCTCATTTCTTCCCAAGAATCAATTGATCCTTTGGTCAATTAGTTAAACCATTCCCTAGTATCTTCCTCTAATGAGTGTATAATTTTTTTACATAAACATATTTATACTCAACCTCACAATCATCCATAATATTCTAAAATAATTTAAGGTGTTGATCATCACTGATAGCATTGTTGTCTTGAAACATAGCCAGTTTGTTTTTCTAATTTCATTTGGTACTTTATTTATATATCCTTCCATGTCATTAAAATTTATAGGTATGGGGGAATTAACTCTAAAAGTAGCACATAGAGGATTTCAATCCATATTTTATACTGAACAAGATTTTTTAGAGGGGAATCAACCTTGTACTAAATAGGAGGTCTCTGAATTAGAGTATGTTCAATGTTATGGAACTTTCTATGAGGATAAACCTCAAAACTAAAACCCCTACTCTCACTTGGAAAAAAATGAGTAGGCTCAAGATAATTCTTAACATCTTTGGGAGAAGATCCTTATCAAAACAATGAATGAAAGTAATAACACATACTTTGTGTTTTAGAGTTATCAGAGGATATGGAATAATATCCAATTAAAGGAAAAACCCAAAAATCATAAGGTTAAACTCCCTTACCTCTTAAACATTGGCCTTCCATAGGCTTCTAAACTTTTTTTCTCCTACTTAATAAAGCATTAAACCCAGGAAGAATTTTCTTAGCTATATTTGAATTAAATGAAGACCTTAATCCTTCAATCTTTGCAGATGCAAAGTTATCAGTGCAATATACTAATCAATACAACATTAGTATGACCTAGAATTAAGGGTGGAGTTGGCACTAGATATTTGTACTCTATAAATATTAATATAACTATGAAAATTTCACTAAATCACTCCATGAATAGTAGAGAAAAATCAATCCCTTAAACCCTCATAAAACCCTTGCAAATAACCACGGACACTGTAATGAAAAATATATTGGATAATTTTTAACATATCTTAGTTAATTACTCTTTAATGATCCCTAGAAAAAACACTTGAAGGATTTTGGTTCCCATTTTTACACCCTAAAGACTTGTCAGCAATTTGAAAACAAATGGCTTATAGATTTAAATACTGGAGATGTTTCATTTGTATCCGAGGAAATATCTAACATTTTTTCATCACTATGTCTTGGAAATGACTAGGTGCATGCAAAAAGGGAATAAATAACTCCTTCTACTTTTGGATCTTCCTAAACCAGGGTGAGAGGACCCGAGGGGTAGATTGAATGAAGGAGGAATACTATGATTCAATATCCTATAGATTTTTGGTGGGTCAATCTGAGCCTATTATAACCATAAATGTAATGTTCACTCAAAGAGTTATTACACAAACATTGCACATACTTAATGCATCAAACAAAATCTATAAGAGATAGATAAAATGTGATTGATAGAAATAATCTTTGTGTAAAAAATAAATTAAATGGAATTTGATGACATTGGAATGATAATCTTCACACATCATAGCAAATGAATTCATGATCTACAAGGTAAATTTAATTTATAGGAAAATACGTGTATGATAAACAAGGTTATTGTGTTTGCTGGGGTATGATGGTATAATTATTTGTTAGAAATGGGGGGAAGGTGGATCTAAAATGGGGAGAAATAATGGTGTTTCTCAATTTAGATTTTTTGAGTTATGGAGCTTAATTGTTTCACTAAAATGCTTTTGCAGACTTGCTGGAATACATAGTAACTGGCGTCGGTTGACAAACCAACGTCAGTCACCCATGGACTGGTATCGATCAGGAAAGGAGGAACCAACAGATCAGTTAAGGCTAACCGGCATCGTTTTCCTATGTGTGACAACTATAATTATTTTGTGGGAATTAGATTTATCTTTAGTTGTAAAGTGAATCTAATGGTTGTAATTACATAGCTAAAGTTCCCTAAGATTGTAAATGCATATATAAGCATAAATATAGAGTTTAGAAGATAGAATTTATTGATAATGAATAGAAGTTTCCTTTAGAGAGAAAAAAATAAATTTGTACAGAAGAAAGTATAGGAGATTGAAGAAGGTGTGGAAGATTGTAAATATTCATTGTATTTTCTCTGTGATGATAAATTGGTTGTTTCTTGGTGGACTTAGCCCACACTAGGTGAACCACGTTAAATCTTGTGTATTGTTTCTTCTTTTTTATTTCCCTATTGATTTATTTTATGCTTAGATTTGATTAATATATGTGTACAACTAGTGTGCTAACCTCAAAAATATTGTTACACTCAGAGTTGCAGGAAGACACAACTCAAAATAATGTAACTCTTAATGGAGCATTTGCATTCATTGATACAAAATTCTTGTAAATACTACCACATAACCTTTGTGATTTCAACCAAAAACACTTTTGCATGAAATGTCAGATAAAACATCTACTACTTGAACCAAATAACACTCAAGATACACTCATGAGCTTGGAAGAAATCATCCCTAAGTAATAATGCAGAAAGGATTTTAAAATTGGATAAATTCAGCGAAGTAACACTACAAAACAACATTCATTTAGTAACCAATCTATTGTATATACTAAAAACAAATCCTTTATATTTAATCTAATTTAATAGACATAAGATCATATCAAAATTTACATTTCTCAACTATGCTTCTATATAACTCATAAATGTTTGACATGAAAATGACATACAACTCAATATATTTCAATTAGGATAAGGGAGACATACATTAGATTCTATCAATGACTACTAATGACTGTACAAATGTAATAACCTTAGCCTAAAACACTAAATTTAGAACCCTTAGAATAAAGACATGCCTTCATTCTTATACAAAAATTTTCCCCTTTAGGTAATATACCCAAATACCCAACTGAAACTCTAGAAATGGCGGAACTTATATCCAAGTTGTTGCCAAGCAAGGCTAGAAGAAATAGTTTCAACTGAAAAGATCCCATATTGATGTGTTAAGTTGAAATAGTTGAGATTCATGATTGTGTTCGTGGAGGCTTGAGGAATATCCATAGTTGTTAACAAATTATTTTGTCCTTTACCACTATGTAATCAATCCATGTGTGCTCATAAGAAAAGTGTGTTATACTTATGTAATCATTCCTCATGCGCATTCTGAAAGAGTCTGTTATACTTTAAATTATTGGATTTGATTTTACTCTTTTTGAATGAATTTCAAATAAAACAATAATCGATAATTTTTTGGTATTTTAATAGTCTTTTACATGATATGACCTCACATGGATACCAACTTATAATCAAGTCATGGATATATCTTTTATGTTTGAATGATCAATCCTCATCCCATCCAATTCATGTCAAATATTTGACATGAGATTTACAAGTGATATGTGAAAATAATGGCCCATACACACCATCCTAGGACTCATTATTCCTTTAAATTTTCCCTTCTTCCTTCATGAATTCACAGACCTTTATCCTGTTTTGGCAAACAAAATTCTTGCAAATTTTTTTGCATACTTAGCTTTAAAAAATAGAAGTATCGGGAATGGGAACAAAATTTTCTGAGCTATCTTCTACAACTTTGTAAACCATTTTTCCTTTCAGGCCTCAAAGAATCCTTTATTATAATGTTATTATATATTACTGATCAACAGGAGCCTTCCTCTAAGATACTTAACTCACAATACAGTGAGATTGGACTTAATGAGTAGACATAGTAGGATAACCCCCTTCTTTTAATATTTCCAAGTCATGTTTTACCATATTTTTCATCAAATGGATCATATTCAGATGGACACCTTGAAGCAATTTTGGCTCCATAACTGTCATGTTATCTAGGATGTGAAATTGTTTGTTTCCAAGGCCTTATTCACAAATGAAATAATGGAGCATGGGGACTGTTACCATGAATCTTATAAGTGGGACCCAAAAATAATCAAGTCCCAATCTTCTCAAATACTGAATTAATTAGAGAAGAGTGTTACCTCCCTCAAGGATCATGTTGTGAATTCATCTACCTAAAACACCACTACAATGAAGTCCCATTCTCCTCCATAAAATAAAAATTGAATTATCCCAAGCCAACCTACTGAAAAAGTCCACAAAATTTTTGGCATCAAATCCTGCATCTCATCGTTGGAACCAAAACATATATTATAGGGGGAGAAAATCTTCTAGAGTGGGTCACCTACTTGAAAAGAAATGTGATTTGATTAGATTATGGAGGAAAGACCCTAGTGAGCATTTATGAACTTATGGTAAAGGGATATATCTCAGGGAATAACAGGTGATATCCAGTACATGTTTGGTGTTGTTGGAAACAAGGAATTTGAGTTTCGAAAAGACAACCTCCTGGCTCCCCTTCCAGTTTTCACATGGAAATTTGTAACAGTTGATAGATAATGCAAAAAACATAGTACCTTTTTTATATTCTCGTATATAGTTCCAAGGGCTGGGGCCCCTATAGAATCCCCATTTTGGTTTTATGTATACAAAATGTGTTACACTACATGATGGAATGGATTGGAGCTTTTTTTATTTTTTTCTTTTCTGTTTCACCCTTTTATGTACCTGGACACTTAAAAATTTGAAAAAATAATACCTTAAAGAATAAATAATGTTCATTTAATTTTCAACAACCTTCACCCTAGTCTTGAAGATGCTTCCATTTTGTGAATAGCATGTATGCCTTTTTCTGATTGCAGATGCTGTCTCCATAGTATCATTCCTAAACAAGGGGTCAATATCTATCACATGCTCCTATTTTGGTTCTATGTTCTCATCATTTTTTTGAACATATCTATGATAGAATCTTCATTGGGCCCGACATGATAGATAACGACCATTTCGCCCCTTGAGCAAGTACTTTCTAACGTATTAGTGATAATCCTTCTTCCCTTATTGATATTTTTTTCTAAGATTCATTCCATATGGAAAAAATTCTGGATGGTATACCTAGAAAATTATTTTGATGGGTCATGCCCCTTAGTTACATTTTCTCTGAAAGTTTGAATCAAATTTTCCATATTTGCATCCTCTATAAAATAGATATTGTTCATATCCAACAACCTATCCATCAAACTATTAATGTTGTCAGTATATTATTCTGTCATGTCTTTGACATTTATAATTTCACTGATGCTTTCCTATAAGATTTCCACTCTCACCTTTATGGAAGTATAATACTCATACCTCCTCCCTTCATTCTCAGTGGAAATTATTCCTTCTTTAGCCAACAAATCATCCCCTAAGAGAATTAAAGCTTCAATCTTAGGTATCATAACTTCCCATATGTCAATCTCAGATTAATACTTATCAATTAAGTCCTTGGCTCTCTCTATTTTTTCCATAATTCTAGTGTGGAATCCCACACTATCCCTGATCAACCTTTCTCCCTTAGCTAATAGGTCTTCCTCCCACTGCTTAGTGGCTTCACTTATTGCACCTATATCCTTTGTATTTCTCATAATTGTATTAGTGACATTAGGGATAAGTACTTGGCTGGTTTGAGGGGTTTGGATTAACTTTCCAACAATGGCTGATAAACCATTAACCTTTTCCTTAAGCTGATCCTTGGTTTCTTTGTCATTGTCTATCTTCTAGACTACATCTTTAAACACCACATTTAGCTCATGTTTAAGCCCCTCAGTAGATTGTCTACCAAGTGGAATCTAGGTGACCTTGAAGTCTACAGGGATTTCCTACTTTTTAAGAACATTTGGTGGTGCAGTAGAAATATCCACAAACCTTAGTTCATCCTTGGCTTGAGAACTTAGAGGTTTTTAAAAATATAATTGAGGGGTTTCTTGAGTTACACCTATGTATTTTCTATAATCTAAAAATACATAATTGATTATGCCATTTATCTTATATTCCATCAAGGCAATGATGTTTTTTTTACTTTTGTCAACCCTTTAAGAAAATCAACCACCTTAGAGTTCTTATCATCACATATTTTTCTATGATGATGTAAATATTTCATTTCTTGAGCAAACCCAATTCATTAGTTAGAAGAGGTTGGCTTTCTATGTCATTTTGAATGTAGTATTGGATCATTATATTTCCATCATTAGCCACTGCTTGAGGTACCATTGCAATCCTGTAATCAATTATTTGTACCAATGTCATTCGGGAATAATGTCTTATTCTTACTTCCTCTTCATCCCTGCAATCCATCTAGTAGTCCTCATAATGAGGCTCATGCTCTGAAGAGGCGCCCAAAGCCTGGTGTATAATCCATTTTACATTATAGTTGGATACTTGGGGAAAATTGGTCCATTGTGAACTTCATTTCTATTTGCCAAAGTGGAGAAAGTGTATCTACCAATAATTATGTAGGGAAATTGATGTTGGTTTTTTGTTTCACGACTAATATCCTATGCACATAAACAATCTTCTTGACCAACTCCAAGAGGACCCACTTATCATCCATATGCGTAGGCAGCAAAAAAGGAGCACCTGCAAAACCACTCACTCTGATATAGGAGAATGTAGGGAACTGTATGAAATAACAACCCCATCCATTAATAACCCTTCTCGCTTCTGGAGACATCCTTGCATACTGCCAATTGGGGGCAAACAAGCATATGATAGGAAGAAAAAAGGTATCAAATACCCTTTATAAATGATCCCCATAGTTGACCAAATTAAGTTGTGGGTACACATCATATACTCTGAATGCATTGGCATCCTTCTCTTGTCAGAGACCCAGGAAACTTCTACAAAATGCAATGTTACATACCAAGTAGGAAGTCATATAGAACTCAGGATTGCTAGGAGATTCCCCTCTGGCAATGATAGCCACTCCCATCAACTGCTCGTGAATAGAATTACTTATTAACTCTCCCCAATGGATGGGAGGCCTTTTTGACAGAATAATCAAAATAAAGAAACACATACAGTCATGAAATAAGTAAGTACATTCATTTCCCACCACCCTGTTTAGCATTACTATACAATCCTCAACTTCTTTGATGAAATCTGCCCTACTCAATTTCTTCGGAACTCTAGAAGCAGAGGTCCTTGTTTTTATAAGCCATTGTTTGTTCATCAACTTGTTCAATCGTACAAAATTAGCATTCCAGTAATCTTCTCCTTTTTCAACACTTGTGTCTGAAACTAGGCTCACATCCAGGATACCCAAATATTTTATTCAAGTGATCTTTGGAGTTAAAGATAATAATAGGGCACCACCTCCATCCCTCACTTTCCTAGTTATAGGTTTATAATTTTGTGCACATGTCCACAAAAGTTTAGGATATAAAGATGAAGGAGTAAAAGAAGCATCCAATGCTATCCAACTATTAGATATATTTTTCATTAATTCATTTCTATCAAGGACTTTAGTATTTGGTAAAAATTAACCAAATCAACTCTGGAGTCAGATTTGTATCAGTTATTTTATCAAAAGGGAAGTTAGGTTTGAAGTATTCTAGGGATAACTTAGTAATGTATTCATAATTTGGATCACCTTGAATTGACTACCAAAAATGAATAAAACTTTACTATAACTTATACTAGAATCAAACCCTCAGCATAACTACATCCCTTGGGATTCCAATAAATGCAACAAAAATAGAGAAAATACTAGGCTAGGGAACTTACCCACAGGGACAAATCTACAAAAATCAGTCTGAGAGAGAAAAGAAGCAAACTCACTCTTTCCTATCTTTTTCATAATCATATCCAGGCTCTAGAATTCACTTAGGGTTTCTATGAATACTTCTCAAAACCTTCAATTTGAATGTAAAATGTTAATACTTCAATTAATTCTTGGTTATATATCACCACCACACCCTTACATTAATGACATGAAGGGAGAAAATACTTCATGTCACTTCCTCCCCTTCTCGAGATTTATATTTTTGACATTTGGTACCTTATTCCATTGTAAAGTGCATGTTGTGTGTCCCTTCCTAGTGATTGGCTTTGGAAACGTGAATAAATTTTGTATGTATGTAAAGATGTAATCATGAAAAGTGTAATTTTCAAATCCTTCTATAATTCTCCTTATCTTGTTACATGCCCCCTTTGATGATATTACTTCACTTGACCTTTGGGTCAAACATACATCTTACATGGGTACAAGGATGTAAACTGTTTGAGTGCACTTGTGCCTTAAATCACTGGGTTGTTCCCACGTGTTCTTCTCTTGTGGGTTTGGAAAAATCATTTACATTTTACACTTTTCATATAATGAAAAAATGTAGTAAGTGTAAAGTTCCTCACTTTCCCTAGAGTTTCCACATGTGTCCCCTTCCATCAGGGCTTCAGGGATGAAAACGTAAACTGCAACTTTCATTCCTTTGAATTTTCTTCAAACAGGTAATTAGAGAAAGGAATTTTGGGAGAATATTCCTTCAAGGCATGGATTATATTTGTGTTTTTTTGCAATATTGTAAAAAGTGCAAAGTTGTAATTAAATTCCAATCACTTGGATACTAATAATATTCCATTTCTTGAGCTTGGAGAAAAGGATATGCACTTTCAAAATTACACATGAAAAACTTGTGAATGCTACTAAACTTGTATATCCTTGAGGAATACATATGTATATCTTTATCTTGATTAAACTTGTAATCCTGGTAAAAACGAATCAAAATGTTAGGGTAAAACACAAAAAAAGAATTTCAATATCAAGGAATGGTAATAAAGGTTTTGTGAAGCTCAAGAAGTGACAAAAAAATTTCACATAAGTTTAAGGAAATAATGGAAGATAATCCAAGGATAAAATAATACTCAAGGAAACTCCATCCAAACACATATATGAACCATGCATTATTCCCTCATATTTAGAACTGAGACCATTATTCCCTTAGAAATTGATCTTCCCTCCTTACGGATATATTTGAAGGATTGTCTTGATAATGATGAAGATTATAGAGTAGCATAACTTGTAGAGCTCAATTTATTTGATTAAAATACCTCCATATTTTGGATCACTTTAAAGTGTATCAAAAAATTGAATCAACCAACTACAACAAACACATTATCCCTGGAAAGTTTTTGAAATTAGAGATCTTTTAATTGAAAGAGAATCAGCTCAACACTACAAAGTAAAGAGAAAGAAAAAGGGAAAATATGAGCCTAACTGGTTAGGGAAATACATTGTGGTTGCTAAATTTGGTTTAGGATCCTATAAGCTCATTTTACCTTATAGTATTGAGCTTAGAGACGTCATGCATGTTATTCACCTCAAACACTTATATGCTTGAGCTCAGAGATTTCATTTTATATAAAATACAAAAAAATAAATTAAATAAAAATAAACTAAAAATATAAAAATAACATTAAAAAGAAAGAAATAAAATAAAAGATAAATAAATTCATCCCCAAGTGAAAACCATGCAATTATGGCACCTTAGGTAGGTCCTTCGGTGAAAAATAGTTTCTAGTGCCATGGGTAGACTCCATTTTTCATAAGCAACCTTTTTACATTTGGGGCATGGCCACTCCGTCTCAGTTTCATCATTCTTTACATTCATAGTTATGTCGTACCTATTATTATTGGCCTTGATCCCTTGTATATTCTAACCTCTTGATGGGGCATCTTACTGTGTTATTCTCTTATACATAGTGTCATGATACCTAGAAAAATCAGAAAACATCACAAATCCTAGAAAATCTAAAAGTATCAGAAAACCTAGAAACATTAAAAAACCTAGAAAATCCAAAAACATGGTATAATCTATAAAATCCAAAAACATCTCAAATCCTAGAAAATCCATTTACATCTCAAAACCCTATAAAATCCAAAAAACATGGAAAAATCTAGAAAATCCAAAACATGGTAAAATCTAGAAAAATCCAAAAACATTACAAAACCTAGAAAATAAAAAAACTCACAAAATTCTCAGAAAACCCCCAAAACAATGTCTAACCCAAAAGCCCTAAAAATTGGAATATAATCCCAAGGAAAATCCTACTTCAAATGCTCACTCATTATAGTGCATGACATGTGGATCATACTACGTTATTCATCCATCAACACATTTACGTGCTTTCTATCTCCACCTTCCCAACACATATCATTGCTTGGGGCATAATCATAGTGCATGTTTTCTTATATCCAAACTTATTTGTCCCTCATCCATCACTACAATGTGAATCCTTATTTGGGGCATAATATTATTCCTTGTTGTATAGCTACAACATTTTGGTACTATAGCAGGATAAAAAAACAACTATTTATGCATTTATTAAACTCTACTTGTATGAATGTATTTGTTTGTAATTATTTGATTGTTTGTTTACTTACTTTTCTACATTGTAATTTTCTTTTATTTAGTCATATAATATATTATAAAAACATTGGTATTATGGTTTTTTCATATCACTATAGTATCTATTTTTTATATGATTATATCAAATAAGAGGTATCTCAAGCCATAACAATGTGCAAGCTATAACTCATCACATCTACCCATCCTATATCATCATCTATCTACCTTTCCATTCTAACTAACATTTCCACTAACTAATTTCGATTCTATTCCTTCTTCCTTTCCAAGAAATAGGGGCTAGGTGACTAGATCAATCACATACATGCAAAAATTGGCTAGCATACATATAAAAAAAAAATCACATCAACTCAACTAATGTACAATATACAAATATAACATCATCACATCTACTCTACTCATGCATTTTTCTATAATCATAATAATAAGTTCAACAAAAAAATGTTATACAAATTTCCGAAATGATCACATGATGCAAACACCATCAAACACCAAAAAAAAAGATCTAAAATTTTTGCGCACACACGCACGCACAACACACACACACACACACACACACACACACACACACACACACACACACACCCACACACACACACACACACACACACACACACACACACACACACACACACACACACAACACACACACACACACACACACACACACGTACACACGTACTTAAACACACCAAATATGATTGAGTTTAATAATAATAGTATCATAACTATGTGCTATACATATCATGTCAGCACAAAAAAACTCCAATATCTAGCCAGAGTCAACTCTTTTGCATGATGCTCTCCTACTTTTGGATTGTTTGGGTGTCTTGGGGTAGTGAAACCCGGTCTCAATCCTCTTATTGACACATTTTTTGTTGATCCTTGGGACCCCATTTCTGAGGGTGTGTGTTGGTACCCCCAAATTTATACCTCTTTTGGGGCTAGACAGTTTCAACAAACAAACAGAGCTAATTTTAAGAATGTCAGGCTTGGATATTTTATAACACAGTAGAAGGGATAAAATTTTACTTCTCAATCTCTTTGGGAAACATATCAGTCTGGGATAAGCATGGCCATAAACACAACACTTCACTTTCACAAGTTGTCACACAAAGTGATGTATACACTTATTTCACCAGACACATGTTACTATAGACAGATAATCTGCATTGTTGTTGCATTTTTTTATAAAGGGAATTAAGATCATGGGTTCCTTTCACTGATATTTGGAAATAACACAACATGATGATATACAAAGGGCTTGTATTGTACGATGAGACTCAAATTATGTTTTTTTATAAGGATGGGGGATTTTTAAGATAATGGATCACTTAATGACACTACTCACAGTACTTTCTCAGACATATATGACATCCCAGACAATAAAGAACAATTCATCAATTAGTCACAATTTCCATTTAAAGAAATATTTGCATTCATTGATACTCAATTATGAGAAATATTTCACAGAATCCTTAAAATACTCAGCACAAAAGCTCATGTAAATATTTTAATGAAGTGTTTCTTTCTTTTGATCTCATATGCTTAAGATACACTCAAAATATTAGAAAATTCCATCAACAAAATGATTTCAGCAAGGATTTTATAATTGCATTCAATATTGTAAAGTAAAAGCTCACACCACAATATTGAACAAATGACCAAAGCTTAATCACTAAGGACAGACCTAGTGTAATTTAGAGAAGAAAGAAATACATAATTGCAACAGAAAATGCAATTGATCAACTAAATGTTCAGTACATAAAATCCAGAACATGTAAGCCAAACTCATAGTCAGAAAAATTTCATTTAAATCTACCAAATTCTTGACAAGGGAACATGAAAACAAATGATCTCAATGCCTGTTAATGACTATACACTGTAATCATCTTAACATTTGAATTTGAAAGAGTAAAAACTTAAAATGTATTTCTTCCAGACAATTTAAGCAGTATCACAGCAAAATATATCAATTCTTATTTTTGCAAAAGCTTAAGAAACCCCCCCTAGTATGAGGAAAAACCCCTCATACTTATACAACTATTCAACTTGATTTAATTTCCCCCCAAAAACATCCCAAAGGATCCCTTGAATCCCTGGTCCGTGTAATTCAAAATATTTTAAGGAATTATTTACTAACTGAAAAGATTCCTTTTTGTTCCTGATTGGGCTGAGTGAAGAAAGAACCATGTGGTGACACCTGGGAGAGATGGAAAAGATATTCTTTTACTTCTAACAAACTTTTGTCTTTAGTAAGATGCACTCTGTTTCGAGGAAATCCTTGATCTAGAATGCATTGCAAAGTTTTTTTTTAAACTCTGTTGCTCTTATTTTTAATTTTCATGGCGCTTTCGAGTGGATTGATTTGAGTTTTCCCCTACCCTATACTTATAGGCATCAAAATTTTCAAACATTTGAGTGACAACTTCCTCATCGGGCCCTAAGTGGTAGTTGAAAACTACTTCATGTTTCATACTTATTTCATCAAGCTCCGCAAAGATAGATTTTTCTTTCTTCATCCTCTTTGACAATTTATCAATTGTTAACTCAATGTATGCCCAGTCCTGCATGGTGGATACACGGAAAAAACCTCGACTCTCTTAGTTTACCCATAACATACTCCCTGAAAATTCTAATCAAATTTTTTGTGCTCTCCATTCTAATTGTTTCTCCACTGTCTGTCCCAATTAAATTTGTCTATCAGAGCATGAAGGCCACTGATATATTCCATTATTTTGTCTCTCAGTTCATCGAGAATTTCTACATATTTTGATAAAATCTCCACTCTTACTTTTTCCATATTGTAATATTCCTATTGATTTCTCACAAAGGCAAGAGACACAATTCCCTCTTTAACAACCAAGTCATCACCTAAATATTTGATAGCTGCTATTTTTGGTAGCATATTAGTCCACATTAATTTCCCAGCTTCATATTTATCCTTTAATGTATTGGTTTCTTCTACCTTTTCAAAAATATGGGAATACCGTTTCACAATTTCTATGATTATTGATTCACCTCTGATAACCAAATCATTCTCCCATTGGATAGTGGCCTCCCCTCTTTCTCTTAAGTCACTTACTCTCTTGAAAACATCATTGGTGATCTCTTGGACTCCAAATTTCCCTTCCTTGTAAGTTATGGTATAATTTTTGACCAAGTTAGATAGTGCCTCATTCTTGGCCTTTAAATACTTTTTAGTTTCTTTGAACTCATCAATCCTTTGGAATACCTCTTCTACTGCTACAAAAAAATCATATTTCATTTCTTCAGTAGAAGGCTTACCTAATGAGATCCTAGAGACCTAAAAATTGGATGGGGATGCTTCTCCTCAAGGAACATCAGCTTTGGGAGTTGCAACATCTATGAATCATTCTCCTTTCTTTCTCAGGGTTTCCCTGGAGATAAATTTTTCCTTTTTGGGTGGTCTTACTAGATTGAGGAGAGCCAGGCTATATAAATCATCATCATTCAGTTGTATTTCCACCTTATTATTCTTTGGAAGAGTACTACCTATCCACTCTCTTATGGGAGACTCATGTTCATCAAGTGATTGTAGAAGTGTAGTTATAGGGATAACTGCAAGGGATTTGGAAGAGGAAAAATGTATAGACATACCTTTGGAAGTTGTATATATTGGTTCCTCCTGAGTACCTAGTCCTATAAGTCCACCCTAACCCTCAATTCCATCCATAGATTCAGATTGGTCCCCTATTTCTTCAACTATCTGGGGGTTGTTGGTCATCAACTTCCTTTTTCTGCCCATGCTGATTCCTCACCCATTTTCTTACTAGGAACAAAGATAGTCTCACTAGGTCCATAGGAGATGGATTTAGTTGTGGGAATGTGAGCTTCAATAATTCATACATTTACTTTAGTGTCCTGAGGTACTGTTGCAACTGTGACATCTGAAGTTTCTTCATGTGCTTCTTGTACTAGAATTTCCTCAACATGAGGTTGTACTCCATGTCTAATACTCTTCTCCTCTTTTGTTGTCACACTACTTGGAGTTGGCTCTGGGGTGGTCTCAACATGTTGTTTTGGAATAGTTGAGGCATCAAGTATAGGAGCATTCATGAGGGGTTGTTCCTTGATGGGTGAAGCAACTGGAGATATTGGAATGGAAAGGGTTTTCATCATAGGTACAGGTTTCTCAATGGGAAATTTTGCAGGAGACTGGGTGATAGTAGATGAGACAATAGGGACATCAAGATTCATTACCTGTCTAGGGGTCTCTACCTCCTCCAAATCAACCCATTCAGATGTTTTAGTTTGCTTCTTCTTTTGAATTTGGACTTTTTTCTCCTCCTCTAATCCCTGCAAAGCCAGTCTTTGGTGTTTAAAATTCATGAGGAGTCTCAAACAATTTTTCCTCCTTAGGCTTCTTAAGAGTGGATTCCATCATTTTCTCTTTTCCTTTGGATCCTGAAGTGGATGCTAGAACAATATGTAAGGGAGTAACATGAATAATATGACCTTCAACCATACCTTCCTGAAGCATTTCTCCAGTTCTTCTCATTGTTTAAGGAGGGGAAGTTCTGATTCTGCTATCTTGGGCACTTATATCACTCGTTATTGGCAATGAGTCCAACTTCTTAACCTTTTATCTCCATGAAACCTACCTAGTGGAATAAACCCTCCAATATGGGGTGAGAACATCATCAATGAGCTTGTTATTTCTATATTCTCTTAATAATGGGGTCTGTTGGTAACTTATATCCACTCCTTTTGAAAATAACCACCTTATGGAGAGTCGGATGGGATTTGCAGTCTTTTCTTGGTTATATTTTTTCTCACTAGTGTCCCAATTGATTGGTGGCAAAGGCTGAGAAACAATATCATCCTGGATGTATTCTTCACTAATCACATTACCATCATCCTCTAATCCTTTCATTAGTTTGGATGACCCCAAAATCACTCATCTGGGACAAGGTCATTCTTGAATGTTCTCTTCATCTGACTTCCCTTTCATCTTCACAGTTCATCCAAAAATCCTCATAATGAGGTTTGTGCTCTATCTGAGTGGGCACAATACTGTGTAAGATATGCTTTATATCATAATGTTTTCTATCCTCAAATCTATCCATTATGCACCTGTTCATCTCTCCTTCCAACATTTTTTCCTTCTGGATGTTTGGACAAGTGTAATTCCCTATGACTATGGGAAATTTGATTGGGGATGTTAGATGCTTTTGGGAAATGAATTGATGTACTAGTAGAAACTTTCTAACCAATTCAATTAATGCCCATTTGTAATTTACACACCTGGGTAGCACATAGGGTTTCCCATCAAAACCATTAACCCTAATATATGAATAAGTATTGAATTGGATGAAATAACACCCATACTAAATAATGACTCTCTTAGAATCAAGGGATAATATTTCAGTCTCCCAATCAAGGTGGTTGAACAAATTGTAGGTGCAAAGAAGTGATTGGAAATATTTATGTAATGTATTTCATAACTTGTCAGCTTCGACTGATAGAAGACATCATACACCTTGGAACTGTTAAGATTCCCATCCATTGGCAATTCTAGAAAATATCTATGAAAAGAATGTTATAAATGAGGTAAGAAGTCATGAAAAATTCATCCATTCCGAGATTTTCTCCTCTCGCAATCTAGGCAACTCCCACCATTTGTTCATGAATACAAACTACTTATGATCTCAGCCCAGGGGAGAGGATTTTTGTTTGTAAGTATTACCTGAATGAAATAAAACATCCATTCCTTAAATAAGACAGTGGATTCAATACCCATTACTTAGTTCAATAGTGTAATCTCATCTTCGACTTCCTCAATAAATTCAGCCCTATTCAACTTCTTTGTCATTCTGGGGGCAGAAGTTCGTGGATTATTCAACCAATGGTCATTCATAAATTTTTTCCATTTATTTGAATGAGAGTTCCAATATTCCTATGTTGAATCCTTGGTAATAGCCCCCTCTTCCCTTATGGGAGGAAAACCCAACATTCTATCAAATTCCTGCTCCTGGAAAGATAAAACCAAATCTCCCCTTCCATCCCAAACTTCTCTAGTTATAGGATTGTAGTGTTGAGAACATACCCATACAAGTTATGGGCATGGTGTAGTAGGAGGGAAAGCAAAAGAAAATTCAATACAACTATTAACTATTTGGGTCATGGCATTACTTCTTTTAGGGGAGTGTAGCCTCTACTTAAAATCTTCTAAGTCGGCAGATGCAATATCAGAATCTACAATTCTGTCTAGAGGGGAACTAAGACTGGAACTTGTTTTTGGGGGCAACACATGGATCTTCATGATTCTGGTTCAGTTCTATCACACCTCTTTTCACAAAAAACCCAGACCTCTTAAACCAACTCTCAAAAGATCATAGAAAATATAGGAACTGATGTACTTACCTTTTCACCAAAACTCCAATCACTGCTCAGAACTTGACTGAGAAGGAACTGCAACTAAAATCTGATCTTTGGGTTTGATTCTTGCTTTGGCTATCCTTCAATACTGCTTGAAAATATTTTTAGAACATCAAACCTTGGGAGTACCCATAGACTACTTTAAAACAAGTTGCCGTATTAACGACTCATGGATTCATGCATTAATGCCGAAGATTGCATTCGTGGGGAAATTCTTTTTCATCTTTTCAACCATTGAAATCTTTTCACATCCTATCATCCATGTATCTACCTTACACGAGTCCTTCACATTAATGGGCCTTACTCCCATATGGATAGTGCATTAATGAACCCCTTTTTTAGCTTTTAATGTACTTAGGAAGATTTTTGTAAAATGATCTGCACACCGTTATTGTAACATGTGAAATGCACTTCTTTCTCCATTGTCGTGTATGACATATGCTTATTCCATGTTCCTAAGTCATTAGGCCATGAATTTTTTTTTTATCAATTTCACATCCCGAAAGATCATAAGAACTTTTTTCCCCTTTTTCTTGGCTTCCTGATTTCCTCTTCATATATTGTTTTCCTTTTACTTATTTTTAGAAGGGATGCAAAACTATTAAACCTGACCCGATCACCCACTGTTGAATTTGATTATAGAGTTGAAATATGTCCCCCTTCAGGTTTTGGACTTACAACTTCACTTTGCACTTTACCAGGTGTAAAGTGCAAAGGTGAATAAAGGCCCGTCTCCCCACTCCAATGATACCTTTACACATGTTTCCTTTTAGGGAATGAGGATGTATCCACATTTTTGCATTATGCTCAAGTGAGTATTTCCTAAAGTATTCCATCGAGCTTTGGGGATTATTTTGAAGCTTTCATATTTATATTACTTCTATAAACATTCAAATTAGGCCTGATATCGCGAAGCAAACCAAAACATGCCACATGCCTTCAGGCGTCAGGAAACAAAATTTAGTTTACATAAGGATTAACAAAGGACGACACTCAAGGAAATTTTTGCAAGGATTGATATGACTGTTTAACAAATTTTACACAAAAATATTTTTATAACAACATGGTTGTGACTACTTCGACTGGGCAAGAAGATTCACACCAAATTTATTGCATTAACACATGATTTTTTTGGGTTTAACATGGGTTTATCCTTTAAATACGTTGGTATCCAAATTGATTCTCCCTTGGAAACAAGTCAGCATCAAAGATTTAGCAAGACACTGAGAGACAGACAGATCATATTATGAGTCATTTTGTAGCCAGGGAGGGGATTTGTTCTGACTCTTTGTCAATTGGGCATCAGAGAAATGGATAACACCTTCAATTAAGGATTTGATCTATCCTCACTACTTTAGGCCGTGCCTTTTGACCAGGGTGAGAGGACCCATTTTGTAACCTCTTTCAGTGAAGGAGAATGAAGATATCCTTCTTTGCACAAATTTGAAAGGAGACCCTGAGAAAATATGATCAATGCACCACAATTTAACTCTCACGAGTTGTCACTTCTAAAGAATGTGATATTTCCTAAACAAGGCTAAGGTTACTAAAGACATTATGGAATCCTGATTGCTTCTGCATATTTAAAAGTAGTAGAATTTATACATTTGTGGACATACAGGGAAAACAAGGGTAGTTTAGGTAGGATCAATTATGTTTTTGAATAATTTTGGTGGGAGATTAAGTAGGATAAAATTGATTATACCAGATATTTGAGAGACTTCACAAAAATTGGAAAACTAAATGACAGAAAACTTTGGAATAGCTAAAATATTCCTTCAACCAGAAGGTGTGCATCAATGGAGGCCCATATTTACATGGTTTCACACAATCTCTAAGAATTTAACATGAAGGCTCGAGCTAAAGACTCAATAAAACATCAAATACCCCTAGTTCCTCATATGCCTAAGATACACTCAAAGGCTTACAAATAATCTTTATCAACAAATGATAGTGAAGTGATTTTAAATTGGTTATCTCATTGCAGGATGAAGGCTCTTCTTGAAATGAAATTACCAAATGCCACTAAACTGTCACAGGGATGAGATCTTGTGTGATTCAGAGGGACTTTAACACAAGATTGTAATAGGAATAAGAAAAACTACTTGCAGACATTCTGAAATAAAGAAGACACAAATTGGTCCAAGATTGACACAGATTAACTCAAAATTGATTAGATTCATCAGCAGGGGAAAGTTTCTTTGAACAGTCTCAGAGCTTGTCAATGGTTGTACACTCGCAACCAACTTGACGTGATTGAAATCTAAAACATAAGAAATTAACAGGTTTCTTGGATTGGTCTCTCAGGAAGATGGGCTCTCTCAAATTTTCTCTTAAGAATTCAACCCCTGACCCTTTGCAAGAGTATTCTCATTGCATTTATACATTTCACTCACTCACTCATCCCAAATTTTCCCCCCAAAAAAGAAGAATATTCGAGGAACCTTTGCTTCTTACCAATTTTCTCAGAAAGTGACATTTAACAAATTTATACAACGATTAACAAAAAATTTTCCAGTTGGAAAAATCATGAAATGATCACGTTCCCCAAACCTCGACTAATGACTAGGATTCCATGCCACAACTTTTTTTGCAGTCCTTTTAATCATTCTTATTCTGTCATGTGAGAAATCCCCATTTTAATCATTTTTCGAAGGCTCTGTATAGCTGGATCTACATAGGTAATCCTTTTTTTTGAGGCAACACCTTTTTCATCCTTTAGCCAACAACCTCCATCATTTCATCCTTTTCCCATTCTTTCCTCTATAACTCTACCCCACATCCAGCTTCTCTAGTAATTCAGGTTTTTTGCAAGTGCCTAAGCAATTCCAACTTCAAAATATCAACCTTAACAATCCTTGGACTCACAAATTAAGTTCTAAATCCATTCAATGGCACTTTGTAGACAAAAATGACAAGGAATTTCATCAAAAAATGATGAAAAATAGTGCGTATTCACATCTCCAGGAGTCTTGGAGAAAAAATGGTGGAAAAATAGATGCAATGCACAACAACCGTTGATTCTCCCCTTCTCAACTTTAGATTAGAGTTGTCCACGTGTTTCCTTGGCACAACTACAAAGGTGAGGTACAGAGGCAAGTTTCCAAACAAGCGGGCCTTCCACGTGCCTTGGGCCCAAGAAAAATGCCTTTTGGCCTTTGAAAAAGTCTCAGTAAAAAAGGAGCCAGTGGAAGCCTCCACGTGTCTCCTTGGCACACCTTTGGTATGGTCCTCAAAAGTGGAGACCCTAAACAAGTGTGGGCTCACCACGTGTCTCAGTCTGGCAGAGTTGTTGAAAAATTTGAAGGACCAGCAGAAGGCGCCATGTGTCTAGGGTCTGAGATAGTTTTCCTTGGCCATTGAAAAGTCCAAGCAAGGGCAGAGTGAGTGGAAACCTCCAAGTGTCCTCCTGGAACTTCTTCAAAATAAAATTTAGGGGTAGGTCCCCAAACAGGCATGGTCCCTCCATGTGTCCCAGGCCTTTAGAAAGTTTCTTGAAAAGTTTAAGTATAAAGAGGAGCTGACGGAAGCCTCCACGTGTCTCCCTAGCACAATTTTGAGATGGTGCCCAAAAGCGGAGACCCTGAATAAGCATGGGCTCACCACGTGTCCCCTTGGTGCAACTGCTAAGGTGGGACCCTAAGGAAGATCCTCAAATGAGCGTCGGCCCTCCATGTGTCCATGGTCTGACAAAGCTACACCGGCCACATGAAAAAATTTCTAAGTCTGGGAAAGGCAGCGGAAACCTCCACGTGTCTCCCTGGTGCAAACTCCAAGGTCAAACCAAAAGGTGAATTTTCAGATGAGCACCGGCCCTCCACATGGACAAGTTTTGAGTTGAAGTGGGCCTTAGAGTTTCAAAGTGCCCCACCGAGCTGCATCCAACTAGAAAGGGCCATGTTTCCATAGATGCTGAGATATAAATTTGATAGGGAAAACACACTTGTCAAACCGTAAAATGTAGGAAATCACCATTTGCACCCAGAAATGAATCTTTCTTTAAGGACAGAGAATTTGGAAATGATATAAGGCCCAAATGTGATCCACTGAGCCACATCCAATCAGAAATGACCATGTTTCCACATATACTGGGAAAAAAATTGATAGGGAAAACAAAACATGACTGTGGAAAAAATGGAAGGAAAGGAAAAAACCTGATTTTATGCCCAAGTTACAAATTATTTCACATAGACAGAGGAACAGAAAACAAACTCTGGATTTAAAGTGATCCTCGACCAAAGGAAAGGACTGATCATGGCAACCAAATGAAGGACAGAGCTTTCATGCATCAATATGGGGAGATAGAAAACACGACAGAGCCCACAAACTAAAGAATTTCAAGGACAAACAGGGGCGAGATCAAATTGAGCACCAACATCGGCTCCTACTCGGGGATGGGCACTCCCTGTGAGTGCCACAAGAACAAATAGTAGACCAAGTGCCAAAAATAGACCATTGGGCATGGAGTCAAAGAAAAAGCTTGCAGAGCAGAACAATAATAACCAACTCCCCCAAGGATGAACCAAGAAACCAACAAAAATGGCCCACTAAGGACCAGGACGAAACAAAAACAAAAAAACATGAAAGCAGAAAGAAACCAAAAGACTATACACTATATAATGGAGTATACCTTGATTCTCAGAAATCAATCAAGGAAATGTTTCAAATGCCTTCCATTAACAGGAAACATAAGAAATTCCCCATCTAAGTATTTTAAGAAGAAGGTATGTTCACCAATTCAAATGAAAATTGAATAAGGGCCCATCCATAATGCATCAAAATTTCCATGTTTTCCCTTATCCTCATGCCTGTTATCCCATAATAGCACAAGATCTCCCACACTGAAAGCTCTTGGAGTCACTTTCTTATCAAACAACTTCTTCAATTTCTCTTTGAATTTTACATGCCTTTGATGGGATGCCCTTCTTTCTTCATCTAACTCAACAATCTGATTTATGTGAGCATCATAGGGACTAACCTCTTGATCTTCTAGTTGTTGAAGAAATTGAAATGAAGACAATTGCATATGCAGGGGCAACAAAGCTTGAGTTCCATACACCAACTCAAATGGGATTTTTCCAGTAGCTCGTTTAATAGTGATTTGATCAGCCCAAACAAGAAAATTTAAACTGCTCACCCCACTTCCTTTTG
Source organism: Taxus chinensis (assembly GCA_019776745.2). Lineage (NCBI taxonomy): Eukaryota > Viridiplantae > Streptophyta > Pinopsida > Cupressales > Taxaceae > Taxus > Taxus chinensis. The sequence continues at coordinate 242,592 of JAHRHJ020000099.1, forward strand.
TTCAACTCCAAAGTTCTTCTAATTATCTTCAACAGATTTTTATTGCTGGAATCTGCTTGTCCATTTCCTTGGGGATTATAATTAGAAGCATATGTCAAATTGATCCCATATTCATGGCACATGGCCACCAAAGGTTTAGCTCAGAAGCTCATGGCATTATCAGCAACTATTTTGGTAGGTACCCCAAATCTGCAAATGATATAATTCAGGACAAAATCCATGACAATTTGGTGAGTTTCCTTCTTGGTGGGGATTGCCTCCACCCACTTGGTGAAGTAATCTGTGGCCACTAGTATCCACTTATGGCCTGCACTTGAAGGATTATAAATTTCCCCAATGAAATCCATTCCCCATTGCCTAAATGGGGCTTCAACTGATACAGGCTGCAAAGGAAGGGAGCCTAAAGCTTTTAGTCTTCCAAAAAAGCATTGGTAACTCTCACATTTTCTTACCAACAGAGTTGTATCCTTGAAAAGAGTTGGCCACCAATAACCATCCCTTAAGATTTTATGAGTTGTGACTCTTCCGGTAAAATGTCCCCCACAAACTCCTCCATGGAGATCAACAATTATTTTAGGGGCTTCATCTTCAGCAATGCATCTTAAGAGAAATCCCTCAGGGTTCTTCTAAGCTAATCCAAAATTAGTAATGACATATTTTTGGGATGCTGACTTGAGTGCTCTTTTCTGATTCTTGCTCAAATATTCAGGGCAGTGTAGATGTTTGAGATAAAAAATGATGTCCTTGTACCATTCAAAATTTATCAATTTTTCAAGGACATTTATCCTTTCTTCTTCAACTTCATTTACCTCAATTATCTATAGATTGCTCTCTGCCATAAGTTTTTCTAGGCCCAAACCTCTGACCAATTTTGTTGTTTGGATATCCATATCATACTCTTGCAATTTTTTTACCCATCGACATCTTTTTCTTGAAACCTCCATTTCTGATAGGATATCTTTCACCATGGTGTGGGGAACATAAGCAATGATTTTGGAACTCATAATATATGGTCTGAAGACCTTTGTTGCTTTTACCAAAGCAAATGCCTGCTTCTCCATGATAGTATATTTTATCTCAGCTCCTTGTAATGCCTTACTGAAAAAGGCAATTGGTCTTTCAACTCCCTCATCATCCTTCTACAATAATACAGATGTAATAGTACTTTCTGAAGCAAAAGAAAACATTTGGAAAGCCTTCTTATAATATGGAGCTGCTAAAATAGGGGCATTATTTAATGCTTCTTTGATCCCAACAAAATCTTGAATAGTTGCCTCTTCCCATTTGATACTTTGGTCTTTCTTCAGCATGCTAGTGATTGGGATAGTTAGTTCAACAAAGTTGGAGATAAATCTCCTAATAAAATTAATCTTCCCAAAAAATGATTGAATTCCCTTCTTGGTTCTTAGAATAGGGACTTTACTGATGGCTTCTACCCTTTCAAGATCAATCATGACCCCTTCCTTTGACACAATGTGTCCAAGAAGCTTTGCTTTCTGAACTCCAAAATGGCACTTCTTGGGATTTAGTGAAATACCATACTCTCTACATCTTAACAACATTTTTTCTAAGTGTTGCAGGTGGTCACTCTTTTTTCTAGAGAAAAAAATCACGTCATCTTGATATACAACAAAATAATTAATATAGCCAGAGAAAGCTACATCCATTTCTCTTTGGAAAGTGGCTCCAACATTCATTAGACCAAAAGGCATTCTGACATATACATATGTTCCCCAAGGAGTGGTAAAGGTAGTCTTGATTCACTCTGATTCCTTCACAACTACCTAGTTATATCTAGAAAAACCATCCAAGGTGGATAAAAATTATGAACCAGTAACCAATTGTAACATATTTTCCATATTTGGCAGAGGGTAGTTATCCTTCATTGATGCTCTATTCAAGTTTCTAAATTCCACACACAACCTTATATCTCTGTTCTTCTTTCTGACAAGTACCAAGTTTGTAACCCATGATGAGTACCTTGTGGGCTGTATGATTCCTCCATCCCTCAATTTTTTCAATTCTTCTTGCATCTTCAGGGAAAGGAGTGGATTGATTGGCCTCTGTTTCTACCTAAACGGCTTGGTAGAAATCTTCTAAGGGAATTTTTTGCTAGAAAATATCTTCTCTGTATGATTTCAGTTCAGAATAAGACCATGCTAAGCAGTCATGGTATTTATTCAATAATTGGACATACGACTACTTTTTTTCCTTGCTCAGTTTGCTACCTAGATATATCTTTCATGGTTTATCCTTTTTGCCCAGGTAATGCTCTTCAACATCCCTCGAGGCTGACATGTGTCTATTGACAATGCAATCAACATTATCAAAGTTTAATTCAAGTGCTACCAAACCTATGGGAAATAGTATTAGTCCTTCAACTAAATGATGTCGTTTCCAAATAGAGTCTCCTTTCCATCAACCACACAAACCATTGGCTCCCAATCTATACGTTGATCAACAAATTCTCCTTGGTTCTGTAAAAACCTTTACACCTAGGTGTCATCTTCAGAACACTTTCCAGTGTTTAACATTGTCAAGAATAGATGGCCTAGTCAATACCTCAATATTATACTCACAATAGGGGGATATAGTATAATTTTCAAATCTTGACCCCAATACGGCCAGTTTGTCTGCTAAAGTATTGTACTTCTTATCGTGATGTATTATGTTGAAGGAGTCAAACATTTCAATCAAATCCCAAACTGAATGCTTATATTGTTTCATTCTCTGATTTTTTGTTACATACAATTTTCTAACCTACTTGAAAATTAGCTTTGAATCTCATTTAACAATGATGTCTCTAATACCATATTTCCATGATATTCTTAAACCCAATAATAGTGCTTCATATTCAACAATATTGTTAGTGCACTCAAAGTTGAGTTTAAAAGAGAAAACAAACTCTTCCTGGCTTGGAGATATCAGAACAATACCAACACCATTTCCAAATTTAGAGCAAGCCCCATCAAACAAAAAATTCCAAGGAGAACCTACTTGATTAAGATACTTGCATTGATCAATTTTGTGCTCTTTACCATCAAAAAATCCAACAAAGTTATCTGCATCAATGTTAGTGTATAACACTTCATAGGAAGCATTATTGGGATCCTCAATGAGATGTAACATCTTCTTTTCACCATACAACTTTACAAGGCTTCCCTCAGTAGGTATAGTGGCAAAAGACATATCCATTTGCACACTATCACCCACACTAGAAAATCACTTTCTTGATAACAACATTCCCCATTTGGCAGGGAAATCAACAATAACAACATCTAATTTTAAATTCTTGCTTGGGTAAGCTACAAGTTGCACTATCAAACCCTTGACACATCCCACCATTGACACCTCCCTTGAATCCATGGCAGTGCACTTCCCATAAGTTGTTGTCACTTTGATATCTAATTCATTCAAGACCTCAAGAGGCATAACATTGCATGATGATCTAGAATCAAACATACAATTGTGTAACAGTCTATCCTTAATAATCAGAGTAGTGAAAAATGGATTTAAATTCAATTGGGACTCAACCAAGGATGTTTCCAAATATACTTCAGGTGGCTCACCTAGTTCTTCCAATACTTGGGGTTTTTATAACTCTACAATGACAAGAGGAACCTCAACATTATTTACATTTATGCCTTGGGTAATATTTTCTTATTTCAATCCCAAATACTCAAGGGCCCTTTTCTTGTGCTCAGGAATCCTAAGCAGCTCAACAATTAGAAAATAAATCTTGATCTGACTTAAGACTTAGGTAATATCATAAGGAACGTATTTGGGAAAGGAAACATTTGGAGGAATAATGAGGAACTCATCTGACAGCAAAGGATTTTTCATGGTCTGAGCATGGGAAAGGATACCAGTTCTTCTTAGGGACACAAGGCTTTTACCAGATGTATCTTTCTTAGGAGCTTATTTTGAGATATTGATGAGAACTGAGGTTTTTGGTTTTTGACAACTTTACTCCTAGTGTTATATTCCTTTTCATGGCCAACTACAACATTCATTAACAACTGTACATCCTCATTAGAAGGGATTCCTACATCATAATTTTTAATAATTAATGCCCTTAAGTATTCAAAACCATTACTAGGAAATTCAAAAGCTTGTACCATGTCTATCTCAAAAGAATGAGAGGGATGAAGGAGGTAATACCTGATGGATGCAATCCCAAAAATCTATAGTAGTTCTAGAACTGATTAATTCAGTCGAAGTTGCTCCTTGTTGTGAGCTTGTAGAGCACCTCACCATACACACATCATCATCAATATCATCATCAACTTCCTCATCTTATTTTTCTTCATCACATGGGGCATGTGGAAAGAAACATTTGTCACACAACTTAATTTCATTGGCTTCTTCCACAACAACTCTAGTAGTCAAAGGATCAGGAAAAATTCTATTCTCATGGGCTTGGGGTTGTCTATTTCCTAATCCCATGAATCCTTTGCATATGTCATTAGATATTTGATCACCTATGGGATGATTGGCCAATATTTCTTGACCTTTTGGCCTATGTTGACCCTCGGAACCTTGTCCAATCCCCTTCTCTACTCTAACCAGTTTATAGGAGATTTCTATAACAACTCCGACCAAAGTTTTCACAACCTCCTCCAGATTCATAGCTTTACTTGACTGAGGCTTCTCTGGATTGACTAGCTTGATTCCTTCTCTCTTATGAGGTTTACTGATTACCTTGATGTTATTCTGAATCTACAAAGCCATGGTGAAGGCTTTCCTCAATGTTGTTGGGTTCTTGTCTCTTAAATAATAGGTAACTTTCTTATCAAAATAATTAGAGTATTTTATTAAACAAGAAACATCACTTGGCCTCAAGATCATAGATAGCCTATTCAAGGTCTTATTGAACCTTGTATTGAAGTCATGAACATACTCATTAGGATTTTTTTTAATATTTTCAAATTCTGATAAAAGACACCTAGGGTTTGTTTTATCTTCATATTGCAATCTAAAAGCATTCTTCATTTCTGTCCATGAATCAATGGAGTTATCTTGAAAAGATTTATACCAGTCCTGTGCATCCTCCTCTATAGTGTGAATAAACAATTTTATGTACACATCCTCAAATTCAATCTAAAAGTATTCCATCATATTGACAAAAAGCTTTAAGTGATGATCCCTAGTAATGGCATTATTTCCTTGAAATATAGGCAATCTATTTCTAACATCTTGGGGCACAACATTTGGATATCTAGTCATACCTCTAAAATCTATAGGGTCAAAAGTGTTCACAACAAATAGAGGTCTAGGTGGGGGACGGGCCATATTGTTTTGGGGAGGTGATATTACAGGAGAAAAAAATGATGAGGAGTGAGGGGTTTGTAGGGCACAGGAATACAATTCTCAGAATGAATGTTCTCTAAAAAATATGTTTTTTGGAAGATCCTATCAGCTTTAGAGAACACAAGGACAAAATGAGATGCAAATTTTTCAAATACAAAAGAATGCCCCTCTCCAGATGGAGAATTTGGATTTAGAAAGATACTACCTGATTCAAAAGAACTTGAGGAGGTATGGCAATCTTCAATGGCAAGCTGATCCATTTCCATAATTGATAACTCCTTTCTTGATTTATGATCTCTAATAACTTTCCAGTTTCTTCTTCCTTCAAAATTCATCTTTCCCAACTCTGGAAACAACTTTCTGGTAGGGTATCTAGCGAAGAAAGATCTTCTTCCTTCCAGATTTGTAAAGATTAGTGATAAATTGCAATTGACATAGGTTAAGACACTGGAATTTATCAAAAATTCATTCAACATGGAGTTGCCACTAAGGATTTTCACCTTAGTTGTGCAAATGCATTAAAATTGGTCTGTCAAATGTCTATCAACACTAAATTCATGCAAAGCTTCACAGATTTGACCCTCCTTTAGGGTAAGTGCACCAAGTTGGGGGGCCAAAAAGGGGTCTTAAGTGGATGCATTTTTCTAAAAAAAAAAACTTCAACTTATACGAGTTTTTTGAAATAGTTACACTCAAAATTAGAAGATGTTGTAGAAATATGAATCATATCGTTTTGAGTCTAGTTTCTAAGCTACAAAATTTTATTGAAAACAGATAATTTTAAGTGGATAAAACAACTAAAATACAACAGATGCTCCTGTTTTTGTTAAAAAACATAATAGAGTGAATTTCATGTGCCCAACCATTTTTTGAGCACCATTTAGTAGTTTTGAAAACCATTTGATAGAAAGAAGCTAGGAGCATCTAGTTTGGGCTCCATTTGTTTTAGATTTTTTTAGCGAATATTTTTTTATTTATGATTTTTCTAGTACAAAAATTTTATGTTTTTAAAAATAACAGAGCTCCGATCGTGCCTCCCCTAACTACCTCAAAAAATATTGAAAATTAGTTTTTTTTAAATATGTATAGAATTATGCCTAGTTTGGGCTAGTATATTTGTTTTTTAAATTTCGATCACCCAAAAAAAAGACACACAATGAAAGATAGACATATTTACACTTCAAAAAATAGCTATAAAAAGGCATAGTTAGAAAATAAATAATATGGAAACATTATATTAGTTAGAAAATTTGAAAAATTATATTTTTAGAAAGAAGAAACTCTGCTCTACGTCGTGGTATAATTTTTTGAAAATGGAGCGATTGTTTTATTTTGATTTATCATAGAGGAAGTGGCATTTTTAATTTTTTTTGTAAAAACACGTTGTTTTTTGTGTTTGTGTAGGTCCTTGCCTCAAGCTTGGGAATCCAAACCGAATCCCAAGCCTTGAGGCATGGCTTGGGAAAAGAGAAAATACAAAACGCATATGCATTAAATAATGCATATGTGTTTTTCTTTGTTTTATATATTGTGGCCCCTAACATCCCTTTCATATCTTTCATGGGAATTCTGTAAACATTTTGTTGTCTGCAATTTTCTCTACATTCTTGAATGATTTTTTAGTAGTTCATTTTTTCCCCTACCCCACTAATTTATTTTTTCTAATCATGGGCGATAAACGTCAAGCTAAGGACAAGAGGAAAGTTAAGAACCAAACACTGGAGCAATTAGAAGAGAAGAAAATAAAGAAATTGAAGACAATGTAAAAAATTCGAGCAGGGTAAGGTACTTCTGCTATATCAAATGTAGCTAATGTATTAGAAAATGGGGATGAAATACATAATGAAAATGTAGAGAATAATTCTTTTGCAATGAATAATGATATTGAATTGAATGATAATGTTGGTATGGATGAATAAATTGATATGAATCCAATTGTTGAACGCTTACTTGAGAATCTAAATGTTAACCCCGAAATTTGTATGAAAGCACTTAATGAAGAAAGTAACCTTGTAAATGAATCTTCACCTCAGAACACCTCCTTCCATTTTGCAAAGAAAACTAATTCACTTAATTGAAATTGATGAAAACATTATAAAACCAATGCCTAAAAAAATGTCTGAAAGAAATGCGAGAAGAAAAGCTAGTGGAATTTGGGATAATTACTTTGAGAATTTAAATGACATACAAAGATGTCAATTATTTGTTTCATTGATGAAATTAATTAAGATGAGACCTATAATGAAGACCCTGGGGTTAAGAACATCTAATTTTGTTGATCAAAATGCGTCAATTGTTGAAAACATATATAAAGCATACCAAACTGTAGGTGGCAAAATATGCACCAAAGATAGTAATGCTACATGGCGTGCACTAACTAATTATATAGTACGTGATAAAACAGTTAATAAATGCTTGATTAGAAAAACAAGTAGTGCTTTGAGACTAAACAGAAAAACACTAATGAAAGCAATAGAGAGACGTAAATGTCTTGATTCGGTCAATAACAATGACTATTGGGATTTCTCTAGAATACTTCCACAAAAAGACAAGAATAAATCTAATACTCTAAAAGAATTAATTGTAAAATTTTGGAATGAGAACACAAGGGTGTCACCGAATAGAAGAGATACAGTAAAAAGAAGAATAGGTTTTCATAATCATGAATATTGTGAAAAACATTTCTTAGATATGACTGAAACAAAATTGTTCTCTAAGTTTAAAAATGAAAATCCACAAATTAACATTAGCCAAATATTCTTTGAAATGAGAAAACTCTTTTATGTGAAAATCAATCACTCATGTACCACTTTTTGTTGCAGGCATCATGTTGAATTTTCAATGCATTATGATGTTTTTTGTCAAATACGCCGTGTTTTACATACTAACATCATGATGCAAGAGTGTGGAATAAATGTCCCACAAAAATCTTTAAGGGAATTTATTCTGAGAATATTTTGTGAATATCAATAAGACATTTTTTGTATAACAAAGCATGTTTGGATGGAATGTGCAATGTATGTGGTGGCTTGCCAAATTTGAAAAGTTGTATCTACGAGGAGATTACATATTCAATAGGAAAATAATTGGTTGATTTCACCAAATATAAATCGGTGGCATATCAATTAAAAGATGGAAAATAATATAAGAGGTGTGAGCTTGTAGAAAACAATTACCTATATCAGAATATATGGTCAAATTCATAGAGGAAATTTTTTATGAGTATGCAAGGAACACACATAGATCTCGATGGTTAGATGAACACTTTAAGTTAAGAAAGGACACATTCCCACTTGGTACTATTGTTTCAGTAGTTGACTTCGTAGAAAATTACATATTACAGCCACAAATGGAGGTTTAGTCTAAATATTATAACTCAGTGCAAGTTTCTATTTTCATGCATATAACATTCATGCACTCTCCTAAAAGCACTGATCAAGATCAAAATATTAAGAGTTAGAGAGTATCATTTCTACATTAGTAATGATCAGACACATTCTACAGAGTATGTATAAGGGTGTTTCCAGGTGTTTTATGCGAACTTGAATGAGAGGAACATTATTTTCGATCAACATTACATTTGGTCAGACAATTGCATATCATAATTCAAGAATGCAAAGATGTTTTATTGGATAAGAAATATGCACAAAGAAACAAATGTACAACATATCTAGAATTTTACTAAGGAAGGGCATGGAAAAGGAGAGCATGATGGTGTAGGAGCATGTGTGAAAAGAGAACTTGCAAGAGAACAATTAAAGTTCAAGGATGGTGTTAACTTTACAGATGCAAAAAATATTGTTGATGTGTGTTAAGAATATGGACCATGAATATCAAGAGAGATAAATGGTTTGTAGATATTTTTGGTTGATAACGGAATAACATCTGGAAAACTTTGAAGATTGTATGATAGTTGTAGGATCAAGTGATATGCACTCATTTTGTATTTCAGATGCAAATGCTTGGACTATTTATACTAGGTGTATGACATGTTTCTCTATATCATGTATTGATTTTGTGTGGAATGAATGTCAGCTACAGCAGTGGGTGGATGAATGGACTTGTAGACCTCTAATTCCACTTAACACACATCAAGTTTGATGAGAATTACAACTTACAGGGTCTTTAGATCAAATGACAACATCACTTGACTTTGACCAAGTCTTTAATTTACTGCAACAAGGTACATACATATATGTACATGCCATGTTTTATATTTATAAATTATTAAATGGTCAACTCTTAATGTATTTATAAATTGACTAAAAAAATTTACTTTATGACACATAGGGCACGTTTTTGAAGTTATTGCGATGGAATTTAACGAAGAGGGAACATACTACTTCTTATCTTGTTTTGTAGAGGGGAAAAAAAATTGACTTCTACAATCATTGATGGTGAAGACCTTGAGTATCCCACTAGATCAGTGGTAGTCACTGGAACTTGGCTTCGATGATATCCTATCAAAAAATAAAACATTTGGTTATTTGAAGACTATAAAGTACATCAGAAGATACTTCACTATTCACATTTGGTCCTTGCAACAAATATTAAATTGATCAAATATCGAGGTTGGCCATCAAACAAAAATCTGTGGAAGGTTCGTGAATCAGATCATGAAGCAATTCTTACTACTGTCAAGAATAAAGTTGATCCTTGCAGTTCATTGGATTGAATTTGTAAAGGTATGTTCTTCATGAATTTAATTTGAATATTTACTTAAATTGATTTTGTTTAAATTTTGTATGATTTAAAATTCTATTTAATTGCTTACTAACATGTTTATGTAGGTTAGTGGTGCCAAAAAATCTTTCACCTTCATGTGGTTGGCACTGTCAGTAGAGAATTTATTATTCTCGAAGCCAAGTGAAGCTAAGAGAAATTAAATATTAGAAAGGAACAACAAACAAAAATTCTCATTTCACCACCTATATTATATAAATGTCTTATTAAAACTATCATTTCACCACCTATATTGTATGAACCACCTATATTATTCAGGTGATTGGCAATGGACAACCTTACACTGACTCAGTCTGAATAGAGATGGAGAAAACCACAAGAGGATTTCGTAGAGGGCCTCGACATGGAGGTCTCGTATCTGACGAGATGTCTCTAGGTGCCACGGAGTTTGAGAAATCACCCGTCGAAGATATGGTGTGTTTGGGCCTCAGGGCTCTTAAGGGACTATGCCCAGATGAGGTAGCCCGAAAGCACGAGAAGCGTAGGAACCAAAACAAAGCCTCCAATAGCATTCACCTGGCCACCCCTGATGTTTTTGCATAGTTGGTTCAGTCCCACGAGCTTCTGTTTGCAAAGTACAACTTCTCGCATCCTTACATTGACTCAGACTACACTATTTCACATTTTTGCAAACAATAGGACAGCGAGAGAACTGAATGGAGATGGATAAAACTGCAAGAGGATTTTGTAGAGGGCCTCAACGTAGAGGTCTTGGATTTGACGAGACGTCTCTAGGTGCCACGGAGTCTGAGAAATCACCTGTCGAAGATATGATGTGTTTGGGCCTCAGGGCTCTTAAGGGACTACACTCAGACGATGTAGCCCGAAAGCACGGGGAGCGTGGGGAACCAAAACAAAGCCTCCACTAGCATTCACCAAGCCAATCTGACATGTGTTGGCATAGTCGTGGTTTGGTCCCATGAGCTACCGTTTGCAAAATATAGTGTATGGACAGCCTTACACATGACTTGGACTGCACTATTTCGTGCACGTTTGCAAACAATAATACAACGAGAGAACCGGATGGAGATGGATAAAACCGCGAGAGGATTTCATAGAGGGCCCTGACATGGAGATTTCAAATCTAATGAGACATCTTTAGGTATGCCACGAAGAGTCTGAAAAATCACCCGTTGAAGATATGACATGTTTTGGCCTCAATTGGCTCTTAAGGGATACGTTCCCGTACAAGGTAGCCTAAAAGCACAGGGAGCATGAGGGAACCAAAAAAAAGCCCTCCAATAGTATTCACTTGTTCATGGGCAAACATGTTTGCCATAGTTGGTTTGGTCCCACGAGCTACCGTTTTGCAAAATATAGCGTCTGATAGGAAACCCTTGCACTGACTCAGACTGTGACTATTTTAGACTCATTTACAAGCACTAGGATAACCGAACAAGAAAACTGGGTGGAGATGGAGAAAAATGTGAGAGGATTTCGTAGAGGGCCCCAACATGGAGGTTATCAAATCTGATAAGATGTTTCTAGGTGCCACATAGTCTGAGAAATCACTCGTGGCAAAGATATTGGCATGTTTTGGTCAGGGCTCTTAAGGCGACTACGCCCGTGCTTTCGAGGTAGCCTCGAAAGCACAGGGAGGCGTAGGGAAACCACCAATGTTCAATGATTTTTTCCACATAGAGTTGCACAAAGCAGACTATGGATGTCTTGAACCAGATGGTTTGGGGAGTCCCACGAGCTACCATGTTACTAAGTTATTCATCTGGAAGCCTAGAATGAATATCTCAACTCAGATAGAAAATGAAGAGCCTCCATTTTGACGTTTACAAACAGGTCTGTTTGTGCAACGAAAACCGAAGTCCCGATTTTGGCCATATAAATATTCAGTTCTTCAACTGCTAGAGGGACCTGAACATGGAGGTTTTGATTTGACGGAAATGCTCTAGGTGAATAATTCCACTATGGAGTCAAGAAGAAATCACCTGTCGAAGATGCATAACGTGATTTTTGTCTCAGGGCTCTTAAGAAACATATGCCTGAAGAGGTAGCCCAAAAACACTGGGAGCATACGAGCAGAACCAAAAGGAAGCCTCCACTAGCATTCACTAGGGAAGCCCGGACATGGGTCTACAACTGGTGAACGAGCTATGGAAGATCTATGTGATGTTTTTGATCCTTAAACTGTGAAATGGATATTCTTTAGTTTGAAATATGTCAATGCCTTGTCATCATGTAGTTTTGGGAGTTACCCAGTCTGCTGGCAACTTAACATTATCAAACCAGGTGAGGCCCTAAAGCATACATACTTGCAAGTCTAACTCAATGGAAGCATTGATTTGAGATGCTGAGGGGGCTCGTGTAATCATTGTAAGAGATTAGATCATCGTAATCAATCACCCATAGACCTGTCAAGACATTAATTTTATATGTGAGAAATAGACCATGCTGATCTAGTATATGATGAAGTCCTCTTCTTATGGTTTATCCATCTCTATCTTTAGTTCTCTTCATCACTATGTCTATTGTTTGTAAACACGCTATAAATAATGCAGTCTGAGTCAGTGTAGGACTGCTCAGAGACGCTATAGTTTGCAAACAGAAGATTGTGAGACCAAACCAACTATCAAGGAAACATAATTAGCAGTGGCTTAGGTGAATTGCTAGTGGAGTCATTTCTTTTTGGTTCCCTATGATCCCCGTGCTTTCGGCCTACCTCATCCGGAGCGTAGTAAACTTAAGAGCCCCTGATATCACCCAAACATGCTCATATATTTGACATGGGTGATTTCTCAGACTCTGTAAATCACCTAGATGTCATATGTGGCCAGCTCATCAGATCTCATATACCTTCCATGTCAGGACCCCTGTATGAAATTCACCCTCTCTGTTGTTTTCTCCATCTCCGTTCTAGTTCTACATCGATGTACCTAGTGGTTTGCAAACATATGCGATAGATCACTAGTGCAGTCTGAGTCAGTGTAGGGATGGTAGAGGCTATAGTTTGCAAACGGAAGCTCGTGGGACCGAACATAGCTACATCAACACATCAGTTTTTTACAGTTGGCCAGGTGAATGCTAGGATGGAGGATTTATTTTGGTTCCTTTATGCTCCCTGTGCTTTCTACGCTACCTCGTTCAAGATGTAGTCTCTTAAGATCCCTACAGGCCCAAACACTCCATATCTTTGACGGGTGATTTCTCAGACTCATTTGGCACCTAGAGATTCTCTCCTCAATATCAGAGACCTAGACATGTCAGAATTCCCTTTATGAAATACTAATGTAGGTTTCTATCCATCTCCAATCTAGTTCTCTCATTGTCCTATTGTTTGCACAAAAGTGCGAAATAGTGCAGTTCTGAGTGAGTGTAGGGCTATCAATACTTCATTGTAGTTTGCAAATTTGTTGTTTTGGAAGCTCATGGCACCAAACCAACTATGCCAACACGTCGGGGTGGCCAAGTGAATGCTAGTGGAGGTTTTTTTTTGGTTCCCTATGATTCTCCCCATGCTTTCGGGCTACCTCAATCTGAGTTGTAGTCCCTTAAGCTTCCCTGAGGCCCAAACTTCTACCATATCTTCGATGGGTGATGTTCTTGGGACTCCGTGGCACCTAGATATGTCTCGTCATATCTTCTTGAAAATCCATGTTGGGTTCCTCTACGAAATTTTTTTCTTCATGTATGTTCATTCCATCTCCATTTGAAGTTCTCTATGGCTTGCTTATTGTTTGCACAAACAATGTAATGTCCGAAATAATGTAGTCTTCAGTCAGTGTAGGGCTGTCAGATGATATAGTTTGCAAACGGAAGCTCATTGGGATCCGAAACCAACTACGCCAAACAAGTTGGGATGATCTACAGGTTGCAACACTAGTGGAAAAATCTTTGAACATTTTGGTTCCCTATGCTCCCTAGTGCTTTCGAGCTACCTCGTCCGGGTGTAGTCCCTTAAGACCCCTGAGGCCAAAACACGTTATATCTTCGACAAGTGATTTCTCAAACTCCGCGGCACATAGAGACATCTCGTAAGATCCAAGACCTACATGTCAATGCCCTCTATGAAATGATCTCATAGTTTTCTCCATCTCCATTTGGTTCTCTCGTTGTTCTATTGTTTGCAAACGCATGAAATGGTGTAGTCTGAGACAGTGTAGGGTTGTTAGATGATATAGTTTACAAATGGAAGCTCATGGGACCAAACCAACTACGCCAACACGTCGCGGTGGCTAGGTGAATACTAGTGAAGGATTTTTTTTGGTTCCTTACATTGCCTGTGCTTTTGAGTTTACCTTGTCTGGTCGTAGTCTGAAAACTTAAGAGTCCTTGAGGCCTAAATCACCCTATATTTGACAGGTGATTTCTCATACTCTGTGTCACCTAGAGATGTTCTTCATTTGATCCGAGACCTCCATATCGGGGCCCTCTACGAAATAGCCTATCGCGGTTTTCTTCATCTCCATTCTGGTTATCTCACTATGTCCTATTATTTGCAAACGCACAAAATATTGCAGTATGAGTCAATGTACTGGCTTCCAGATGCTATAGTTTACAAAAACGGAAAAGTTCATTATGGGACCGAAACAAATATTGGCTAATCTCCTTCATAACTTGAGCATCATGGTCACAAGACACTTAGAGGTAGATAAATGATTTATATGTCATTTCTGTAGCCAGGGAAGGAATTTATGCTGACTTTTAGCTACCTCAGGATTTGAAGGAGTTGGTAGCACCTCGATTAAGATCCTTGAGGCCTAATCCTCACCATATCTTTGATGGTTGATGCCTTTCAGTACTCCAAGGTACCTAGAGAACACTTTAGATCTGAACCTCTACATGGTGAAGGTCCCTCTACGATATCCTCTATAGTTGTGCATCCATTCTATCTGGTTCTCTCTACGTTGGGATATTACATGATCAGATTTTCCATTATGCAAACTCAACAAGTTGTCAGGGCCGCTAGATGATTGAAATGCTTTGCAAGACAGAAGCTGTGGGACTGCTAAACACATGCCAACATGATCCTGGGTTGCTTTGAAATTAATGTAATTGGATTGTATTCTTCCTTTTGGTTCCCTACACTCCCTGTGCAATGACATACCATGTATCCGGGTGTAGTCAACTTAAGAGCCCTGAGGCCCAAACCTGCCATATTTTGCACAAGTGAGATTTTAGACTCCATAAGACACCTAGAAAGGTCCAAATTAGATTGATAGACCTTTGCAAGAAATGGGCCCTTTAAAACCAATCACTCTATGGTTGTAGAATGCTTCCAATGTGGATCGCTCAAGGTACTCCTTGTTTGCAAACCAGGAAATAGTGCAGTCTGAGTCAATGGAGGGCTGCCACACATCTGCACTTTTCCACAAATCCTTGACATATCTTGCCCAAAAGCTTAAAGCAGCTATACCTAACAAAGTGCAATGGCCAGTTGAATCTCTATTTTATCATGACCTTTGTTCACTACCAAACTAGTTCTTTTGGGCTACAAACAATCTCATCCGGGCATTTGGAAGGTCCATGTGACACGTAAATTTGCTTGACGTGGTGATATTCTTCGACTCTGACTGGCACCTAGAAATTGTCTTTGAGGACCTTTCAAGAAATTTTAATCCCCTAAACAGTAGAATGCTTTCGATAACATGTTCAGGCACTTCTTCAGGTCCCAGGATCATGTGCATTATTTTCGGAGGTCCAAATCTGCACTGTTTCCACTCCCAATCAGTTTTATTTTCTAACCTGCCATAATGAGCGAATTAAAAATTCTGAGAAAGCACTCTGAGGAAAGTATCCAGAAATTCTATGAAGGCATTTACCTAAGGGCACAGGAAAGGTTTGAGAAACAATCGACTAAGAATTCAAGTCCAGGGCACAATTGACTTTGGGACAAAATGGGACAAAAGTATCTCGAACCACCAGATGGAAGGTCTTCTAAATGAGATTGCAAATCGGCCCACTAAAGCCTTTGGGACA
Organism: Taxus chinensis; assembly: GCA_019776745.2. Classification (NCBI taxonomy): domain Eukaryota; kingdom Viridiplantae; phylum Streptophyta; class Pinopsida; order Cupressales; family Taxaceae; genus Taxus; species Taxus chinensis. The sequence goes on from JAHRHJ020000099.1 coordinate 258,576, forward strand.
AGAAATGAGACAATGGATGATAGATCTGGATCTGCGAAATGCCAAAACTTCGACTTCGAGCAAGAAAAAAATGGCTAGAACTACATGCATGAAACATAAGTATGATGCAAATCTTTTCCAATGCGCGACGAACTGCCCACCGGCCAAAATAATCCAGGAATGACCAAATCTATCAGTTTGGGAATGTCTTTGGAAGAATAATCTTGGATTCGGCTTGAAATGGCTTTACAACTGACAACCGGTGCTCAACATCGATAGAGAATATCATCAGATTCAGGAGCCCATTAGAAATGGTTCCCAGCGCGGGATAGTAGAATGGGCATTGATTTCCCAGGCTCGTGAATTCCTAAGTTTTTTCCGGCCGAATAAGGGTCAAGTCAGTCCTGAAGCAAATGACAAGCGGGACCTTATGCCACAATCTAATTCCGAAATGAGCACAAATATGGCAACCGGATCAAATGGAACATCCTCATGATTTTAATGGATAAATGTACATCGAATCAGAATAGACATATCAACCAGCTGCCAGGTGTCCCATAAAATTTGATGTTTTAAATACATTACAAAGGGTGAGTTTTGGATCATTATCGAACTTCACCTGAGAGCTGCACGTATCCATTTGAGGCTTATGCAAATACCTTATTACACAACATCATATTTCAACTTTTTCTTTTCAAACCCTACGCACAAAGCAAATTTTGTTTCATAGTCGGGAAATTTCACATTTTTGGACGGATTAGGGAAAAATGATTTCAAAACATGTCTCAGGGATGAAAAAATTCAAGTCTATGAAATGTGCTCCCAATGATTTTGGAAAGCCAAGACGCACAAAGAAAATCGGGTTTGCTAGTCGGGGGAATTTAAGTCAGAAATTCATGGGGCGAAAACATATGTTGATTCCAACCTGCTTATATGGAATCCTCATAATGGCAGAAATGGAGATGCGACATATCCCGAATTGTTGATCTCGGGATGAAGCAACTTTCTAATCCAATTAGCTTCTGCCACGTGTCATCCATGGTGGCAGATGCGCGGGGAAAATATTTTAAAAATACCTGTTTTCACCTGTTTTGTGCCCTAAAATCCTCAGAATCGTTCCATAACTTTGATCCAGAGCTCGGATTTGCAGTTCTTTATATCAACGGAAAGCTAGTGAAAGACCTCTACATGATTCTGGGGCTAATCTCGATTTTGGTGTAGTTTGGAGACCTGAAAATCTTGAGAAACAGCTCTGACACGTGTAATGTGGGCCCCAGAAGTGACATTTCAGCGACAATTCTGCATTATTTTAATCCCATGGGTCACAGCCCGCTTCTTTTTGACAAGAAGTTGATGTCTCAACCATGATTAAAATTAAATAATCCCCGTTTATGGTTAATGGTTAGGAGATGCTTACAAGTTTTCCTAATTTCTTCCTTCTCTTCTGGGCTTCCTATATATTGTTGGCAAAATGGGGATCTAAGAAGTTGGTTCATTTTTCTGCTCTGCCCTCCCTTCTTTTCTTCTCTAGGGTTGAAAATGGAGTTCAAACCTCCTCTCTTTGCTCGGGATAATGGTCGTTTTTTTGCCTTTTACTCTGAAATGATGTTCTATGCAAACTTCTGGAGCAACAAAACGTGTTTTGTGATGCATCTGTCCATCCATTTTGCTGCGTTTTTTGCTTGTTCTCTTCTTGCCTCTCTTCATTGCAGGTATTTGTGCATGTTTGAATGTTCATTGCAGGTTTTGGAGCTATGTTCATGGAGTTTTAAGTTGGACATTTTCTGTGTGAAATCTATCCTTGGTCCTGTGATGCATCTGTCCATCCTTCCCATTGCTCACCTCTCTTTGCCTTCAAGTGGCAGTTTTGATAGATGTTCAACATTCTCCTTCTCTGGTGTATCACCGTTTTAGTGTAGGCTTTTTCTGTTTTTCCCTTCTCTCTCTCTCTCTGTCTCCTTGTGCATGGTTAGATTAGGATTAGATTAGCTTGCCTGCACTGGAATAGCTTGTGGCAGGTAGTTTAGGAGCAGGAACCAACCTTCTCTGGAGATTTCTACCTCTCTCATTTTTCCAAGTCCCACACTTGGAGAAAGGTTTCCATGTTATGCAATCACACTGGATGCCAAAGAACATCAACCTAGCCATTCAGAGGCCTGTAATCACTGCAACACTAGGGGTAACAAATGATTTGATTTTGCACACAACAGTCTCAAGATCAGAGACTCCCCATTCAAGGCCCACCCTCTATGGCAAATTTTCTTGACATATTCTCTATAGGTCGTGAATCTATTCGAGCCAATATTTTACTATTGAAAACAATATCAATTTGCCAAACGTGTGTTCAAATTTCAGTCTAAGTTCATGTTTCCAAATCCAAGCCGCATGTACATTTCATAAATGGATATTCATTGCTTGACCCAAACTATCAACTCCAAACTGATAAATGTTTCAGGGTTTCAGAATTTCAAAATTTTACTTAGGATAATTCTTGCAAGTTAAAAGTCTCACTAATATTTCTGAAGGAGATTGACTAGGCCCTACGATGATCTCCATGATGCTTTAACATGGCCACGTGAGGAACTTTGACAAATTCTTAGGAGCCATGGAGCCAATTCTCTTCAATTTTGCTATCTCAAAATCTAATTAAATAGAAACATTTCAACTCGCTGCATCTCCCCAATGATGGAACCCGCTCATGGGTTTGCCAATCGACCTTCTATTGGGATATTTACGTAGGCAAATCTCAATGATTTTCAAAACTTGAGGAAAATCAGATCAAAGGATTCCTTAGAATTTCTTCTCCAAGGCTGGCAGACAAATAAAATGCATCCACTGATTTTAACATTTTGATTATTTTTTTACATAAATGTATACCTAGATTTCAGGATTAAATATCATTCCTAAAGAACCACCTATGAACTTTGTGCAATTTCAGGACACCTCTGTCTGGCATAGTCACTTAAGATGACATAGCCCCCAAAATTTCATGCCATAAAATTGGAAATAAGTTTCTAGGAAAGATGGCATTACTGTGTAGATATCTCGTTTGAAATTTCACTAGAGTATCACTCTACAACATAGTTTGTGTATCCATTTCTAGAAAGGTTCTCTCGATGTCGATATTGAATTGCAAACCATTGTGAAATAGTTGCAGTTTGAGTTAATGTAGGGCAACCAGATGTTCACACTGAAAATTTGTCAAAGTGGTGAAACTCGTGGGACCAACATCAATTACACCAACACGTTAAGGTGTCTAGGTAAATGCTAGTGGAGGTCTTTTGTTTTGGTTCCCTACGCTCCAATTACGTGCTTTCGGGAAATACCTCGTCTGGGTGTAGTCCCTTAAGATCCCTGAGGCCCAAAACACGCTATATCTTCGACATATGGTGATTTCTCAGACTCTGTGGCACCTATAAGATGTCTTGTCAGATTCCAAGACCTCCATGTCAGGGCCCTCTATGGAAAAGCCTCTCACGGTTTTCTCCATCTCCATTTGGTTCTCTCACTTTGTCCTATTGTTTGTAACAATGTCAAATAATTTAGTCTGAGTCAGTGTAGGGCTGTCAGACGCTATAGTTTGCAAACGGAAGCTCATGGGACTGAACCAACTATGCCAACACATTAAGGTGGCCTGGTGAATACTAATGGAGGATTTTTTTTGGTTCCCTATGCTGCCCTAAATGCTTTCGGGCTACCTCGTCTAGGCATAGTCCCTTAAGAGCCCTGAGGCCTAAACACGCCATATCTTTGATTAGGTGATTTCTCAGACTCATGTGGCACCTAGAGACATCTATGTTAAATTTGAGACCTCCATGTTGGGGCCCTATATGAAATACTCTCAAATGCGGTTTTATCCATGTCCATCCATGGTTTTCTCACTATGATATTGTTTGCAAACATTGAAAATAGTGTAGTCTGAGTCAATGTAAGGCTAGGTCAGACGCTATAGTTTGCAAACGGAAGCTCGTGGGACTTGGAACCAACTACCAACATGTCGGGGATGGCTAGGTGAATGCTACTTGGAGGATTTTTTTGGTTCCCTACACTGTATCCGTGCTTTCGGGCTACCTCGTCCGGTAACATAGTCCCTTAAGAGCCCTGAGGCCAAAACACGCTATATCTTTGATGGGTGATTTCTCAGACTCCATGGCACCTAGAGATGGTTTCATAAGATCCGAGACCTCCATGTTGGGGCCCTTTATAAAAGCCTCTCGCAGTGGTGGTATCCATCTCCATTTGACTTCTCTCAGGGTTGTCCTATTGTTTGCAAATGCGTGAAATACCTACAGTCTGAGTCAGTGTAAGGCTCATAGACGTTATAGTTTGCAAACAGAAGCTCATGGGATTTAAACCAACTAGTGCCAACACGTTGGGTTGGCTAGGTGAATTCTAGTGGAGAGATTTTTTTTAGGTTCCCTATGCAAAGTCTGTGCTTTCAGGCTACCTCGTCCGGGCCTTAGTCCGTTTAAGAGCCTTGAGGCCAAAACACGCTATATCTTCGACGATGTGATTTCTCAGACTAAAAATGGCACCTAGAGACATCTCGTCAGATCCAAGACCTCCATGTTCAAGGCCCTCTATGAAATCCTCTTTCATGGTTTTCTCCATCTCACAATCGGTTATCTAATATTCCTATTGTTTGCAAATGTGTGAAATAGTGCAGTCTGAAGTCAGTGTAGGGATGTCCCTCAGAGGCTGCTACTTTGTAGTTTGACCAAACGAAAGCTCTTCCTTTGGGAGCTGAAACCAACTATGCCAACACATCGGGGTGGCTAGTTGAACACTAGTGGAGGCTTATTTTTGGTTCCCTACGCTCCCCATACTTTCGGGCTACCTCGTCTGGGTGTAGTCCCTTAAGATTCCTGAGGCCAAAACACACCATATCTTCAACGGGTGATTTCTGGACTCTAATGGCAGCTAGAGACAAATTTTGCTGAATCTAGATCAAAGACCTCCACGTTGGGGCCCTCTATGAAAATCTCACAGTTTTATCCATCTCCATGATGGTTCTCTCGTTATCCTATTGTTTGTAAAGACACAAAATACATGATAGTCTGAGTCAGTGTAGGGCTGCTAGATGCTGAAAGTAGTTTGACAAACGGAAGCTCGTGGGACCGAACATAACTATGCCAACATGTTAGGGTGGCTAGGTAAACAACTATTAGAGAATTTTTTTTGCTTCCCTATACGCTAGTCCTGTGCTTTCGAGGCTACCTCGTCCGGGCATAGTCCCTTAAGAGCCCTGAATGACTAGATTGGCTTAAGAATGAATTTGATAGGGGTATGTCTAAGAACACACAAGAGTTATCAATCAACCTAGTAAATATTTCTTGTTTAGTTCTGGATGGGATTTTCAGCTGGCCTACACTTATGGCTAACCTTCACAATTCATTGATAATTTATGCTATGATAAACCCATGGATGCTTTCAAAAGTGGCCTTCAAAAGGATAGGGGTAGTCATCAAGCCTAGTGAAGGGTGTGATGTGATTTCCAAATAACTTGAAATTCCTACAGATTTAAAGGTAATAACATGAATTGGATAGGAATAGACAATCAAGAATCATTGAGTGTCTGAATTAGAATGTCATTGCATCTGGAGACATTCTCAAGCATTGGAGTAATGTATATGGAGAGACATTCTCAAAATATCAATATATGAAAGGCCTCAAATTGTGATGACTCTTGGGTGTTTTAACAAGGGATAAGACTAAGAAGCATAGAAGAATGTAGTAAGTGCATGATAATATAGGAACCAGTACAAAGAGACCATGAGCAAGAAGAAGCACAAGTAAGGTAAATACACATATACACATTGATAAATTGAATGAATAATTACCCAGATTAGGTAACTCTTTATATACATACATTATATAAATATTGATTTCCAAAGTTTGATGCATATTATACATTGAAAATGCTAGTACATGTACATCACCAATAAATGAAAAAATAATCCATAATGTCTTAAATATTATCAACTGCACATCATATTAGTTTCATGCAAAAATAATCTCAGAAATGTAAGGTCTTATACAAAATTATCAAGTTCCAAATAGTCGATTTTAATGTTAATAAATACAAAAATGTCCAAATAGGTCATATACCATCAAGTTTCAAATGCTTCATATAGGTGTACATACAATGCCATGCACATAGGCATACAAAAATAATGTCATGTAAGACATATATATTTCCTACTCATCAAAATCTATCCCTCTCTTGGCCTTGCTCAAAGAAGGGCCCTCCCTTAGACGAAGATGGAGATCCATGAGATGACTTTGGATCGTCTGAGCCCATGCTTTGAGTCCTCTTTCACTGAATACTCTGTAAAGAGAGAAATTTCCTGTAAATGCAAACAATGTTTTTTTGTCAAAACTTAATTTATATATGTTTTCAACATGTATTTAAGACCATGCTAGAATGAAAGTATTTACATAAATACAAAAAAACTTATACGCAAGTTATCGATCAGTTGCCGAATTTGCATCTCATGCTCAAATGAGTCATCAGGAGCTCCTGTAGTACGAATGGGGGTTACGAAGATGACGAGATGGAGGAGTCCATGCCCTCAAAGTCAAAATGGAGGGGGTTGAAGTTCCCTACATACACATAAGATCAGAAAATATAACATCAGAATTAGAAAAATAGAACTAAGTACATGTATGTACATAATGACAATATTTTAAACTAATTTTATCAATATAGAACTAATTGTTTTTACCTCGCCACACCTATGAATCAAATGAACAGGGTTACTACATCTTGTCGCAGGTAACTCTTGCATATACACAATGAAGGACATTATTAACATAATTTAATAATTCTACAATGATCTCAGACATTACTAACATGTACATTTAACATAATATGAATTACACTAGAAATTTAACAAAATTTACATGTTGTTTAAATCTCCTCAGTAAGTTGTCGCCACAGATGAAATCCTACTAGCGACAACACCTTTATCTACTTGTCACAGAGATGGTGGGGTACACCTAGTGAAGTCAAACATTTTTATCAAACATTTATATCACCTGAGTTAGATGGACATATAAGAACATACATATATTTGACTTCAAAACTTATATATATATATATATATATATATATATATATATAGACACACACACACACACACACATGTATGTGAAAATTTTACATAATAAACATTCTAAATTACCTATGTGAATGTATGTGTGTGCATGGTCCTCACCGCCTGTGGTCGGGGATGAAGATGCGCCTCCTACGCACTGTAATATCAATGCATATACATGTAAAAATACAATTATTTCAAAAATTTAACATATATAAGTAAATCAAGTACTCCAAACTTTTTGTAACACACATAACAAAAAATAACAAATTTACCTACAAAGGTGACACTATTAAATCTAATCCAAATGTCTTACTCAAAAGGACATCTGACATAGTGACATCATCATGTTCACCCCTAGCACCAAGTGCACAAAAATCAGTGTGCATGAAAGTATCATCCTCCTCAGGCCCCAAACATATGCTACCACATTACGAGAAAAGATGTGGCCTCATGCTAGTACTCCTTTAGGGAATACTCTGTGTACCTCCACGAGCATCTAGCTCAGAAATATCCCTCGTATGTCAAACAAGGGTCACAGATAGCCCCTAAAGCACGTGGAGTGTATCAATCTCTAATGTCTCCTTCACTTCTTGAGGGACAATCTCAGGGTGAGGGAGCTTCTGTGTGGGGAATATACCCTGCTGAATAGGTACACATTGTGCACCTAGTGGATCCTATGTAGATCCATTTTCCTCAACCTTGTAAATCTCGGAAATCAAAATAATTTGGGATCTTGTTGAGGATAAACTCGTAATAGAGTTTTCTCAGAAAGTATAGTGGCACCTAATTGTTATTACAAGGTGGAAACTCAAACACCATCCACCATCGGTCCCAAAAATTATTTTTTAATCAAATTATTATTACACCATTGGATGGGAATCATTTACATGACAACGGAATAGGAAAATTAATGTGGAGTTCCATGAATAAGGTGCATCTGAGGTCTTTTAAAATTTCTTTTTTCTTTACATCCACATATGACAATTTGTTGGAATAATAAACCCTACAACCCTCTCTGTAAGTTGTCCAATGATCAATTTTCCCCATTTTTTGTGCCAATTTGAACAAGTAATGAATCCAATGTGTTTACAAGAGAGGTGTGGTGGGGGTTTGTAGATTGTGAATCCCTCATTATTTTTGATTAAATTGTCAATTTCATTTTTGTTTTCAACTATTTGGGTTGCTAAATATTCTTGACTACCTGAGGGATTTTGAGCAATTGTGGGAGTGTCAGGAGGGATGACAGGAATAACAGGGTTTGGTTGTGGTTGATTCCCTTGACCTCTAACTGTAACAATAAAAAAAATGTATTCAATTCAAATTTTAATCTATAGTTATCATATTTAAATGTAATTTTGAGAAAATAATTATGCTTACCCCTTCTCTATGGCACCATCATTGATTCATATCTTCTCGGTGATCAAAAATGATCCTTTGAGCTTGAGATCTAGTTGAATGAAAAAACATGAGGGCACAGTTAAGCTATGAAACTCGTGTTTGAGGGACATAAAATGATAGAGGCTCGGGCATCTTTTTTTTGTTTATATTAGGAATTTTCTTTTAAAATGCCAAGCGTATTTTTCTTTTTTCAGATTCTTGTCTAATTTTTGGCCCCCCAACTTTGTGCACTACCCTTTACCCATATTTAACATTCGTGATGCAAAATTAGTGCAAAAACCAAAAAAAAACTAGAAATATTACATGTAGGACTTGCAAATTTACTCGATTCTTAAAATTCGGGACACAAGATGACGTTTCAACAACGTATTAGCACTTAGAGTATGTAAGAAACATTACTAAGTCCAAATATAAGATTTCCTTTGAAGTTCCCTGGCGGTGGTGAAATTCTGGTATTGGTATCCAAATTGATTCTCCCTTAGAAACCAAGCAACATAAAAATTTAACAGGACACTGAGAGACAGAAAGATCATATTGTGAGTTGATTTGTAGCCAGAGAGGGGATTCATCTAACTCTTTTTCACTTAGGCATTGGAAAAATGGATAGCACCTTCATTAAGGATTTGATCTATCCTCACTACTTTAGGCCATGCCTTTTGACCAGGGTGAGAGGACCCATTTTGTAACCTCTGTCGGTGACAGAGAATAAAGATATCCTTCTCTGCACAAATTTGAAAGGAGATCTTGAGAAAATATGATCAATGCACCACAATTTAACTCTCACGAGTTGTCACTTCTAAAGAATGGTGATATTTCCTAAACATGGCTAAGGTTACTAGAGACATTATGGAATCCTTATTACTTCTGCATATTTTGGTAGTATAATTTATAAATTTGTGGACATACATGAAAAATAGGGGTAGTTCAGGTAGGATTCATTGTTTTGAATAATTTTTTGGTAAGAGATTAAGCAGGATAAAATTGAGTATGTCGGATCTTTGAGAACCTTCACAACAATTGGAATACTAAATGATATAAAGCTTCAGAATATCTAAAATATTCCTTCAACTAGGTGTGCATTAATGGAGGCCCAAATTTGCACGGTTTCACACAATATCCAAGAATTTAACATGAAGGCTCGAGATAAAGACTCAATTAAACATTAATACCCCTGGTTCCTCACGCCGAAGATACACTCAAAGGCTTATAGATAATATGTATCAACAAATGACAATAAAGTGATTTTAAATTGTTTATCTCATTGCAAGATGAAGACTCTTCTTCAAATGAAATTGCAAATGCCACTAAACTGTAATAAGGATGAGATCCTGTGTAATTTGGAGGGAATTTAACACAAGATTGCAATAGGAATAAGAAAAAATACTTGTAGACATTCTAAAATAAAGCAAACACATATTGGTCCAAGATTAACATAGATTAATTCGAAATTGATTAGATTCATTAGCAGGGGAAATTTTCTTTAACAGTCTCATAGCTTGTCAATGGTTGTACGCTCGCAACCAAATTAACGTGATTGAAATCCAAAACATAGGAAATTAATAGGTTTCTCAGATTGGTCTCTCAAGAAGATGGGCTCTCTCAAATTTTCTCTTAAGAATTCAATCCCCAACCTTTTGCAAGAGTATCCGCATTGCATTTATACATTTCACTCACTCACTCATCCCAAACTTCCCCCCCCCCAAAAGAAGAATATTCAAGGAACCTTTACTTGTTAACAATGTTCCAAAGAAAGTGGCGTTTAACAAATTCATAACTGAAAGCTGCCAGGTGGAAAAATTATGAACTAATCACATTTCTTAGACCCTCGACTAATGACTAGGATGTCATGCCACAATGTTTTGATAAACCTTTTAATCATTCTTATTATGTCATGTGATAAATCCCAATTTTAACCATTTTCTGGAGGCTCTGTATAGCTGGATCTAACTGGTAATCCTTCTCACCTTTGAGGCAACACCTTTTTCATCCTTTACACCTACAACCTCCATCATTTCATCCTTTTCTCTCTCTCTCCTCTGTAACTTTTCTTTGCATCCAGCTTCTCTGGTAATTCAAATTTCGCAAGTGCACGAGCAATTCCAACTTCAAAATATCAATCTTAATAATCCTTGGAATCGCAAATTAAGTTCTAAATTCATTCAATGGCAGTTTGCAACACAAATGACAGGGAATTTAATAAAAAATGATGAAAAACATTGTGTATTCACATCTCCAGGAGTCTTAGAGAAAAAAAGGTAGAAAAGAAGATGCAATGCACATCAACCATTGATTTTTCCCCTTCTCAACTTTAGATTAGAGATATCCACATGTTTTCTTAGCACAACTGCAAAAGTGAGGTACCAAGGAAAGTTTCCAAACAAGTGCGGGCCTTCCACGTGCCCTGGGCCCAAGAAAAATGCCCTTTGGCCTTTGAGAAAGTCTCAGTAAAAAAGAAGCCAATAGAAGCCTACACATGTCACCTTGGTGCACCTTTGGTATGGTCCTCAAAGGTGGAGACCCCAAACAAGAATGGTCTCACCATGTGTCTTAGTTTAGAATATTTTTTGAAAAATTTGAAGGACCATCAAAATGCACCATGTATCTAGGGTCTAAGAAACTTTCATCGGCCATTGAAAAGTCCAAGAAAAGGCAAAGTGAGTGGAAACATCCAAGTTTCCTCTTCACACTTCTTCAAAATAAAATTTAGGGGTAAGTTCCCAAATAGGCATTGTCCCTCCATGTTTCCCATGCATTTAGAAATTTGCTTGAAAAGTTTAAATATAAAGAGTAGCTGGTGGAAGCCTCCATGTGTCTCCCTAGCATAACTTTTAGATGGTCCCCAAAAGTGGAGACCCTAAACAAGCGCGGGCTCACCACATGTCCCCTTGGCACAACTATTAAGGTGGGACCCTGAGGTAGATCCTAAAAGGAGCATCAGCCCTCCAAATGTCCATATTCTGAAAAAGCTACACCAAGCACATGAAAAAATGTCTAAGTCTGGGAAAGGCTAGCAGATACCTCCACATGTCTCCCTGGCGCAAATCCAAGGTCAAACCAAAAGGTGAATTTTCATATGAGAGTCTAGAGTTTCAAAGTGCCCCGCTAAGCTGCATCCAACTAGAAAGGGCCACGTTTCCACAAATAATGAGATATAATTTTGATGAGGAAAACACACCTGTCAAACCGTAAAATGTAGGGAAATCACCATTTGTGCCTAGAAATGAATCTTTCTTTAAGGATAGATAATTTAGAAATGATATAAGGCCCAAATTTGATCCACTGAGCTACATCCAATTAGAAAGGACCACGTTTCCATAGATATTGGGACAAAAATTGACAGGGAAAACAAAACGTGACTGTGGAAAAATGGAAGGAAGGGAAAAAAAGCTGATTTTACACCCAAGTTACAAATTCTTTCACATGGATAGAGGAGAGGAAAATAAATTGTGGATTTAAAGTGATCCTTTACCAAAGGAAAGGACTTATCATGGAAACCAAATGAAGGACAGAGCTTTCATGCATCAACACGAGGAGATAGAAAATATGACAGAGCCCGCAAAATGAAGAATTTCAAGGACAAATGAGGTGAGAAAAAATTGAGCACCAAAAGAGAAAGATACTACCTAGAAAGTGGAGAAAATAATACACAAAGAGCGAGACATAGCTCAAGCGGCCTTAGGGATACATGGTGTCACAAATATGCTAGATATAATTACGTAGTTACATGGTGTGGTTATGTACTATAGGACCCTATCTGATATGGGTATACCAATGGATCAATGAGCCTTAAGCAATTCATATAGATTAAGGGTGAGTCATTCATGGAGACCATCAAGGTCAAATAGACCATGAGATTTGATAAGGAAATTATTAGTGCCTGTGTAAGCTCATCCCTTAGTTTTAAATGTGCCTCCAAATATTTTCATTTTCTAGTTGCTATAACTATAAAATACGTGTATTCAAAGGATAAACACATGTTAAACCCAGAAAAATCTTGTGTTAATGCAATAAATTTGGTAAGAATCTTATTTCCTAGTCGAGGTAGTCACAAACATGTTGTTACAGAAATATATTTCATGTAAAATTTGTCAAACATCCATACCAATCCTTGCAAATATTTCTTTGAGTGTCATCCTTTGTTAATCCTTATGCAAACTACATTTTATTTCTCAATGCCCAAAGGCACGTGGCATGTTTTTGTTTGCTTCATGATATTGGACCTAATTTGAATGTTTGTAGAAGTAATGTAAATATGTAAGGCTCAAAATAATCCTCGAATCTTGATGGAATACTCCAGGAAATAATCACGTGAGCATAATGTAAAATACGGATACATCCCTTTTCCCCAAAAGAAAACATGTGTAAAGGTATTATTGAAGTGGGGAGATGGGCATTTATTCACCTTTCCACTTTGCACCTGGTAAAGTGAAAAGTGAAGTTGCAAGCCCGAAACCTAAAGGGGGACATATGTCAAATCTATAATCAAAGTCAACATTGGGTGTCGGGTCAAGCTTACAGTTCTTCACCTTTTCTACAAATGAGAAAAAATAAGGTAATAAGTGAAAAAAAATGGTTGTGAAGCTAGGAAAAATGGGAACTAAGTCTTATGATCTTGTGGGACATGCAGTTGGTAAAACATAATTGAGGAAAAACTGTCAGCTTGACCCGATCACTCGATGTTGACTTTGATTATAGAATTGACATATGCCTCCTTTAGGTTTTAGACTTGCAACTTCACTTTTCACTTTACTAGGTGTAAATTTTGAAGGTGAATAAAGGCCCATCTCCCCACTCCAATGATACCTTTACACATGTTTCCTTTCGGGGAACAAGGATGTATCCATATTTTACATTATGCTCACGTGATTATTTCCTAGAGTATTCCATCAAGATTCGGGTATTATTTTGAACCTTGAATATTTACATTACTTTTGTAAACATTAAAATTAGGCCCAATATCACGAAGAAAAACCAAAACATGCCACATGCCTTCAAGCATCAAGAAACAAAATGCAGTTTACATAAGGATTAACAAAGGATGAAATTCAAGGAAATATTTACAAGGATTGGTATGAATGTTTGAAAAATTTTACACGAAATATATTTCTGTAACAACATGGGTTTGACTAATTTGACTAGGAAATAATATTCTTTCCAAATTTATTGCATTAACACAGGATTTTTCTAGGTTTAACATGTGTTTATCCTTTAAATACATGTATTTCATAGTTATATCAAACATAAAATGAAAATCTTTGGAGGCACATTTAAAACTAAGGGGTGAGCTTAGAACGAGCACCAACAATTTCCTTATCAAATCTCATGGTCTATTTGACCTTGATGGTCTCCATGAATGACTCACTCTCGCTCTATGTGAATTACTTGAAGCTCATTGATCCACGGGTATACCCATATCAGATAGGGTCCAATAGTACATAACCTCACCATGTAACTACATAATTCTATCTACCATATTTGTGACACCATATATCCCTAAGGCCACTTGAGATATTTATCACTCTCTGTGTAGTATTTTCTCCACTTTCTAGGTAGTATCTTACTTTAAATGAGATTTATCTCACTCCAAAAGAAGGGTTTCATGCTCTTTGTAGTGCATCCTTTTATGAAATTTGGTTTTCATACTTATTCTGCATAGTATCTCACTCTGATATGGTTATATGCTACTCTATCATTCATTATTCTACTGTAACAGTGATTCATGCTACTTTTATTATCATACTAGAAATATATGTATCTTTGTTTGTGTTAAGACCCTGGGCTATCAACCCTATTATCTATACCTTACAGAATACATACATACATACATACATACATACATATATATATATATATATATATATATATATATATATATATATATGTATGTATGTATATATAGTAAATGTGCTACTCACTGTGTTTCTTAAGTTATACCTAATGGTCATGCCTTGTCTCCTCCTATATTAGGGTCACATTGTGTAATGGTGACTCCTCTTGTCCTTGTCCCTATTACACCCTATATATCTTTTTCATCTCATACATCCCCTCCATTTCCACCTGGGGATTTCCCCCATCCATTCCATCCTCCTACTTGGGGATGCACTAATTCCTATCAAGGTCCCACTACTGCTACCAACTCCTTTCATGACCTCAATAACATTTTTATCCCTCTATCTTTGTAACCCTGCACTCCAATGACCCTACATGGACCACTCATACTTTTTTTTATTCTTGTGGGGCTACATGTATCATGTACACATTTCTTCTTTAACGTACTAACATAGCTTCCACTACTATAATAACTATACTCTAACATGGTATAATCAATATCACTAGTCAAAATAGTTTCTACCATCCAAAGTACTCTCTTATGGTCCCTGCATCAATGATACCCATACGCATATGCCACACTATTACTGCTAGTGTCATCCAATTTTTTTTATTAGCATTGCATCTATGGTCAGCCCCCAATCTTGTAATAGCCAATGATATATCAACTCCAAATTAAGGGAATTTTGATAAAAATACAAACCCCTTGATTCCCAATATATGCCTTCAATGATTTATAATTTAGTATAATAATCCAACAAGTATTAAATTTTTATAATCCATCTAATAACATCATAACCATGTGCAGCTGTAAAGTTCCATTCGATCTACCCAATCCCATTTATCACTCTTGGAGGGTGCATAATTAATAGATCTACCTGATCTCATTAATCATCACTTATTCCAAGTGTAAATAACTTATATGTAATTGGTTAACCTTTCTATTTATGTCCTTGAACTTATGTTAATCCAAGTGTATCCCTGAAAGTTAGTTTATTGAGTTTCATCTAGTATTCCACACCATTTTATTGAAACTCGATGAAATGATAGTGCAACCATCTAGTACACTACTTAGGCCAAAGTTTCAATTTATGCTTTGTATTATTAGTTTCATGACTTCACATTAGTCACTCAAAATTTATCCCTTCTCCACATAGGAATTCCACAAAGTTATCTATATCAGATTTAAACAATCATAATGTTTTACTTTAGCATGTTAGGAAGGCCTGAAATCTAGGTCTCACCTCTCAATTTGAGTGCATGTCGACTATTCCATCTTAGGACCCTTATGGGAAATATAATGATTACTCTTTGACTTGCATCAAAAGGTAATCATTACCCTTCCCATATCCATCCTAAGATGGTATAGTCAGAGAACATTTAGATCGAAGGAGGGACTTAGAGGCTATGCCTACTTAACATGTAAGATGATTATAAGTCAAGATTTTAAGTCATATTATAATGTTGATGACAATGATTAATAACACATTCATTAACATTTTTCTATGTTTTCAAACTCTTAAGGTGACTCTATGAATTCTATTTTGAAGTATCATTTCAGATTAGTCACCTTATTAGGATTAGGTAAGCATCCTAAACCTTACTAGACAATGTTGTGTTTATCACACTAATGACTACATGAAAACATCTCTTCACAAGAGACAAATTAACCATTTTATCATTGATATAAGTTTGTTTTCATTGTTTTTTTGTAATGATTAATTCTTATTAAGTCATTTGTTAGTGATTTATAGAAGTTATACTATTGTAATTTGACATCATTATGTCACTTAACTAATTACCATATCAAAGTTCGACTAGGTAATCCATTATTAATTAGTTATACAAGATAATGAAGTGGTCATTAAGTTTCTTTTCTTACTATTGAGTTTATAAATATACATTTATTTTTCACTCTTGTGTCATAGTTCCAAAAAACATTGTTTTTCTACTTCATTAATTAGTCTTTAATTAATTTTGGCATGATTATTAATACTATAATTATCACTTAATAAATTAGATTAAATGATATCATAAGTAAAATTAATTAGTCAAGACTAATTTATTTCATAATCGTTTTAAGTACAATAGCTGAAATCCAACATAAATCATTATTTCATCTCATAAGAACAATAAGGTATATCATGAACTCAATAACAATAATTTCAAGTTTAAAAATTACATCATTTATTTTCAGAATGATATAATTGGCCAGTAGCCATTTACAACATTGTGAAGTAACTTTTCACTCAAAAAGGTTTACATGATCCAAGTTTTATATATATATATATATATATATATATATATACATTAAATCAATGATTGAAATTAGCTAATTAACATATCGCATATCGAGCATGCATGAAACAATCCAATTATCTCCTTGTAATACTTAATCCTTCTTGAAATTTGAAAGAAAAAAATGATATATTTACATGGTAAACTCAAAGAACTGACATGGATATACATCTCTTTTCCTAGATGTTTAATTACGAAATAATTGAATTTATATTGATTGACTTAATGTCATTAAACTAGTATCATCTTATACAAGTCATGAAATTCCCAATCATAAAAGTATAAAGCACTAATAATTTCCTGCATACCATAGCACCTATGCATGACAATTATTTTAGTTATCTCCTTCAACTTCTGAAACTAATTACAAAACTCATTTTATAAACCATTCACTTTCATGAACAAACAATACTAACACTATCGATCAGGATGATCTATCCACATGCATAGATAATACTAATACTATTCAAGAAGAAATGATAAATATAATTATTTATTTCCTTTATTAGATTCCATTAGCATCCCAACAATTACTATCACAAAAAAAAGTAACATTTTAAGAGAGTGGTCCTTAATTCCAAATTTTATTAGATAATTTTAAGTATCTTTTAGATATGTTTTCCAGGTTATTTTTATTACTTAAACATAGATCCCATTTAGAGTATAAAAACATTACATTTATTGTGAATAAAATTTGATCTCTATTTAATATGCCATAACACACTCATTCACAAATCAATCTATTAAAATAGACTAAATATAACATCCCAAAAGCCAACCTTTTGAATTTATCAATCAAGTAAAGGAAATCAAAACCACATAGTTCAAAATAACATTAATAGTTGATGAGACCTTTTATTTACTATTTCCAATGCCTCATATGTTGTATTTTTTTATCCATATGTACCCCCCTAAACTTGTGTTTCCCATATACTATTGAATATATCTATTATATCTTGAACTTGTGCCACTTATATTAATTAATATAATTACTACTAAATTTACTTTATTTTGTGGATTATGTATGTATTTAATATTTTGAATACAATGTGATGATTAAATAGTGCTTTGAATTAATGTTAGCCTTGATTGCTAAAGATTTTTTTATGTGTATCCACTAATATACAACCAAAGAAACTCATTCAAAATGTAAAGGGATTCATCCGCAACAAATGACATACAACAACTGGGACTCATCAATACTAAAGCACCTACAGTCAAGGGAAGTCACATGCATATGCAAGAACGTAATTCTGAAAATCTTGAGCAATGTAGACAATTCACCCAAGTTTTCACGTGTTGCTAAAAGAGTAGTTATGAGAAAACAAAGAAGATTCACTACCATCACTTGATTGTTCTCTGTAACTCCAACAAGGAACTAGTTGATCTAATTTCATAACTAGTTAATTAGAGTGATGAATTAGTTGAGTTATGTCATTATATGAGGACACCTTCTAATAATTATGTTGCATGCATGAGAATCTCCACATTGATTGGTTGTAATCTTGAACTTAATTAAATTGTAACTGTTAATAAGAAGTTAGTCTCTTCACATATCTTCTAAGTGAAGAATATAAAAAATAATGCTAAGGATATAGAATGGGATCGATCCATAGATAGATTTTTTTGTATGTTCCATTTGTAATCTTCATGCTACTGAATAAAATTTGAGTTCTGCAAAAATTTTGTAGACACGGGACTTAGGAGGGATTAATACCCAAGGCACGGCCCACTTGTGGTGTGTTAACCCTCTCCTTTTGTTTTTTGTTATAGTTTCTTGCATGATTAGATTAGATTTGCATAAGCTTATCCTTTATTTATGAACTATCTTTTACATTCTGTAATGATATCCATAATATTCATTTTCACTTTTAAGCTAGTTCAATTCTAGCATTGTATTTCCTAATTGTAGTGACAACAATTTTCCCTTATACCTCCCAACATATGTAACTGTGCATAAAACACTAGAAATATTGAATTTTTACATCCCTAGGTCTGATAATAAAATGATTGTGGATTAATAAAAAACATACTAATTGTTGTGAGTTAATTTACACCACCATTTTTGGTGCCATTTCCGAGAATACTACCAAGTTATGATTTTCTTGAAGAGGTTTTTTCATTTCTTAGAAGTAGTTTACATTTTACGAATTCACCTCAAACTAAGCCTCCCTACTAATTTCCATTGAATGAGTTACACAGTTGATTCATGCACCATCAAAGGGATACCCATGGTATATTTTTACCTAATCCACACGTAGCATAGATCTCTTCATTTACCTTGGAAGATTATGAAGAAGAAACATTTGTACTAGGTTTTATTTTTGAAGAAAATCCTCCAAGTGAAGGATTTGAAGTTGCACCTGAGCAACTTGGGATGATAGAAGAAGTAAATAAACTGCTCAAAATGGGTAAATCACCTTCAATTTCCTTGTCACTGAAAGTAATGTAGCTGCTGGTATGAAGAATATTTTTCCATCAGCCTTGCCAAATTTCCATCGAGCTATGTCAAAGGACCCAGACATCTTTCTCTTTGAGTTTGATGTCCTCTACATGAGCTATGATTATACTAATGATGTACACAAGTTGAAATTATTTTTTACAACACTCAAGGATTCAAACTTCATATGGTTCATGGGATTGGTAAGAAATTTTATCTAGGATTATTGCAGACCAAGCAGTAGAGGAGATGATGAAATATATAGAATGACACAGAAGGAGGATGAACCATTGGAAGACTATTTAGAAAGGTTATTGTTCTACGTTTAGAATTCAAAATACACCACCAACATACCACCTAACTCCCTCAAACTAATATTTTTTAAGGGAATCGGTGAGGAGGACATGGATGTTATATATCTGATAGGAGAAGGGGAAATTTCAAAACCTTATTTTGAACAAATATGCGAGGCATATAACAATTAATCAAGAGTTACTATGAAGAGGGTAAGGAATATAAGATCAAGATGTGGATTATCTACCAAAAAATGGGGGAAAAATCTAAGTCAGATATTAGTAGCATGTTCAAAAACATGAAGCAGGATATTGTCAATGATATTTCAAATCAACTGGATGCTCTACATGCTAAAAAGAGGAAAGAAGATGTAGATGTAACACTCACAGAGTATTGTCATGCATGTAAAAGGAAGAAAACAGACTGCAGATACAAAGAATTGGCCAGCATTTCTTAAGAAAGGTAGGTTTCACCTAATTTGAATATGTTAGATACAGAAGATGGGAAAGTTTTCTTTGTTTCTCAAAGAAAACCATGGACACCGAGGCAAGGAGGTATGACAAAAGATCATATACATTCATTTCAAAAAAATTCTAATAATTTATAAATGCAGCCCCCACCTTGGGCTAACCCTCAAGGATGGGCCCCATATCCTAACCAATATCAACAACAGTAACACCCTTAATTTCAAGGCCAACCACAACACAATGGAAACAACCTCCTCAATCATGGAAACATCCTTGGAGGGGAGTGCAATAGTGGAATAACCCACCTCCTAATTACTAACAAGCTTATCCAGAGCCTCCGTATCAGTAGCAATAGCAAGCTCTGATGCCAAACCCCCAATCAAGATCCCAACAAAAATATACACAACTACCTTCTCAACCAGTGCCTAATCCTAACAATAAATTTTCTCAACCATCCTATTCCACTGAACCATCTCAATACCCTACCTATTCTATTGATATCAATAATATCCATCTTCTTTCAGGAAGAGAACTTACTCAACCAATTAGACCTACCATTATTGAAATTGCGGAGGAACCACAATTGCTACATGATAACCCATAGGAAAGTAAGAGGACATTACAGACTGATATGCAGTAACCTGCACAAAATTATAATAAGCATAAAATGCAGGGTAATGAACCACCATTTCATAAAAGATTACAATAAAATAAGACTGACCTCAAATCAGAATTTAAATTTGTTAACAAGTTAAAAGGCATCTGTGTCAAAATTTCATTGACTCAAGCTATCAAGGACGTGCCCATTTATAACAAATTGGTTAGAGATATATGTGCATAAAGAAACTAGGAAGGAAAAGGAGAGATCCATCTACTGTGTAGGTCTTTGGACAATTAGCTAATATTATTCTTTGGAACTCAATTCTACCTAAATACATAGATTCAAGAAGCCCTTTAGTAAATTTTACAATCAATGGCACAATAATAAAAAAACACTCTAATTGACTTGGGTATATAAATAAATGTACTGACAAATAAAATAATGGATGATTTGAAATTAGAATGCCTAAGACCAACAACCACAGTCTTGTAGCTTGTAGATAGATCAAAAATTAATCTTGAAGGAGTCTTAGAGGACGTAGTATTAGTGGTAGACTCTTGGGAATATCATGTTGATTTTATTGTTATTCAACCAAAAGTAAGTTTGGAAGGATGTCCTATCACCCTAGGAAGACCATGGTTAGCAACGGATGATGCATTCATAGGAAATTATGGTAATATGATCATATCTAATGGAAGTGGCACTAAAAATCTTATGCTTTACCCCCTGCACAACCATTCAATGAAGAAGACCAAACTATTTGGGTATAAGAACCTGAAAAAGACCAGATCTCAGTTCAATAGATTATGATGTTGTTGGGATTAGCTCACATGTTGTACATATAATATATCAGAAATAAGAATACATGTAATAAAAGTAGATATTCTATGAGAAGAAATATAACAAATAAGAGATATAAATCAACACCAAATTTAACGTGGTTCACCTAGTGTGGGCTACATCTACCAATAAACAAGCCAATATATTATCCAAAGCTTTCATAAGATATACAATGAAGTTTTACAATCTTCCACACCTCTCACGATGTATAATGCTTTCTTTCTCTCAAGCTTCTCCTTCTTCTCCAAGATTTCTCTCTCTCACAATTATTTTCACAAGAATCATTAACTCTCTCTTCAAACCATAGCTTTCTATCTTATAAATACCTTATACAAACCTAGGGAACTTAGCCATGTAATTAAAATCAATAGATATTCTTTAATACTAAAATTAGATCTAATTCCCTTAAGTTAAATAAAACACTCATGCATAGGTAAGTGATTTCGGTTAGCACTAACCGATGATGGTTCCTACTTTCCTAACCGATGCTAGTTATAGGTGACCAATGTCAGTCCCTACATAACCGATGTCGGTTACTATGTTTTCTAGTAATTTGATATGTCATGCTAAAATGAAGTAATTGATCTCCACATCTCAACAATCTCGCACTTAGAGATAAATTACTGCATTATACCTATACAATGTCATCCTTGGATCCTTTCCTTAGCTTTTTTTCTTCTTCTTCAAGTCTCAAATTTGAAGACCAACAGAAGTGGAGTGTAGCTCCAACTTCTCTTTTCCTAATGGCTTCGTTAACATATCCATAGGGTTTTCACTTGTATGAATTTTCTCCAGTTTCAGCTTCCCATCCTCCAATACCTTCCATATGAAGTGATATCTCAACTAAATTTATTTTGTTCTAGAATGAAACACTGAGTTATTTTCCAAATGAATTACAATCTGAATGTCATTAAACAATTTGCAATCATATTTCTCCTTTCCCAACTCTTCCATGAACCTGATCATCCATATCATCTCTTTGCTATCCTATGTAGCTACAACATACTCTACCTCTATAGAAGACAAATCCATAACCTTCCGTAATCTTGATATCTACCTAACTAGCGTCCCACCTACTATAAAAATATATCCAGTAGTGCTCCTTCTACCATCCAGATCTCCAGCCATATTTGAATCAACATAGCCACAAAAAGAAAAATCTAAACCTCCATAGCATAACTACATGCTATATGTCCCTCTAAAATATCTAAGTATCCATTGTCCTATTTTACAATGCTCTTTACCTAGATTGGCCATAAATATACTCACAACTCTCACTTCCCATGTAATGTCTGGTCTGGTATAAACCATAGCATACATGAGACTCCCAAATATTGAAGAATATGTACTCGTGTTATGTATTTGACCTCCTCATATGATGAATGGCAATGATATTTTCTCAATTTTAAGTGTTCAGCCATAGGTATAATTACAGGTTTTGAATTCTACATTTTAAACCTAACACCTTGTAGATGTAATCCTCTTAAGAAAAACACAATTTCTTATTCTTCATGTCTCTATGTATTTGCATGACAAGGATTATTTTTGTAGCTCCTAAATACTTCATTGAAAATGTGTGATCTAGCTTTCCCTTAAGCTCACCAATGTCCTACATACTAGATCTTGCAATAAGCATATCATCCATATATAGTAACAAAATAATATAGCTCCCATTTTCAAGCTTCTTGAAATAAACACAATGGTCATATTCACATCTCAAGTAACCATGCTCATGCATGCAACTATCATACCTCATTTACCATTGCCTTGGAGCTTGTTTGAGCCCATATAGGCTCTTTTTCAACCTGCACACTAATTTCTTGTTACCCTTAACTTCATACCCAAATGAATGTTGCATATAAATCTTTTCATCAAAATCACCATGAAGGAAATTCATCTTCACATCTATTTTCTTTAAATGCAAATCATCTATTATAGTTAAACTCAATACAACATGAATATAAGTCATCGTTACAACAGGAGAAAATATTTCACCAAAGTCAATACCTGCTTTCTATGTAAATCCATTTACTACAAGCCTTGCCTTGTACATTTCATGTCCACCCTCTTCTTCCTTTATCCTGTAAACCCACTTGTTCTGCAATGTCCTCTTACCTTTTCACAACTTAACCAAATCACAAGTCTATTTTTGTTCCAAGGAGTCCATCTCCTCATCCATGCCATGCTCCCACTGAATGTGGGTCTCATCATGGATTAATTCTTAAAAAATTTCTAGTTCACCATTATAATTCAATAATAAATAATATAGAGAAGATGTAAATATTTTAGGAGGTTTACTTACCCTTTGTGACCTTTTCACAGGATTTTGGGATACCAGAGGATCATTCTGGACCTCCTAGACATTTGTTTCCAATTTTGATAGTGATCGATGTTGGTCACCTATAGATGACGCCAGTTCTGCTAACTAATGTTGGTTTGTCTCTTCTGTAACTGATACCGGTTCAGTTGACTGATGTCGGTTAGGGGTCAACCAACACTAGTTACTGTGTAACCCTGTAGGTATGATTTTTAAATCTAAGAGTTCATTTTCATTCACAAACTTCTTATGTGTTTCGTCATTGGGTACCAAAATTTGATCCCTATATATTCTCTTTTCATTCCATTCAATGTCACGACTCCTAATAATTTTAGAATTCTCTAAATCCCAAAAATGGAATCTGAAATCACCAGATCCATATTCAATGAAAGTGCATCTCTTGGATTTTGCATCCAACTTTTTTCTTTTCTCTTTATCAATATAAAAAAAATCTTTTGAACTAAAAAATTTAAGAAAATAAATATCTACCTCTTTTCTGATCCAAGCTTACTATTGTATTCCTCCATCTAGTTAACTTGAAGGCCCATGGTTAATCAAATAAATAGTCGTATCAACTACTTCTACCCAAACCTGCAAGGGAAAACCAACATGTATCCTCATACTTCTAGCATGTTCCATAATTGTCTTGTTCATTCTTTCTACAACACCATTCTCTTGTGTTGTTCTTAGAACTGTTCTTTCTTTACGTATTCCATTCACTGAACAATAATCATTGAAATCCTTGTTACAATATTCATCACCATTGTTAGATCTAAGGCACATTAACTTTGAATTTGATTCATTCTCAACAAGGGATTTCCATCTTTTAAAAGTATAAAAAATATCAGATTTATGTTTAATACAATAAACGCATACCTTGCTTGTAGCATCATCAATGAAATTTGTTGGTGCTTGATTTAATCATGCCCTAGTTTGCCCTCACATTTTTTCAATCTGCAGGCTCTTTCATATTTTCTATTTCCCCGAATGGATGTGTGAAAGGTTTTCTTCATTTGTATGCTGTTAAAGATCCTTCTCCATGGTCATGGATCACATTTGGGCCTTGTATCATTTCCAAATTCTTTTCCTTAAAGAAAAATTCAATTCTGGGCACAAATGGTGATTTCCCTACATTTTATTGTTTGACAGGCATGTTTTCCTTGTCAAATTATATCTCAACATCTTTAGCTACGTGGTCTCTTTTGATTGGATGAGGCACGTCGGGTCTATTTTATAACTTGTAATTTTTCTATGTTTGCAAAAAGATCAATTTGGCCATGCGGCCCCATTGAGTTCTGATTGGTTGGTCAAATTTATAAAGGTGGAGTGAATTTCTCTTTTTTTCCCCAAATTTGTATACGTGTTCATTTTTAATTGGTTACAGCCGGTGGGTCTTTTTGGTGAAATTTACCACTTTGGTCACATTTGTAAAAAATATCAAATTGTCCCCATGACCCTCGATAGCTCTGATTAGCTATTCAACAAATATGAAGTGGCAAGGAAAAAGTCTTACTTTGACCCCGAAGATGGACACGTGGCCATTTTTCAAGTTACAAGAGGGGAATGCGGGTCAACAGAACATTTTGAAGTTTTTTGCCTTTTTGTGAGAGAAAATGAGTCATAAAATAACCCGTAACTCCCCTGGGGCATGACATCAAAAGTTACAAGTGGGAATGTCGCCAGAGCACTTTGAAGTTTTTTGGTTTGAAAATTGAAAAGTCAAAGTAGGCAGAGGTGGGCCGTCAGAGAAATTTGGAAATTTTTTCCTTTTTTTGAAAAGGAGTAAAGTAAAATAAAATAACCCAAGTAACTTTGCTGGGGCCCAATCAAAAGTTAAAAGTGTGAAAGGGGGTAGTCGTAGAGTAAAATTGGAAATTTTGCCTTTTGTTAAAAAGGGTAAAATTATAGAATGAGTCGTGACTCATCAAAGGCCCAGATTAAGCCACGTGTCGAGCCCATATTTCAAAGGTGGAGGCGGCGGGGAAAAATGTGAAAATTGCACATTTTCTCCAAAAGTCATAAAATGCAGAAAGCAACCCTAGCCCGCTTCGAATCTGAATTTTCCACATGGATGGATCTAATCTAAATTTGAGAAAGGGAAGAATCGACAGTTTTTGTGCATTGCGTCTGATTTTGCCACCATTTTGCTCCAAGACTCCTGGAGATGCAAATACACATTGTTTTTCATCATTTTTTGATGAAATTACTTGTCATTTTTGTCTGCAAAGTGTAATTGAATGGATTTAGAGCTTAATTTGTGAGTCCAAGGAATGTAAAGGTTGATATTTTGAAGTTGGAATTGCTCGGGCACTTGCAAAAACATGAATTACCAGAGAAGTTGGATGTAGAGCAAAGTTGTAGAGGAAAGAATGGGAAAATAATGAAATGATGGAGGTTTGATGCACAAAGGATGAAAAATGTGTTGCTGTGCTCCCAATTAAAACAATGATGGAGATATTTGCAATGATTCACCTTTTTGAACAACTGTAACTTTTTGTTGCAAACTTGTTAAACGTCATTTTCTTGAAATCATGATCAAACATGTAACAAAGGTTCCTTGAATATTCTTTTCTTGGGGGGAAATCTTGGATGTAAATTGAGTGTTATAAAAAGCATGCTTTAGTCATGAAAATGGTCAGGGGTTGAATTCTTACGAGAAAATTTGAGAAAGCCCATCTTCCTGAGAGACCATCTGAGAAACTTGTTAATCTCTTATGTTTTAGATTTGATCATGTCAAGTTGGTTGCAAGTGTACAACCATTGACAAGCTCTGAGATTTTTCAAGAAACCTTCCCTTGCTGATGAATCTAATCAACATTCTAATTAATCTTTGTTAATCTCGGGAAAAATTGTGCCTGCTTTTATTTCAGAATGTATGCAAATAGTATTTCTTGTTCCTATTGCAATCTTGTGTTAAAATCCCTCCGAATCACACAGGATCTCATCCCTATGATAGTTTAGTGGCATTTGCAATTTCATTATGAGAAGAGCCTTCATCTTGTAATGAAATAAACAATTTAAAATCACTTTACTGTCATTTTGTTGATAAATATTGTTTGTAAGCCTTTGAGTGTATCTTAGGCATGAGGAACCAGGGGTATTTAATGTTTAATTGAGTCTTTAGCTCAAGCCTTCATGTTAAATTCTTGGAGATTGTGTGAAACCATGCAAATATGGGCCTCCATTGATGCACACCTTCTAGTTGAAGGAATATTTTAGCTATTCTGAAGCATTCTTGTCATTTAGTTTTCCAATTGTTGTGAAGGTTCTCAAAGATCTAGCAAAATCAAGTTTATCCTGCTTAATCTCCCACCAAAAATTATTCAAAAACAATGAATCCTACCTGAACTACCCCTGTTTTCCCTGTATGTCCACAAATGAATAAATTATACTGCCAAAATATGTAGAAGAAATCAGGATTCCATAATGTCTTTAGTAACCTTAACCTTGTTTAGAAAATATCACCATTCTTTAGAAGTGACAACTCGTGAGAGTTAAATTGTGGTGCATTGATCATAGCTCAAGGTTTCCTTTCAAATTTGTGCAAAGAAGGATATCTTCATTCTCCTTCACCAACAGAGGTTACAAAATGGGTCCTCTCACCTTGGTTGAAAGGCACAACCTAAAGTAGTGAGGATAGATCAAATCCTTTTGAAGGTGTTATCCATTTCTCCAACATCTGAGTGATAAAGAGCCAGTTGAATCGCCTCCTCAACTACAAAATGACATACATGATGATTTATTTGTATCTCTAAGCTTCTTGTTAAATCTGTGATGCTGCACAGCTTGTAAATGAGAATCAATTTGGATACCAACACCAGATTGGTGTCATTGCCGGGGATTATTTGAACTTCGGGACCCATTTGTGTAGCAAGAACACTTAATGGCACCATTGTTAGGGACTTTTAGCATTGTCGGGGATACTTTGGGACCCATTTGTGCAACACACAATTGGAACGTTTCTAGGGACATTTTGGTGCAAATTTCTAGGGACTCTTTAAATGAATTGTTATAGTTGGCCCTGGTAATGCTTCTTACAAATCTAACTGCAAAATACATTGTTTAAACGTCATCCTTGTGTTGAGATCTGTAAGATCGATGAAGTTACAAGTTCTGTGTGTAATATTTCTAGTTTTTGTAGGTTTTTTGCACTAAGTTTACATCATTAATGTTAAATACGGGTAAAGGAATGCTAGATCTATGAAACTTTGCATGAATTTAGTGTTGATAGACATTTGACAGATCAATTTTAGTGCATTTGCACAACTAAGGTGAAAATCCTTAGTGGATGACTCCATGTTGAATTAATTTTTGATAAATGCCAGTGTCTTAACTTCTGTCAATTGAAATTTATCAGTAATCTCTGCAAATCTGTAAGGAAGAAAATATTTTTTCATTAAAGACCCTACTAGAAGGTTGTTTCCAGAATTGGGAAAGACAAATTCTGAAGGAAGAAGAATCTGGAAAGTTGTTGGAGATCAGAAATCAAGAAAAGAGTTATCAATTGTGGAAACTGATCAGCTTTTCATTGAAGATTTCCATACTTCCTCAAGTTCTTCTGAATTAGGTATTATTTTTGTAGATTGAAATTCTCCATCCAGAGAGGGACCTTCATTTGTATTTGAAAATTTTGTGTATCATTCTATCCACGTGTTTTCCAAAGCTAATAGGATCTTCCAAGAAACAGATTTTTTAGAGAACATTCATTCTGAGAATTACATTCTTGTGCCCCACAGACCCCTCACTCCTCATCATTTTGTTTCTCCTGTAAGATCACCTCCCCAAAAAAATATGGCCTAGCCCCCACCTAGACCTCCATTTGTTGTGAATAATTTTGGTCCTATAGATTTTAGAGGTATGGCTGGATATCCAAATGTTGTGCCCCAAGATGTTAGAAATAGACTGCCTAAATTTCAAGGAAATAATGCTATTACTGGTGATCAGCACTTAAAGCTTTTCATCAATATGATGGAAGAATTTGAGATTGAATTTGAGGGTGTGTACATAAAATTGTTTATTCATACTCTAGAGGAGGATGCATATGACTGGTATACATATTTACCAAAAAACTCAATAGATTCATGGACATAAATGAAAATTTCTTTTAGATTTCAGTATGGGGATAGACATACAAACCCTTTCTTTTTTATCAAGTTGAAAATATTAAGAATAATCCTAATGAGTTTGTTCATGACTTAAATACTCGGTTCAATAATACCTTGAATAGGCTACCTATGATCCTAAGGCCAAGAAATGTTTCCTGTATGATAAAATACTTTGATGCTTTTTATAAGAAGGCTGACTATTATTTGAGGGCTAAGAACCCAACAACATTGACGCAGACCTTCACCATGGCTTTGCAGATTGAAAAAAATATCAAAGCAGTTGGTAAGCCTCCTAAGAGGGAAGTTATCAATCTAATCAATCCAGAGAAGCCTCAGTCAAGTAAGTGTTATCCAAAATTCACCCCCCAGGGTAAATTTGATAACATGCATCAGAATACTCAAGTCCCAGGCAAATAGATTGATTCAAGGGAAAAAATCATGTTTCTAGGGTCAGTTCCCTCGAATTTTTTCTAACCTCCCTATCCAAGAAGAAAAGATCAAGTTCTGAGAAAAGGTGAAAAAGCTGCAAAAAACAAGCTTGGGATAGGAAAAATCATGAAATCCATTGGCTAAGTCCTGGTCCAGGCGTCCCTTGGGACAATTGGGGCGCGAACCGGCCGAAAGGCCTCCAGGCGGTCCATGAAGCAACAGGGACATTTGGGACATCGAGACGCGCGGGACGCGGAAATCCGATCCGTCCGAAGGTGAGAAAATTGACTAACTGCTAAGAAAACAGTTTGGGACATTCAGGCCGTGAGGATGCAAAGGACATGAACCACCCGGATCGGCCGAAACAAAGAACTCTAGCACCGGGAAAACTGGGACAGAAGTACGCAGCGGACGTGGAGAGCCGAACGAGCCGAAAGCCAATCAAAATCACGCCACGTGTCATTGGCCGAAGAGGGACGAATAAGCCCAGATTAGGTGAAAATCGAATTTTTTTTTCCCAGGTAATACTGGGACAACCGGGCCAAAGGGACACGAGGGACGCAAAAATCCGGCTGGCCCAAGGACGAATCAGGAGACGCCACGTGTCAAAAGGGAAAAAGTCCAAAGTCAAAGGGCGAGGTTTGAAGGGTCAGTGAGCCAATCATTTAGGACACGTATCCAATGGAGCAGAGATCTTGTAGAGCTTGGGGAGGAATTAGAGAATTTGGCAACAGTTTTGCATAAAAACTAAAAAGCACAAGGATGAACCCCGCGCCCCTGAAATTTAATTAAATCATGCCACGTGTCCCAAGTGGCAGGGGCGGCGGGAAAAGTGAATTTTTTTCCAAAATCACAAAAGGGTTAAAATTTCAAGGGAAAACCTGTGGGTAAGTGAGAGAGAGAGAATTACGCATCCAATCAGCACTTGACACGTGTCATCCAGGTGGCGAAGCGCGGGAAAAATTTTCAAAATGCATTTTCACCTGTTTCGTGCCCTAGATCTTCAAATTGCCATATCTTTCGATCTAGAGCTCAGATTTACACGTTCTTTATATCAACAGAAAGCTTATGAAATTCTCTACATGATTCTGGGGTTAATCTTAAATTTTGGTGTAGTCTTGGAGAGAGAAAGTTAAGAAACAGCTTTGACGCGTGTTCATGGCCCATAGTGACATTTCAGCGACCAGATTTAATGCATTGGGTCGCATTCTCCTACAATCAACTCTTCAAAAATGAAAGGGTATGGTTTGTAAGGTCTCCCATGCCATTTTAATGCATTTACAATCAATGAGGACATGGGGTCCCACGTTTTTGTACATTTTCTCTCTCCTGGGTGACCCATGCAATGTTAAAAGCCAGTTTTGGCTCATTTCTAAAGGGGGGAATACTTTTTGCATAGCAATCTTTTGTTTTCACCTCCAGCAAGTGATTGACGCAAGAATCAGACCTCTCCAAAGATTTAATAGTTTTTACCTCTTGAGGTTGTAATGCAATTGATTTTGACACTAGAAATGATAGATGCAAGCTTTGTGAATGGGTTTCAGTCCTTTGTTTGTATTATTTGCTTCATTTCAGATCCTAAATTAGGAATCTTCTCAGCCTATGTATGTTTTATGCTGCAATCTTTGGTTTGTGTCTATTTGCATGACAAAATATTCACCACTCCTTTTTGAATGCATCACCATCTTTGTTAGTTTCAATTTTTCACTTCTATCCCTGTCTCCTTGCAATTTAGAGCTAGGATTAGGATCCTGAACCTCTGTAGTTATGCAAATATAGATCTAAATCAGAGGAGTTTGAGGAACTAGCCTCTAACCTAGAGATTCCTCTTCAGGGACAAGAACCCACAACTTGAGGAGAGGCCTTTCCATGGATTGTGCAATTGACAAAAACATGTAAGAGTTGATCAACCTCCTAAGCCTGAAGGCATCAAATTGATGCAATGTGAAGCCTCAACAAAGTAAGTATGTGCATCTAGAGGAGGTTGTGAAAACATTGGCTGGAGCTATTAAGGAAATATCTTATAAATTGGCCAGAGTAGAGAAGGGGATTGGACAAATTTCCCAAGGTCAGCATAAAGACACAAGGTCAAGAAATATTTTAAAATCATCCTAGGGGTGATCATAGATTAGATGACAGAGGGGTAACCCAGGGCTTGTGGGATCAAGAATAGATAACCCCAAGCCCTGGGAAAATAGAATTGGTTCCTGATCCTTTGACTTCTAGAGTTGTTCTTGGAAGAAGCCAATGAAATTGAGTGGTGTGATAGATGTTTCTTGCCACATGCCCCATGTGATGAAGAAAAGAAGTTGAGGAAGATGATGATGACACTAATGATGATGTGTGCATGATGGGGTTCTCTAGAAGCTCACAGCAAGGAGTAACCTCAACTGAACTAATCAGTGCCAGAACTGCTGTAGATTTTTAGGATTACATTCACTGGGTATTACCCCTTCCTCCCTCTCATACTTTTGAAATAGATATGGTAAAAGCTTTTGAATTTCCTAATAATGATTTTGAATACTTAAGGGCATTAATGATTAAAAAGTATGATGGAGGAATCCCTTCTGAAGAGGATAGCTAGTTGTTAATGAATGTTGTGGTTGCCCAAGAAAAGGAATATAACACAAGGAGTAAAGTTGTTAAAGGGGCGAGGCCTTAGGCCAAACCAAAAACTCCAATTCTCACCAATATCCCAAAAGAGATTCCTAAGAAAGATACATCTGGCAAAGGCCTTGTTTCCCCAAACAAAACTGGTATCCCTACCCATGCTCAGACTGTGAAAAATCCTTTGTTGTCAGATGAGTTTGTTAGTCTTCCTCCAAATGTTGCCTTGCCCAAATACGTTCCTTATGACATTTCCCAAGTCTTGAGTCAGATCAAGATTTTTGTTCCAATTGTTGAGCTACTTAGGATTCCTGAGCACAAGAAAAGGGCCTTTGAGTATTTGGGATTGAAAGAAGAAAATATTACCCAAGGAAGAAATGTAAACAATGTTGAGACTCCTCCTACCATTGCAGAGTTGGAAAAACCCCAAGTACTGGAAATACTAGGTGAGCCACCTGAAGTATATTTGGGAACATCCTTGGTTGAGTCCCAACTGAATGTAGATCCATTTTTCACTACTCTGATTATTAGGGACAAGTTGTTACACAACTTGTATGTTCGATTCTGGAGCATCATGCAATGTTATGCCTCTTGAGGTCATGAATGAATTAGATATCAAAGTGACAGTAGCTTATGGGAAGTGCACTGCCATGGATTCCAGAGAGGTACCAGTGGTTGGATGTGTCAAGGGTTTGATAGTGTAACTTGCAGCCTACCTAGGCAAGAACTTAAAACTAGATGTTGTTATTGTTGATTTCCCTGCCAAATGGGGAATGTTGTTATCAAGAAAATGGGCTGCTAGTGTGGGTGGGAGTGTGCAAATGGATATGTATTTTTCCACTATACCTATTGAGGGAAGCCTTGTAAAGTTGTATGGTGAAAAGAAGATGCTACATCTCATTGAGGATCCCAATAATGCTTCCTATGAAGTGTTATACACTGACATTGATGCTGATAACTTTGTTGGATTTTCTGATGGTAAAGAGCACAAAATTGATCAATGCAAGTCTCTTAAACAAGTAGGTTCTCCTTGGACTTTGTTTTTTGATGGGGCTTGCTCTAAATTCTGAAATGGTGCTAGTATTTTTCTGATATCTCCAGGCCAAGAAGAGATTATTTTCTTTTAAACTCAACTTTGAGTGCACTAACAATATGCATAATATGAAGCACTATTATTGGGTTTAAGAATTGCTTGGAAATATGGTATTAGAGACATCATTGTTAAAGGAGATTCAGAGCTAATTGTCAAGTAGGTTAGAAAAAATGTATGCAACAAAAAATTAGAGAATGAAGTAGTATAAACATGCAGTCTAGGATTTCATTGAAATGTTTGACTCCTTCAACATAATACATCATGATAGAAGTACAATACTCTAGGCAGAAAAATTGGCCATATTGGGGTCCAGATTTGAAAATTGTACTGTATCCCCCTATTGTGAGTATAATATTGAGATATTAAATAGGCCATCTGTTCCTAACAATGATAAACACTGGTAAGTGTTCAAAGATGACACCCAGGTGCAAAGGTTTTTGTAGAACCAAGGATAATTTTTTGATCAATGTATAGATTGGGAGCCAGTGGTTTGTGTGGCTGATGGAAAGGAGACTTTATTTGGCAAAGACATCATTCAGTTGAAGACTAATACTATTCCCAAAGGTTTGGTAGTGCTTGAATCAAACTTTGATAATGCTGATTGCATTGTCAATAGACACATGTTAGCCTCGAGGGATGTTGAAGAGCATGACCTAGGCATGAAGTATAAACCATGTAAGATTTGGCCAGGTAGTAATTTAAGAAAGGAAGAAAAGTAGTCGTATATCCAATTGTTGAAGAAATACTAGGACTTCTTAGCATGGTCTTATTCTAAACTAAAAAGCATACAGAGAGGATCTTTTCTAGTACATGAAATTCCCTTGGAAGCTTTTGCCAAGCCATTTAGGTAGAAACAGATGTTGATTAATCCACTCCTTTCCCTGAAGATGCAAGAAGAATTGAAAAAATTGAGGGATGGAGGAA
Source organism: Taxus chinensis (assembly GCA_019776745.2). Classification (NCBI taxonomy): domain Eukaryota; kingdom Viridiplantae; phylum Streptophyta; class Pinopsida; order Cupressales; family Taxaceae; genus Taxus; species Taxus chinensis. The sequence goes on from JAHRHJ020000099.1 coordinate 292,297, forward strand.
TCATACAACCCACAAGGTACTCATCATGGGTTACAAACTTGGTACCTGTCAGAAAGAAGAATGGAGATATAAGGTTGTGTGTGGACTTTAGAAAATTGAATAGAGCATCAATGAAGGATAACTACCCTCTTCCAAATATGGAAATATGTTACAATTGGTTACTGGTTCGGAATTGTTATCCCCCTCGGATGGTTTTTCTGGATATAACTAGGTAGTTTTTCAGGGGATATTTTTTAGTGTCAAAATTTTCCTAAACTTCCCTAAACCATGTTAGTGTAGTAGAGCCTTTAGAGATATTTCCAATTACTCTAATAACGTAAACAACTGACACTCTGAGCTCAAGTTATGTCCAGTCAAAGTATAGTCAACAGGGAAGTCAACTTTGGTCAACAAGTGGACCAATGACAAGGTGACATGTGGCAATTGGCGATAAGGAAAAATGGATGGTCTTGTAATTTTTTAAAAAATTATTTCCATGGTATAGATATCATCGTAAGATTTCTGACACATTTTGAATGGACCAAATCCAAGTTTGTATGTGAAAGATATGCATAGTCAAAGTTGTGGTCAAATGATGACGTGACACACTCTGATGTGGAAAAATGACATATTATGGGCATGATACTTGGCAGGTTTTTAGTTGCTTTGGATTTGAAATAATAATAATAATATTTTATTTAATCCATTCCATGGGAATAAGCCTAATTCCATGGGATAAGGAGGATTTTGTGGACAAAAAGCTATTTAAAGGCTTATCCTATCCCTTTCCCACCAAATGTGGGGTCAATGGCTGAATTGGGTCCCTAAACCTATGGAAGGGGGATTTGAACCCAACACCTCATATAAAAAGACAAGAGGCCTTACCAACCCACCACCCACTTATAAGTGGTATAATAAAGCTCACTTGTATTTGTAAGGACAAGTGTCAGGTCTGTGTCAAGGGAATAAGGAGGCAGTTTTAGAAAAGTGCAATTTTTGGGGAACTTCTACTCACTTCTAGATCTCAATTTATATATGAAAGTTTCTCATAATTTTTAGGAAATCGCAATGGTGTGATTATTTATCTAATTTGGAGCTTTCGTGATAGATTTATTTGTTGTTAAAGTCACACAAAGGCATAGAACCAAAGGGAGACACTGCTGCAAGTGGATCATGAAGGTGAAGGACATAGGTTGAGCTCCATTAACGTCCTTTGAAGGCCTGAAACATAGTTTTACATTTTTTTGATTCATTCTTGGTTAATGGAAATGTTATTGTATTTATATTTTTTAACATTATTAATGGATCGGTTCACCACGAACCTAGGATGCAGGAATTCCGAACCCTGTAAAAAATATGGTGTTGTGTTCTAATTTTTATTTTTCAGTTTATGATTATTTGTAATAATTTAAGTTCATAAAAATAATATGGATGCAAATATAATTAGAATTGATAAAATTGGAAAAATCAATTAAATATGAAACAATGATTTTTTGGGCTTTGATCAAATAGTGAAATTTTGAGTAAATTGTAAACTTAATTTCAGTTATGAATTTAGTCCATAATCACATTTTTAATAAATAATTTTGAGTATCAAGACCTCTTAAGTTGTTAAAAATGAATATCCTTTGAAACGATTAAAAGTGTTAGTTTCAAGTACCTATTTTCGGATCACTAGGTATGAAGGAATCAGAGTGAATCAAAACTACCTTTACCACTCCTTGGGGAATATATGTATATGTCATAATGCCTTTTGGTGTAATGAATACTGGAGCCACTATCCAAAGAAAAATGAATGTAGCTTTCTCTAGCTATATTAATGATTTCATTACTTTATATCAAGATGATGTGATTGTTTTCTTCAGAAAAAGGAGTGACCACCTGCAACACTTAGAAAAAATGATGTTAAGATGCAGGGAGTATGGTATTTTATTAAATCCCAAGAAGTTCCATTTTGGAGTTTAGAAAGTAAAGTTGCTTGGACACATTATGTCAAAGGAAGGGGTCATGATTGATCCTGAAAGGGTAAAATCCATCAGCAAAGTCCCTATTCCAATAACCAAGAAAGGAATTCAATCCTTTTCTGGGAAGATTAATTTTATTAGGAGATTTGTTTCCAACTTTGCTGAACTAACTATCTTAATCACTAGCATGCTAAAGAAAGATCAAAATATCAAATGATAAAAAATAGCTATTCAAGATTTTGTTGGGATTAAAGAAGTATTAAAGAATGCCCCTATTTTAGCAGCTCTAGATTATAAGAAGGCCTTCCAAATGTTTTCTTTTTCTTCATAAATTACTATTGCATCTATGTTGTTGTAGAAGGATGATGAGGGAGCTGAAATACCAATTGCCTTTTTCAGTAAGGCATTACAAGGAGATGAGATAAAGTATACTATTATGGAGAAGCATGCATTTGCTTTGGTAAAAGCAACAAAGGTCTTCAGGCCATATATTCTGAGTTCCAAAGGCATTGCTTATGTTCCCCATGCCATGGTGAAAGATATCCTATTATAAATGGAGGTTTCAAGAAAGATATGCCGATGGGTAAAAAAATTACAAGAGTATGATATGGATTTCCAAACAACAAAATTGGTCAGAGGTTTGGGTGTGGAAAAAATTATGGCAGAGAGAAATTTGTAGACAATTGAGGTAAATGAATTTGAAGAAGAAAGGTTTAATGTCTTTGAAAAACTAATAAAATCTTAATGGTACAACGACATAATTTTTTTATCTCAAAAATCTACAGTGCCTTGAACATTTGAGCAAGAATAAAAAAAGAGCACTTAAGTTAGCTTCCCAAAAATATGTCATTACTAATTTTGGGTGAGTTTAGAAGAACCTTGGGGGAGTTATCTTAAGATGCATTACTGCAGATGAAACCCCTAAAATAATTTTTGATCTCCATGGAGGAGTTTGTGGGGGGAAATTTTTTGTAAGATTCACAGCTCATAAGATCTTAAGGGATGGTTATTGGTGGCCAACTCTTTTCAAAGATACAACTCTATTGGTAAGAAAATGTGAAAGTTGCCAACGCTTTTCTGGAAGACTGAAAGCTTCAGGCTCCCTTCCCTTAGGCAATGGGGAATGTAATTCATTGGTGAGATTTCAGATCCTTCAAGTGCTGGCCATAAGTGGATTTGAGTAGCCACTGATTAATTCACCAAGTGGGTGAAGGTAATTCCCACCAAGAAAGAAACTCACAAAATTGTCATAGATTTCATTCTAAATAATATCATTTGCAAGTTTGGAGTGCCTGCTATTGCTAATAATTCTATGTGGTTCCAGGCTAAACCTCTGGGTGCCATATGCCACGAATATGGGATGAATTTGACATATGCTTCCAATTATAATCCCTAAGGAAATGGACAAGCAGAGTCCAACAATAAAAATCTGTTGAAGATAATCAGAAGAAATTTGGAGTTGATCAAAAGGAAGTGGGGTGAGTAGTTGAAGTTTTTTGTTTGGGCTGATCAAATCACTATTAAACAAGCTACTAGAAAAGCCCATTTGAGTTGGTGTATGAAACTCAAGATCTTCTACCCCTGCATATACAATTGTATTCATTGCAATTTCTTCAACTTAAAGATCAAGAGGTTAATCCCTATGATGCCCGCATCAATCAGATTGTTGAGTTAGATGAAGAATGAAGGGCATCACATCAGAGGAATGTAAAATTACAGATAGAAATTGAACAAGTTGTTTAATAAGAAGGTGACTCCAAGAACTTTCAGTGTGGGAGATCTTGTGCTATTTTGGGATAATAGGCATGAGGATAAGGGCAAACATGGAAATTTTGATGCATTGTGGATGGGCCCTTATTCAATTGACATTTGAATTGGTGAACATACATTACTCTTAAAATACCTAGATGGGGAATTGCTTGAATTTCTTGTTAATGATAGGCATTTGAAAAATTTTCTTGACTGATTTCTCAGAATCAAGGAATACTCCATTGTAGAGTGTATATTATTTTGGTATCTTTCTCATTTCATGTTTTTCTTTTTTGGTTTGTCCTGGTCCTTGGTAGCCATTTTTTTTGGTTTATCAGTTTGTTCCTGGAGGGTTGCTCATGAATCCATTGCCCAATGATTTATTTTTGGCACTTGTTCTGCTATTTGTTTTTGTGGCATTCACTTGGAGTGCCCATCACTGAGTTGGAGCCAATGTTGGTACTTAATTTGATCTCACCCCATTTGCTCTAAAAATTCTTCAATCTGTGGGCTCTGTCATATTTTCTATTTCCCCAAATGGATGTGTGAAAGGTTTTCTTCATTTGTATGTTGTTGAAGATCATTCTCCATGGTCTTGGATCACATTTGGGCCTTGTATCATTTACAAATTCTTTGTCCTTGAAGAAAATTTCAATTCTATTATGAAGTTCCCCTGCATCTTACTGTTTGATAGGTGTGTTTTCCTTATCAAATTATATCTCAGCATCTTCAAATACGTGGTCTCTTTTGATTAGATGAGGCATGTCAGGTCTATTTTATAACTTGTAACTTTTTCTATGTTTGCAAAAAGATCAATTTGGCTCCGCGGCCCCATTGAGTTCTAATTGGCCGGTAAAATTTATGAAGGCAGAGAGAATGTCTCTTTTTTATCCCCAACGGTGTATACGTGTTCATTTTTAATTGGTTGTGGCCCGATGGGTCTTTTTGGTGAAATTTTCCACTTTGGTCACATTTGTAAAAAATATCAAATTGTCCCTGTGGCCCCAATAACATCTAATTGGTTATTAAAATATGAAGTGGCAAGGAAATTTTTTTACTTTGACCCTGAAGAAGGACACGTGGCATTTTTTCAAGTTACAAGCAAGGAAGCGTGTCGATGAAACATTTTGAAGTTTTTTTCCTCTTTGTACTAGGAGATCAAAGTTATGAAATAACCATCAACTCTACTGGGGCCCACATCAAAAGTTACAAGTGGAGGAGGCGGGTCAAGGAGCACTTTGAATTTTTTTTTTGGCTCAGCAATTATAAATCTCAAAGCAGGGAGGTGGGTCACTTTGGAGTCAACATTTGAAAATTTTGATGATTTTTTTCCTTTTTTTGAAAAAGGAGAAAAGTTATAAAAGTGAATCCGCAACTCCATTGGAGCCCACATCAATAGGCAAGCGAGAAGGCGGGTCGGTAGAGGAAAATTGGAAATTTTGCCTTTTTTAAAAAAAGGGTAAAATTACATAAATGAGATGCGACTCCATCAAAGGCCCGGATTAAGCCATGTGTCAAGCCTGTATTTCAAAGGTGGAGGGGTGGGGAAAAATGTGAAAATTGTGCATTTTCTCCAAAAGTCATAAAATGCAAAAGGCAACCCCAGGCCCACTTTGAATCAGATTTTTCCATGTGGACAACTCTAATCTAAAGTTGAGAAAGGGAAGAATCAATGGTTGTTGTTCATTGCATCTAATTTTTCTGCCATTTTTTCTCTAAGAATCCTAGAGATGTGAATACACATTTTTTTTCATCATTTTTTGATGAAATTCCTTGTCATTTTTTTCAACAAAGTGCAATTGAATGGATTTAGAGCTTAATTTTTGAATCCAAGGAATGTAAAGGTTGATATTTTGAAGTTGGAATTACTTGGCACTTGCAAAAATATGAATTACCAGAGAAGCTAGATGCAGAGAAATCGTTGTAGAGGAAAGAATGGGAAAAGGATGAAATGATGGAGGTTAAAAGCATGAAAAGGATGAAAATGTGCTCCCAGTTAAAAAATGATGGAGATATTTGCAATGATTCACCTTTTGAACAACTGGAAACTTTTTTGTTGTAAACTCGTTAAATGTCATTTTCTGGAAATCATGATCAAACATGTAACAAACAAAGGTTCCTCAAATATTATTTTTTTGGGGGGAAAGCTTGGATGTAAATTGAGTGTTATAAAAAGCATGCTTTAGTCATGCAAATGGTTAGGGGTTGAATTCTTACGAGAAAATTTGAGAAAGCCCATCTTCATGAGAGACCATCTGAGAAACCTGTTAATCTCTTATGTTTTAGATTTGATCATGTCAAGTTGGTTGCAAGTGTACAACCATTGACAAGCTCTAAGATTGTTCAAGAAACCTTCCCCTGCTGATGAATCTAATCAAATTTGAATTAATCTATGTTAATCTTTGGAAAAATTGTCTTTTCTTTATTTCAGAATGACTGTCAAATAGTTTTCTTGTTTCTATTGCAATCTTGTGTTAAAATCCCCCCGAATCACACAGGATCTCATCCCTGTGATAGTTTAGTGGCATTTGCAATTTCATTATGAGAAGAGCCTTCATCCTGTAATGAGATAAACAATTTAAAATCACTTTACTGTCATTTTGTTGATAAAGATTGTCTGTAAGCCTTTGAGTGTATCTTATGCATGAGGAACCAGGGGTCTTTAATGTTTAATTGAGTCTTTAGCTCAAGCCTTCTTGTTAAATTCTTGGAGATTGTGTGAAACCGTGCAAATATGGGCCTCCATTGATGCACACCTTCTGGTTGAAGGAATATTTTAGCTATTCTGAAGCATTCTGTCATTTATTTTTCCAATTGTTGTGAAGGTTCTCAAAGATCTAGAAAAATCAAGTTTATCCTACTTAATCTCCCACCAAAAATTATTCAAAAACAATGAATCCTACCTGAACTACCCCTGTTTTCCCTGTATGTCCACAAATGAATAAATTCTACTGCCAAAATATGCAGAAGCAATCAGGATTCCATAATGTCTTTAGTAACCTTAACCTTGTTTAGAAAATATCACCATTCTTTAGAAGTGACAACTTGTGAGAGTTAAATTGTGGTGCATTGATCATATTTTCTCAAGGTTTCCTTTAAAATTTGTGCAAAGAAGGATATCTTCATTCTCCTTCACCAATAAAGGTTACAAAATGGGTCCTCTCACCCTGGTTGAAAGGCACAACCTAAAGTAGTGAGGATAGATCAAATCCTTTGGAAGGTGCTATCCATTTCTCTAACATCTGAGTGATAAAGAGCCAGCTGAATTACCTCCTTGGCTACAAAATGACATACGTGATGATTTATCTGTCTCTAAGCTTCTTGTTAAATATTTGATGCTGCTCAACTTGCAAGTGAGAATCAATTTGGATACCAACACCCTAATGTGGCTATTGTCGGGGAATATTTTTTATTAAATATCAAATATAGATGATCTAAAAAAATGTATTAAGTATGTTGAGATTCAAAGGACATGATCAAGGCGTACAGTAATCCTTTGTTGAGCTTTAAAAAAATGGGCTCCAAATCAAAGTTATTCTAAAAGTATTTTCCAAATCTAATCAAATCTATTTCATAAAAAGTGTAAGCTATGATAAATGAGTGACAAAGGATGCACATAGATTTGTTAACCAAGCTTTGTTGAAATTGATCAGGTAATTTTTAGTTGCCAAGTTGATATTGCAGTTATACATGTCTAAGAAGACCTTAGTGGAAAACTCAACACTTATTCAAAATTGAGGTAAGTAACGGTGAAATCAAGCTTCAATTATTGCTAGAGTATCATTAAGAATCTGTTAAAGTGGAAGGAATGTAAGGTCATTACAATATAGATATATCCTAGGAAAATTGTTTACAAGAACAAGACATAAGGACCAAAATGTAGTGATATGATATAAACAAGTATGTTCAAAGCCCTTGGAGATCAAAGATCTGAAGATCACTCTTAAGTAGTGATGACGATCATTGACTTGGGTGATCAAAGATAAAAGACTATTCTACTTTGATCATAAATGTCTCTAGACTTTAGACGTTTAAAAATCAGCTTACACAACATGGATGAGTAGAAATCTGACAAGAGAGTGGTAAATACATCTATTAACAACAATAAGGATAGTCACTCATCTTCTAATCAACAAAGTTGCTCATAAGAAAGTGAAGTGAATTAGATCAATCTAGGGGTGAAAAATGACTGACCTCACTTTGGTAGAGTTATCACCATTACCTCAAAGACCTCAAGTGAAAAACCATTTTAATGTACCTGCTTAGAATACCTCCTCATGATGAATAATGGCTAACCCTCCACCTAAATTTTTTTTTATATGGTCCAATTTGGCTTTTGGTCAAAGATAGATTCCTATGGTGGTTCACTCAAGTAGGTTGTCACTAAGTTATCTAGTGTGAGCCATAATAAATAAGAATAGGTTTCCTAAGTAATTCAGAGTATATCAACTTTATTACTAGTGACCAACGCCTTCAAGAACTTTTTGTTAATAAATGGATCCATTTTGTAATCTAATATGACGATACAAATAACTTTGACATTATACCTTAGAAATGGTAATACTAGTCAAGTAGGTATAAGTCTTTACCAGTAAGCTCTATTAATTTCATCCAAAATGAAAAAATGCATCTTAGCATGGACTAATATGGGGACAAGACTCGTCCTAGGAGTACCCCCATCTAAATTTGAAAACCTAAAGAAGCTTATGCCAATGAAACCTGTTTTCCTATTTTTAAGTGGACTGGGGCATACCCTCAACAAAACCTTGACCAAATACCTATAATGTTTAAGGCCAAGTGTTAATCTTGTCTTAATTTACTTGTATGTGGTTTGATAAGAACAGCCTATTATGGAAACCTGGACAAAAACTGTATTAGAATTTGAGATAAGTCTTTACTCCTCATGTCTTTTACAAATTGAGAATAATATGCACAACAGATTGGTAAATCCTCGCATAAAAGGGAGAATAAACACCATTAATCTGAATCTCAATATTGTCCTTAGAAAGCAAGATGAAGAGTAAACCTGTAAGCAAAGTCCAATTTAGAACTCTAGTAGGAGTGTGAAAGAATACTTAATTGCAAACACAAAATACATGCAGGGTAGACCCAATTTGGACATGTCTAAATCTTATTCCAAAGAAATGAACCTCATATCAAAATAGATTTGGTGATTCCTGAAGATGACCCCATAGAATGGATGTAGAGGGAAGGAGCATACACGATCTTAATCTTATGAAATAAGTATGAAAGGTTTATCCTAATGTTTAATATGGTCCCTAAAAAAGAAAGTAAACATACCCTTTGAAATGAAAATTAATCAGATGAAACCTACAATGATGTTAACTTTTAATGACACAAACCTTCATAAACATGGAATTGACCATGCAAGTAGGAAATGAAGGTACCTATACATAGGTTATGGTGCATATGCATGGATTAAGATTCATGCACTTCTATTTGTAAACTCAATGGGTCTGCAGAGTGCTTGCGCTACTTGAGAGATTCCTTTGCTAGGATATATTTGTCTAAGTACTAAGGTGTAGATGTGTGAAGCACAGGAAGGATGCAACATGTGTTTTAAAAGCTATCCACTAGTACATGTGTGTTGGCCGAGATTTTGCTTACACTAGAAAAATCATGACATTTAAGCCACTGGTATAGACATATTCAAGCATGTGCATTAGGATTCCTTCTGGTACATGTGCTAGCCTAACAGGTTTCTGACAATAGCAAGTTACAATAATACAACATGTATACGCACCGGTATTAGTGCCTATTCATGGTTTTCTGTGCTTGTGCATGGTTTAGTCTACATGTTCCCCTACAAAAATGGTACCTGGTGATGACGTTAAAATACGTTCTAAATGACATAAACAAGTTGCATTTCAAGTGTTGACATGTGATTTTCTGGATAAAGATGTGTTCTTTTGACTGTTGAAGATATGCTTGATAAGGATAAATCATTTCTATTCTTAAAAATCATTAGACTAAAATCGTATGGTTATAAAGAATTCATTTTCACTTTGGAAAGGTGAGTTGCAATATGGATTTAAGAGTTGCAGACTTATCCTTCTTCTAACTCATCCTTGGATCAATTTCAGTGATCCAAGGAATATTTCAAATCTTCTTCATAGACTGAATGGTAAATTGACATTCAGTAGTTTGAGGGACATAGAGGACTGAACTTTGTATGTTACAAATTCTTTGGTCTTATGTGAACGTGTTTTCGTTCAGCTGTATGTTTGTGCTCGGGTCTTTGGTGATTGATCTTAGCAGGACATTAAGGACATAAGAAAAATTCAATTTATTTCATGACAGAGGAGGAGTTCGGAGTCCTAAAACCTAAGGATTATCCTAACAGTATCCTAAGCTAGGTAAGAACACCTATGTTCTAGCTATGTTTACTTATTTGGATTTTATTCTAACCTAAGCCTCTTATTCTATTTTGTTGGGTTGGCGTCCTAACCTAAGCATTGTGCTAAATGAATAAGGGAAGGATTACTAAAGTAATGTTAGGCTATTTTTAACTAATACCTAATACTAAATGGTTATGAATTGAATCTAACCTAAGGTGGGAATTACTATTGGAAAATGTTTTAAGACCTAAGGTGGTAATTGCTAGACTAACCTAAGTTTTATGGGATCCATCCTAAACTATTAAAAGGGAACCTAAGGGTCGCATGTCTCTAAGGTGATGGTTCCAATGGCATTTAAGTGAGTTGATAGGGTTTAATGGATGGTGGTACTACCAGTTTTGGCAGGGGCTAGTTAACTTTAGTGGAGGCATACGTGGAAGCTCCACTAAAGATGGAATTGCATGTTTGGATGGAATTGGCATTCGCCAGATTTAGGAGGTGGTGGAAAGGAAAGATAAGTGGGAAATTTGGAATTAATTAATGGCATTGATAGGCCTTGGTTTTGTGTGCAAACCATCTTGTAAACTTGGAAGGTAGGTTTATAGGAGGTTATTTGGTTTTGCATGCATTGCAGATTTTTCTCTGCATGGAGCTATCTGGTTCTTCGAACCAGTAGTTTGACCTTCACTTCAAAGCTATTTTTGGTTTCTATGGTCTATTTTTGATCGAAGGAAAGTATATGAGGCATAAGAAGAAAATATGTTTGATTGTTGATCTTTCATGGAGGAGAAAAAGAGTTGGAAGCTCGGCTGGAAGTCTCCTTCGATTTGGCAGAAGCACTATCAGGCATGATAGGCTCTAACCATTAAGATTATTTTCTTTCTTCTAAATGATTCATTAGAACAACTCTACTCTCATGAGATTCATGTTTTCATGTTTGACTGGTTATTTTCTTGCTGGGTTTAATGAATCTCTGTGATGTTTGGATATGAATCCATGGAAAAAATAATGTTGTTTTGGAAACTTTCTCTCTGTGCAAGTTCTATGACAGCATGCATGTGAAGCTTGTATGTGAAACTTGTTTCTGTAGCTCTGTTTTTCATTCTGGAACTTGTATTCAAGGTTGTTGTGCTTTGAACTGACCTTCGTTGCAATATAGGGTTCTGAACTTTATGGGAACCTTGAGTTCCATTTGATTTTGTTTTTGGGCTTCGTGTTTTGATATAAACTTGTGTTGGAGCTTCGTGTTGTTCAGAACCAGTGTTTGGAAAACTTATGCAATGCTGAGCTGTTGCTTGAAGTTTGTATTTGGCACTGTACTCATATTATATTACTTGTGAAGTTCTGAACTTTTGTGTGAAGCTCGTGTTTCGACACTGTACTCTTATTTGACACTTGAGTGTTATGAGATTTTATTTGGATCAATGTATTTGATTTTGTTCTGGTATTTTTGTGTTGGGTTATTCTTGTATTAAAATTTTAAAACTTATAATTCTTTTATTGACAACTTACTCACCAGAAAACTGGGTGATAGCTTGATTGAGTCATTTTGTAAGCTCTTCGAGATTTGGAACTGGAAACGTCTTGTTTAAAAGAATGTGGTACTTTTGTGTTTTATGACTGTATCATCTTCTCTGAGATGGTAATGGCATGAGATTTGGGGGCGGATTTCTTTCCCCTCTGTTTTGAGGAAACCCGTGTTCTGGGTTGACTGTTTTGTTTGAAACTAAGTCTCCTCTATTGAAATTTTATGGTTGTGAAAGTCTTGTTTTGGATTTCTATTTCAGTTGCATTGGAGATAAGAATGAGACATCTTCTGACTTGGATGTTTTTGGGTTCTTACTCTCTCTTGTAATTCTTTAAAATAATTTTGGGTCTCAGTGGAAGGTTGAGTTATTACCCTTGGACACTAAATTTCTAGGGGAAGAATACTTTCTCCATTCAGTTGTTTTGTGCATGGTTCTTTTGAATCATGAACTACTTACTCTTCGTATTAAGTGGTGAAGCATTTGTGAGTATTCAATCTTGAGTTCATGGATAATTCTGAACTTGTTAGTTTTCTGTTTCGGGATTCTATTCTTGTTGGATACAGTGAATGAGTCCTTGGACTTCTTTTAAAGAGAGAAAATATATATTCTCTTGGGATCAGTATGTTGTTTTTGGAACTGTAATATGTTTTTCATTCTGATTTGATTTGAAACTAGAAATTCATTTGTTCAGTTTAATGAAATGATTGATTATTTGGACCTTTCCAAATAGAGATTCCTTTTCTCTGTCTTTTGGATAAGCTCATTGATTGAACTTCTCTGCACTCGATTCTCTTATGAGATGGTGATTTCTTTATGGCTTGTTGGTCTACTTTGTTTGAATCATTTTTTGTAATGATGTAGAAAGATAGTAGCTAAGTCAGTTCTGCTGATAAGTGAATGCATACTTGTTTGATCGACTGTTGTTGACTAAGCCTTGCTTTATTTGGATGGATAGGAGTAGGTTTTGTCTCTTGTACTCTATCTTTTTGGGTGAACTCGAGTAGAGATTAACTCCTTTATGGGACTACTTTGATTTTTGAGAGTTGGTTTCAGATCTTTGATTGATAACTTCTAACATGCAGAAGTAGAATTAGAATTGCAGTTAGACTGTTTTGATTTTCTATACCTTCTTGGATTGTTATGAAATTATGTTTAGAGGTATATCTTAAATGTTGAATTTATAAGATTGTTATCCTGGAAAGGAAACAGATAATTCATGTTATGAACCTGATCTATTTTTCAGATGTTATAAGTTTGGGTATGGTACGTAATGGTTCTTCTTATTCTTGCTTAAGATTTAGATGAATCATCCTAGAATGAACCATGTTGTAAACACTTCTTTTGTCTTATAGAAAAGATAAATGTTGTATTCTATTAGGATAGAATTATGAAATAATGGGATGGCAAGATCTATTGTTTGTTTAAAAGTTATTGATAGGATTAATTGAACTTTAATTTTTTAGGCATATGTTGTGGTTTATATTCTTCTCTTCTCTTAAAAGTGGATCTAGATTTACTTTTGTACTTATTTTCTGTTTGGTATCACTTATGCTTATTGTATGATATATTAATTATCTCATTAAAGCAGTGTTGCTTTAATGAAACAATTAGTGGAATGCACTTCGTTTTAATGCTTAGTGCTTATCATGCTCAGTTCATTGAACTGACCCGTGCTAGCAATTTTTGCAGATGGACATCGTAAGTGATAAAAGAAGGAAAAAACTTATATGATGCATTGGCTGATATAAGTCTGATTCTTTGTAAAGAATTCTGATTCATTCTTTAGTTGTATTGAAAAAGAAAAGTTGTATACTTTTTAGAATGAAGGTTGTTGTTATGCAGTATGCCTAAAGTGCATAGTCTTGTAAATTTATAAGTTTATAATGATGAATTGTGAGTTGTGATTTATTTGCATTGGTTGTGTAAATTATCTCGTACTTTATGAAGGAGATGGAAGTTCTATCTTGTTGATATTCTTCATATTATATTATGCTTATCTTGTTATCTTTGATAAGATGGATAAAGGGAATTAGTTCAATTTCCCTTATAATGATGCAGCTTGTTAAGTTGCATAAGATGATGTGTATTATCTAAACAATTTAACATAGTAATGTGATGCGTAATGAACATGCAGTAAGAACTATGGATATTGTGAATGATAAACCCTAACACTTAATCATGTAGAGGAAGACTCTTCCTCTCTCAAATGAATCTAAACATGAAGATGATGTGTATTATCTAAACAATTTAACATAGTAATGTGATGCGTAATGAACATGCAATAAGAACTATGGATATTGTGAATGATAAACCCTAACACTTAATCATGTAGAGGAAGACTCTTCCTCTCTCAAATGAATGTAAACCAAAAAGGATTGGAGATATGATTATTAATCATTAGACTTCATTTTGTATGAAGTCTACTTTAGTTGGACCTATGTGGTTGTTAAACCTTCCTGAATGTTAAAATACATTTTATGGAAACTTATGATATTGTTGTCCTGTTTTGGTTAACTGCTTGTTAAACTAAGTAAACGAACATTAAAAGCAATCATAAGTTAAGGAAGTTCTTCAATGACTAAATGAATCAAATTTAGAAAAGAACTTATGGAGTGTTGGATTAGGGTTTAGCAGGGTTGCTGTAATCAAGACATAATCCAAATTAACAATGTATTAATAACCTCCTAGGGGTATGTACATCTCGATGAGGTAGTTTCTGTAGGATGTTGGCACATGCCAACTGCAGGGCTGTACTTTCGAGAAGACTTGGGTCTTCTCGAGAATACAACGTTGCAGTTGACATGTGGCAACACCCTTCTGCATTGATCATCTAGATCTACACACAAATAAGGACTTGAACTTAGTTTCTCTCTAGGTCAAGTTAGTGGCATGTTAGGATAGGTAGTAGCTTTCAATGGCTCAGGGTACCTTGGCACACCCGGTTGACTTAGGTCAACTGAGTATGCCCATATACCCTAAGTCATTGTGAGTGTCTTCCTATAATAATTTATGTTTCTAACCAGGGCTAGGGTTAAACCTTGGGCAAGTGGACTGACGGTAGTCAGTAAAGACCATTCTTGATAACAGAGGAGTGAGGTGAAGGATGTATTCTGAAATGATGAGTATGTCATCTAGGAATAGTGACATACACAGTATGTTGAAAATCTTTGGCCAAAGTATCGCAAGCTACTGGTTGTGTTGTCCTATGTCACCAAGTTTAAAGCAACGTGATATCAGATGAATATTAGTAACAAATATTCAGATATGTTCTTTAAACAGATCACTCAGTACCCAGTTTAGGGTAGGAAAACCAAGTATACGAAGTAAACGATAAGTATTCAATACTTAAAGTTAACATAAATAGATTGGTAGATCACCGAGTTAAGAAATAAATAGATCGATAGATCACTGAGTTATGAAATAAATAGATCGGTAGATCACTGAGTTATGAAATGAATAGATCGGTGGATCACTGAGTCATTTACAGCTGCATATGGTTATCTGTTTGAGATTGATTGGCATGGAATGTTTGTTCTAAATAATGCTTTATTTAGAATAGAGAACATTATGTAAAAAAAAAAAAATTCCCTTGTTTCTAAAGTCTTAAAAACTTTCACCTAGTAGTCCTAAAACCAATCTAAATCAAAAACCTATGCTCCATCTATCATTAAATCTGAAACATAGACTAAGTCAAAATGAATCTTGTATTAGAACACAGAATAAATATTTTTTTTTATTATTGGCAAATAGTTTTTTGAAAGGGACTATACCCTTGTACATGTCAAGGCTCAGAAGCCAGAATAGGAAAATAAAGCTCGAAAAAAAGGATCAACATCCTGATATAACAATAAGGACCAAGTGCAGAACGCAGTCTGCAAAGAAACAATCAACAGCAACACAACAGCAAATAAACACCTGCTGGACAGTGATCAAACAGCAAACACGCAGTGGTCCGGCCACAAAAATGATAACAATGTACTCTGGCCGACCACTAACGGAGAAAACAACCAGACGATCATCACAAAAGAGCCCAACAAGAACTGACAAGGAAGGAACCAACAAAAGCAAACCAGCTGCAACAAAACAGCAACAAAACAACAACACAGCTGCCTAGCTTATGATGTTGTTACCCTTGTTGTTTAGCCTAACTGAACGTAGCAGGCCATAAGCCAAAATGTAGCAATGATAGCGCCCAAAAAGACAAGAATCAAATCTTGGTGTCCGATATGGTGGGGGATTTAGATTTGGCATTACCCTTCTTTTTCTGATCCACCACTGTCCATTCCTGATTTCCCACATCCACTACAGTCGGAAAAACTGCAATAGGTTTGATGGGGGAGTGACCCAAATGGGAGGTCGGAATATCTTTAATCACTGAATCAGCAGCCTGTAAAGAATAATCTGGAGGCTTCTCTGTATTGGTCTGTGAATCAACCATGATGGGTGAGTTAGCTTGCAGGGGGGCATTCGAATCCTTAGCCGGATTTGAGTCGATTGTAAGATGTTCAGGTAGAGAATCCCTCCACCAGGCTGTTTTGGTCTCCTACGTTTGGAGTGTTCACAGTCATCTGTAACATGACCAGTTTGGAAGCAACGCCTACATCTGAAGGCAAGTCTCTCATAGTCTATCCTCTGCACCCAGAGCCTGGCTCCAATCTGAAGATTGATTTCTGCTGGTAAACATTTGGAGGTATCGAGATCAACCAGGATTCGAGCATAAGTAGTATGGGTTTGAATGGAGGTCTTATCATCAACTGCTACACATGAGCCTAAAGTATCCCCTATAGCAATGAGACAAGATCTGTTCCAAAGCTGCAATGGGAGTCCTGGTAGACGAACCCAAATCGGGTAGGTATCAAAAGACTCCTTTAATGGGTCGAAAGATGGATACCATGGTTTGGACATAAGCCCATGTTCCCCCCAAACCCAATGTTGACTAAAAATTAAATCCCTATCTTCACTTTCAAAGACAGCAATGAAGGTAAGCTTTAGCACAAGGATAAAGCTCAATCTTACCTTGTATTTTTTCTCTCCATCTCTGGGCTATCCAGTTGATGAAGCTGAGAAAGCTTAGGCCAAAATTTGTGAAATCTGCATATGAGCCCCAGATGGGAGAGATTTTCCTCCTCCTTAAGAACCTTTAGAAGTAAATCCTCTTCGATTTTCAGCATCGGGACCTCCTGGGAGGGTTTTAAGAGCTCATTTCTGACATTCTCCTTCTGTTTGGAGACCGCTGAAGCATAAGATCCGGACCTATTGTTGCTGTTTAGATTGTCCTGGTTCTGGCTTACCCCTGTACCTCTTCCTCCATCACCAGATCCACTCTTAGTCTCTTGCAACCTGCAGTTACCAGTATTGAGTTTTAAAGGAGATAATGAATCTTTGATATGAACCATCTTTACCTGTCCCATGAGTGAACACCCCTGTGTTTGATATGGGGGTCTTGGTTAGTACTTGCAAGCCATACCAATCCATGAGATTGGTGCTTTATTTTCCTCTACATTTTTGCATCCGCCTCCCACAGATACCACTGGTTTCTCGCCGCCATTAATAGGGACCTCATTTCGAACTGAGAGGGGCGAACCTCTGGCAATGCTCGTGCCTCCTCGAACCCTTTTTTTAGATGAAGCCCGCGTAGAAACCATGGTAGCCGCGGAACAGTCGCGGAGCAATCTCGGAGCAGTTGCGGAGCAGCCGCGGAGCAATCGCGGAGCAGTCGCGAAGCAACCGCGAAGCAGACGTCGGAGCAGCCGCGGATCAGTCATCGGATCTCCCCTCTGTAGCGGGGGGAATTAGTCACCATGTTAATGACATCAGTCTGTTGCATCTCTTGTTAAATGTTCATAAAATGAAACTGAACTTATTTAGCATCCCCAGCAACCTCACAAGCCTTACCCAGACCTGATACCCTACCTTCAATCTCACCACAGACCTTCCCAGAATGGAGTTTTGTAGACATTGGGATGAGCCTACAACACCAAATTTTAACATATCTGCCATATGACTTCACAATAATTAGAAGGATCAATCGTCTTGAACCGTCATCGCTATTTCTTCCAATGAAGACTACTCTAAGATGATGAAAATGGCTATAGCTTAGGCTCTATGCTCATTTAGGTGTAAATATAAAGGTTGGAGGAGGGCTCCTTATATAGCCCAATGTATAAAAGAACCTCTACATCCCTTTACATGTAGGATAATATAGAGGTTGGGTTAGTTGTGGATAAGGAAGGTTTAGGGAGGGTTGAGTCAACCTTAGGAGAGTTTATTTTGTCCTCTTGTGACTCGTGGGGATTAAGGGAGTTCATTAATTAACCAAAGTGATTAATTAATAGGTGTGCAAAATTATAGAAGCTTTTTAGTGGAAAAATTAGCATGATTTAGAATATGATAGGAATTTAATCAAATAAATGATGATTTATTGTATTAAATGAAAGAGGAAGCTAATTAATTAATAATAATTAATTAGTCTAGATAGAAGGGGTATTAATTAGTTTAGAAATAATTAATTAATCTTGATAGAAAGGGGAGATTAATTAATTATAAATAATTAATTAATGTACATAGAAATGGGATCTGATTAATGGAAGGTTTTTCATATTAGCATTGTTATTTAATAGAAGAGTTATTTAAACTAATGCAATGTAATTAATTAACGATGATAGCAAAGAAAATGTGCGATATTGATGATATGTCGTGAATTTGAGGGAAAGGGTATAATTATCTAAATTTAAGTATTTAAATTTTTGGAGCTAAATTATAGGTATCTACACAATTCTCTTCCTCCTGGATCAATCCTACATGAAAACTTACATAACCTTATGTCGGTCAACTACCTCGACCATAGAGTTCTCCACGTTTTTTCCCGTGCTGAAGTCAATTCTTCTTCTATGTCTTGGAACAAGTTCTTTTTGCTGCCTATATCATGTTGCTCTTACAATTTTACCCTTGTACATTTTTTCTCAAATACTTTTGATACCAATCTTCCCTTATGTTAACCTTTTCCATGTATGATCTTCCAATCCACGTGTTTTTGATTTTTCAACCCAAGGCATCCACAACCATAGCTTCTATTACTTGTCACATCACTTCACCCCACACAAAAATGGATGTGTGGTCCTCTACGCATATAATGTTTTTTGAAATAATAAGTGGCTACCAGCACACAAACACACACAACACAAATCAATGAGAAAGGGAAACACAATAAAGGAAACTATAACAAAGAAAAAAACAGGCTAATTGGTCATACTACCTTATTTACAAACACAAAGAAGACTTATTTATAATAGGGCTCAACCTACTCCCATTGAAATGGCCTGGTAATTGTGTTCCATCCAACGCTTGTAATTGGAAAGTGCTTGAATCAAGTATATATGATACAATGTATGGGCCCATCCAATGGAATTTGAATTTCCCAGGATGGTGCATAAACTTGGAATCATACAATAAAACCATTTGCCCAACCTCAAACTATTTGTTCTTGATGTGTCTATCATGCCATGCTTTGTTCTTAGATTTTTTTGTATTTTGACTCCAGGGAGCAATATCCCACCTCTCATCTAACTGCATTAACTTATCAATCCTCTCCTCAATCTCTTATTCATCATCTAATCCTCTTACATGCACTATACACATTTATGGTAACATGAATTCAATAGGTAACTCAACTTGTGCACTAAACACCAATTGAAAAGGTGTGGCCTTGTTCAGTCTGCTATAAGTAGTCTGATATGACCATAACACAACACAAACTTTATCATCCCAATCCTTTCTTCCCACATCACAAATATTAGTTAACATGTGATTCAAAAAAAAATTAAATGCCTCAGCAGTCCCATTAGCTTATGGGTGATAAGGTGTAGTCTTGTGGTGGGCTACAATGAATTATGTGAGCAAGATCCTAATTGTCTCATTAAATAAATGAGTACCCCTATCAATTTTTAAGCTAATTGGGCATCCATACTTGCTGATTATTTTCTCCCACAAGAACCTAGTTGTTGTTACCATTGTGCAATCCCTTGTAGGTGTTGCTTCTTCTAACCTTGTAAGGTATTCTATGCATATAATGATATAGCACGAGCCTATCCTTTGCGCGGCTAAGGAAACAGGGCCTAAGAAGTAAATTTCCCACTTCTTGAATGGTTCCACACTCATAATCAATATTAACAGAATTTCAACTCTTTTACCTAGTTTACCAAGGCACTAGCAGTGGTCAGAGGCCTTGAAATACTTGATACAATCTTTGTAAATTGTTTCCCACCAAAATCCTACTGGAAGGATCTTACATGTGATTGTATTCCTTGCATAGTTTCCTCTTGTTCCACCATGTGCTTCTTCTATGATTACAATGCACTCATGTTCTAACACGTACCAGTGTAAAACCCCATTATAGCATAGCTTGTATAAGTCTCCACTAATTAACATGTAGGACATAGCATGTATGGATAACTGATTCCTTTCTAAAGTATTCATTCCCTCTGGTGCCACACCTTTTTTGAGAAACACAACAATATCTTCCAAGTAAGAGGGTGCACGCCACAATATAAACAATTGTGCATATGGCATTGTACCCTCAATTCTCTACGCATCCTCCCCTGAGTCAATCCTTGATAAATAGTTAGGTCCCAAGTTACTCTTACCTGGTTTCACAACAACTGTAAACTCAAACTCTTGAAATAATAGGAGCCACCTACATTTGTGACCAAGTAAAATGGGATTTTTTACTAAGTACTTCAATGCCATGTGGTCTGTGTAGAATATAATTTTTTTTACCAACACATACTACCTGAATTTGTGCAACACATAGATCATTGACAATGCGTCGTGTTCAGAAGTAGTATGGTTCCGTTCTGTTGGGGTTAGCTTCCTACTAGCAAAGCACAAGTGGTGGTCAATAATTCCTTCTCTAGGTTGTGCTAAGTTACTCTGATCATCATCCCTAAAACATAAACATGTACATGGAATGGCTTATCCCAAGAAGGAAAGCCTAATATGGGTGTAGCGATAAACCTATTCTTCAATGTATCAAACTCCATCTGTTGCACCTATCCCCAATGAAATGTACTTTTGTGTTTTAGTAACTTTTCTAATGGTGAAAAGATCTTGGCATACCCCTTAATAAATTTTTGGTAATACCCTGTATGCCTAAGGAATCCACGCATCACGCTCCACCTATTAGGTTCCTTCAATTCCACAATAATGAGAAATTTGGCAGGATCCACTAGCAACCCTTCCTTATATATGATATGCCCCAACAGGGTTCCAAATGGAGTAGCGAAAACACATTTATTAATGTTGAGGGATATCCTCAACTATTGAAATCTTTCAAACATCATTCTCATAGTGTCACAATGGTACCTCACTAATCTATATACCATATAATAATCAAGGTAGACATGAAGAAACTTATGGATGAAATCTTAAAATGCTTGCACCACAATGCGTGAAAACACAAAAGGTGCATTATTCAATCTAAATTACATGACCATGTAGGTAAAGATTCCCCATTCATTGGAAAAAGTTGTCTTTTATTGGTTTTCCTTTGCAATTCTAACCTAATGATATCTTGATAATCCTTTTGTGAAAGAATACATCTCACGCCCAGATACTACTTCCAGGATCTCCTCATTGAAGGGGGTTGAAAAGGGGTCAATAACACATACTGCATTGAGATCCTTATAATCAACACAAATCATTATCCTCCCATCATTCTTAATGCTAATGACCATTGGACTTATCCATTATGATTCTTCAACAACCTTAATGCTTCCTGAAATGATCATCTTGTCAATCTCTTCTCTAACCCTGACATGTAGATTCAGATTCATAATGTAAGGTCTCTTCCAAATTAGGTACGCACCTTCCTCTAACTTGATATTCATTTCTACCAAGGAGTGGTGAAATCCTTTCAGATCATAGTACCCACATGGAAATAAATCTTGAAACTCACACAAAAGATAAATGATCTTTAAACCCTCCTTTTCTGTCTAGTAATCTCTAATAGTATCCTCCTTAGGTTCCAAATTTGAACCAATGTTAACCTTCTTGTTTTTCAAGGGTTCATGGTAGCTGTGTGCTTGCTCATCAAAACTATCCATAACCTCACGCGTGCCCACTATATGGTTAACATCCAAATTTTCCACCTCTTCACCATTGATGACATAAACCAAATTTCATTTCTCTTTTTCTAGGCATGCACGCTCAAGATGTATCTCCTCTGATTCTTCCTCATCAAAGCACACTTCTAAGCCAGGTTTACCCAATAATTCTGATATTCTATCTTCCACCATGACACTATCTCCCATATTTAGATGCTTAATAACTTGTAACACCTCATCCACCAATGGATTAGTACTCTAATATTTGAAATCTTGAAGGAGATCAGCCATTGATTCTTGTTAGTTTCCTATCTGACAATGCATCTCTGATTGAATGTACCATTCACACACGTAACCTTGTAAAGTTGAGTAAGGCTTATGCACCCATAAAGAAGGTTGAAAGGATTTTGTGCCTTATGTCTAGGTATTCTCACATGTTTGGATGTAAAATGAGGTAGGTTCTTTCCCATGGTAATCTTGTATGATAGTAGGTGCATTACTCCCGAAAAACCTAACATAGAACACAATTCTGAATTTGCACCACTCTAGAAGGTTGTCACGATGGGTCACACACCAATGTGTTGTGGTTTCGAGTAAGGTATAGCTAAGAATCCTTCTCCTTTAGATCTCACATCTCCACTGGGTCTCCATTTCTTGTAAGAAAACATCGGGGTTGGCTCCCCTGAATAATTGGGAAAATTATTTTGTCCTTAGCACTTGACTGAGTGCACCTTTTTTACTCTTGTCACAGAACCTCTTAACTTCCTTCTGACTAACTCATATGTCCCATGTGCCTAATTTTCACATGCCACACTAGTTGTATCACTTATAGATTGAGCATCTTCCTACTGAATAATGCTTTCTCTCATTGGTTGCACAACCTTAGGGTCCCTGATAGTGCACAAATAAATTTTGTTTAGGTCTTCTTATCATAAAGGCTCAATATATGGTGTTGACCTCCCATCCATCCAAGGAATGATAAAGCATTCCTATTTATTCTCAAAACTTATATACCCCTTATTAAAACACAAGTCATCATTGTTCTTATAGCACTAGGGGCACCCAAGTAACACTGGAAAGTTGTTTTCCTTGGCAAGCACTAAGAATTTGAAGTCTCCAGTGAATTATTCCCCTTATATATTGATAACAACATCCTTTAGAACACCAATGGGAATTTCCTTTGTCTTATTAGCCATATACAGAACATTTGAAGATGGTTGTAAAGGGAGCCTTCCCATTTGATTCCATATGTCTAGGGTGAGAAAATTAACCTCAACACCCATGTCAGTTAGGATATTACTTAGGATCCATCCATCAATAACTACATTCAATTTTATCTCCTTATCATAGTCAAGATTACGGGGAGGAAGGTTAACATGCAAAACCTACATTTTGTGCTCTACTCCTATGCTTGGTATCTTATCCCTCAATAATTATCCTAATAGAGGAATGATATTCTCTTGGAGTAATATCTTACACACCTCTCTAACATCATCTATATCTGACTAAGTGTCTTCAACACTTTTATTCTCCTGTAATTTCTTGGATTTCTCTTTTAGACACTGCATTTCACCTTGAAGATTTTTGATTATGTCCATGGTCTCTTGATAGACTTCCTTCTGATGGGTAGGGTCTGGATACTTCCCATATACCACCTCTTCTCTTGTAATCAGTGGTATCTAATTTGGTATTTCCTTGGCGAGCACAGCCTCAACTTGTGTCGTGTTGTCATGCAAATGTGCAACAACTAAAAATTGGAAGTTTCCAAGCACAAAAACTATACCCCTGTGGTGAAATTTTCATGTTTTATCATTCCCATCCCCAAGAAAAATCCCTTAGTTTGTTCACCCCCTATTTGATGTCAAATTGGTCCCCTAGGTGATTTAGGAAATTCTATTCATTCCACCTAGGTGATTTTAGGAAATTCTAAAAAGACATTATCTTCTGGTAGTATAGATAAGGGCTATCATTGGCCTTCCCAGGACTAGATAAACCCCCCTAGAGTGGAACAGAAGGGAAAAATTTAACATGGAGGTGAATGGAATACCTTAAAACATCATGGAAATGATTTTGAAAGCCTTGGGGAATTTTTTAAAGATGCGGAGTAGTCTGAGTAAAAATAGGGTTCACAAGCCTAGGCAGTTCATAGGCCTAAAACAACTATTGGGCTTCAAAAGAAGATTTCAGGAGCTCCAGATGGAGTCATAAGTAAAATAAACATTGACGGAAAGTTAATTCCAATACCTACATCAGGGTGAAATAATATGTTTTACAATACTTTGGTGCATTAGGTCTCTAGGTAGTTTTTAATAAAAAATCCATTTTTAAGGGATAAAATGGAATAAGAAAGACATGAGACATAAAAAATTGGATTAAAAAGTCCATTTCCATTTAGAATAATATAAAATTTTCTGAAAAATTCCATCGGGAGCTCAAGTTATCACTATCACAAGTTCAAGACTTAGCCAATTTTTTAGGAGGACACATGTCAGCAGCAGGAGCCTAGTGGGATTTTGTGTCCCTAACATCCCTCAAGGTAAGGGACATAAAGGTTGTAAAATTGAGCCCAGATCCCTCTAATCCCTCTCAACCCTCATATTACCTCTTAGACCCTCATGTGACCTCCAAAATTCATAGTTCAGCCCCCAAGAGCATTTTTGGAGCATCCATTCCCTGTCGTCGGGTCAGGTGCCACGTGTCAGCTCCAAGACCACTATAGAAACTAATGTTCCTTATTTCCCTAAGGTGGGGGACATTAGACCTTGAAAAACGTGCCCAAACCCTATGTGGAGTCATTTGGACACCCACTTGATTGACTTTCAGCCCCTAGGTGCATTTTTGGAGCATCCATTCCTTGTCGTCGAATTGGGCACCGCGTGTCAGCTCCAGGACCACTGTGGAAACTGACTTCCCTTATCTCCTTGAGGTGGGGGAGTATCATACCTTGAAAAATTCACCCCATACCTTATGGGGAGTCATTTGGACACCCACGTGACCGACTTTCAGCCCCCAAGTGCATTTTTGGAGCATCTGTCAGGCCTTATCGTCAGATCAAGGACACATGACATCACCTTGACCACCATGGAAATTGATGTCCCTCATGTCCTTGAGGTCAAAAACATAAAAAATTTCCTAGCCCCTCCATGTGTAATTTTTGAACATTCAAACCCGACACTTAGCCATTTTTTCCCCTCATTTCTTCTTCATAACTTCTCTCCATGTCATGGCCTTCTTCTTGTTTGTCCAGACACCCGGTCCACCATTGCTAATCTGAACCAGCTTCATCATGATAACCAAACTATCCACACCATAAATATGTAGAAAATATGAAGGCTTCATAGAAAAATGGAGTGGAATGATGAAGAACGAAGAGAAAATGGAGATTATTCACCGGATAACTACGAAGCCACGCGATCAAAAAATCCTCATATCTTGCAAAATACAAGTCGGATCGAGATGCCATCTTTTGCAGACTTCCAAATTTTTCAAGATGATCACAATGCAATAAATTAGAGGTCAAATGGTTCCCATAATTAATTGTTCCAACAAATCCTCACTTTGTGCACCGGCTCACATTCATCGGATTTCCCATCATTCCGGAAATGGAAATGAGCTAAACACTTTCACATGACCCCTGAATGAAAAACCTATTACAATGTATTTTTTTTCATGACAAATAGAGACAAAATCCAAACCTGCAAATTTTAAGCTCCATTAATGGCCACCATGGTAGCTTCGTGCCTGAAGCCACTACTAGGTGAAATTTTCAATATTTATTTCCAGGCATTCTAGTGGGCTAAACTATGTGAAATTTGGAGGGTGTGATCGTAACTATAAGATAAGTCTAAAAAAGTATGTTCCATTGAAAATCAAGCACTGAAAGCACACTTTCTAAAAATAGCAAGTTTTCCTATACAGAATTGTTATGCTTGGAAAGTTATCATCAAAAGTAGTTGAGACAAAGGTTGTAGACATTGAAGATCACGAGGAAACTAGAATGAGTATTCAGAGAAGAAAAAAATTAAAATGACCACTTACTAAAAATAGTAAGTCTCTTATATGGGTGCTTACTAAAATTAGCAAGTGACCCCAAGAAGTGGCCGAGACAAGGGCAGTTTTGGCACAATGGGACATTCAAAACTTCATCGCATCAGAGCTTCCCATCAACAAGAATCATCAGAATTCATCAGGAATGACATCTCCTCTTCTTATTCTCTCTCCCTTTCTCTCACTTTCAAATGTTCTAATTCTTCATTGGGGTTTACACTTTTTGATATGCCTTTAAGTCACTTAAAAGTGAATTTAGAAACATAAAGTAAATTAAGTCACCTTGATTTTATAAAAGTGACTTAAATATTTAATAGGAATATGAATAGTCTAAAGTTAGAAATAAGGCATATGGAGGGTAATGTGGAATACGAGAAGTCGGTTCTATTCTATAAATTGTAAAGTCATTCCCATTTCAAAGGGTTGGCGATTGATCTTATAAACTCAAGAGTGCATTGTACTTAGAGAAGGTAAAGGAGATAGCCATTTTCTTCTACTTTCCTCCACTCTCAAAATTCTTCCATTCCCACACTATGTACAATTTTGGTTAAAGCAATCAATACAAGAAGAAGGAGTTTCTTAATACTTTGTGATCAATAAATTCTATTTGGTCTTGTTGTCATTTATCGATTTGTTTCTTCTCATGAATGCATGTGATGAATTTTCTAACTAGTGTGTGCAGGAATCTGATTTCCTACCTACAACATTAGTTCTCCTACCTCTTTTCTCACTCCCTTTCCCACTTTTAGACAAATTTCTCTCTTGCCGATATATGCAAGGTTTTTTGTAGGGTCAGTGGAGTGACCCTGTTGGATCTCTGGTCAAAATTCCACCATAGAAATCCATGTTTGTTCACACATGCACATATGGAAGCTACAATGGTTAAGTAGAGGGACTTAGATTCCCAGAGCGTTGGAAAGAAATCCACAAGTTTGTCCACCCAAAAAAATTTCTCACCAACAGTTTTTGGCACCCACTGTGGGGGTAGATTTAGCAGCATCTACACCCAATATATGACTGCAAGGTTTGAAAATTAAAAAAAAATGAAATATTGAAAAAAAAAAGTTCATGAAAATCCATTGCTAAAAGACACACTACTTATTTCTGATCATGTCTTTTCACATTCCACATTATCTTTTCATATTCCCATTGCAATGTTTTTCAATGTTGGAATTTGAAAAAGGATTTTCCAAAGCAATAGATGAAGAAAAATTAGAAATGGCAATGGAAGACAAAGAAGAAATACCTCAACTCATTGTTCCATGGGGAAGGAATACATGCCCACTTACTCTTGAGCCCCCTCTTCACAATCTACCAACGGGTTCCCGCAAGAACTTTCCAAAGTTCAAAGGTGACAACACACAACATCTTGAAGAACACATCATTGATTTCATGACATCATTTGGAATTATTGGTGTCCAACATGAATATCTTGTTGTTAGACTATTCGTGGAGTCCCTCCAACAAAAAGTAGCAGAATGGTTTTACCTTCTGTCTACCTAGTCCATCACGGGGTGGGATGACATTAAGACTTTCTTCAAGGAAAGATTTAAATCAACTGAAGACTATCAAGACCTCTTGGTGTAGCTAAATCAAATGAGGAAAGGAGAAAATGAAACCATGAGAGAATTCATGACTTGTTTCGAACAATTTCTTCGTAGGATACCTGAAGAGGATTCGCCATCTCAAAACAATTTCAAGAGATTCTTCATCAATGCTCAATCATCAAAAGTAGGAGTTTTTTTTTGAAGAGCCCAACCAAGGATAATTTTAAAAAGCACAAAGGATGTCCATTGAACTTGATGATGATCTCATCCTCTCAGGGAAGATCAAGAATCCATCAAAGAGAAAGGCCCAACATCTTGGAGATGAGAGAACCAATTCGTCACTACAAAATTTGGTGAATGAGATGGACTCTTTAAAGAGGGAATTATTTGAATGAGTATCTTCTCAAAGAAGAAATAGAAATCAGATTGTAGGAGCACCCCAAAGGATCTCTTTAGAGGCCCCACCCATGAACATAAATTTCAGATTTCAAGAAAGTGAAGAAGAGCTTGAACAAGAAAGTGAAGGTGGTGATTTCCTATAAAATGATGAGTTTGAGAACAATACACAAATTAGATTCTGTGAGTATTCTAGATTTTCCTCCTGACCCACCAAATCCTCTAGATCTTCCAGGTCCACCAAGTATGCTAGTTCCTACTCCACCTATCCCACAAGATCCATCTTCCATAGCTGGTAAAGGTCCTGAAGTGGTCGTGCCTTATGTTCTCACTGTTGCGCAAAACTGCACACCAACAGCATGTGATATTACACCGCTATTAGACGTGTACTCCCTGCCACTTCTAGATGTGATACCTAATCTTTGTGTACCTATACTTTGTCCAAACATTTTACTAGACAATATACCTCTAAACACAGAAAATGATTATGCAGTCATGGATATACCAAATGAAAAATTATACCTCCTAGGTGTTGATTGGTTACTTCCACTAATACTAAATAGGTTAGTAATACTTATCTCTAGA
This sequence comes from Taxus chinensis, assembly GCA_019776745.2. NCBI lineage: Eukaryota > Viridiplantae > Streptophyta > Pinopsida > Cupressales > Taxaceae > Taxus > Taxus chinensis. The sequence goes on from JAHRHJ020000099.1 coordinate 320,552, forward strand.
TTTGGAAAACTAAGCACCAAGGGTTGTTCACAAGGTGGATTCAGATCCGTGCAGATGGCTCTTCTCCTTAATTCATATGATGTGATCTCTCTAGAATTCAAGGGGATTTATCTTTTGTGCTTGTTAAGATGGGGTAGATCAAACTTCTTAGGTTCCACGCCCTCCACATGAACCTCAAATACTTCCCACAATGAATTCCTCCATAAATCCATCACTCACATAGCTTCATGTTGCTTCGCCAACTCCCTCTCTCAAGCTTCATTATAATTGAGTTTCCTCTCCTCTCTCTCCATTTTTCTGCAAGGTTCATCATCCTTCTACCACGCTAGCTTTCGGACCTCGTGCCTAGAAAGAATTTATCCAGCCATTGGAAAGGATTCCAAACTCAAATTAATGACCAGTATCTTGATATCCAGTGGAATAAGATACAAGAATGATCCTCTAGGCTCCCTTAAGAACTCAAACTCAATAATATCTGGGGTAATAACACATAGAAATAACATATTCCAAGGTATAACCAATCAACACTCTACTCCACCAGTGATCAACAACATGGGTCCATGTCAGATCAGCATCATGTAACCACTGATATACCTCTTGGGTCTAAAAAAGAGGTCTATAGTACCAACTCATCCTTGATGCATATGCTTATAGCCATTCGTAGAACTCTATTGGGAAATAATAGAAGAATTTATCATAAATTTTGTGATACGGGTTCTCCTTAACCCATTTTCATGCATCAAACTCAGATCCAGTAATGAACCTCTGAGAAAACTCATCCTATGTGTTTTTTATCCATGCTTAGATACTATCCAAGGTCAAGTGCTCCGTCATCAAAAATTCCTCTCACAATAGCTTTAAAAGAGGTCCCAATAATGGAACAAAGATGTAGTAATTATTTTACCCTTAATAATTCTTTCTAACCCCAAGCATGCCAACCTATCATCCATCATATGATCTAAGGTGTGCGCGGGTGTCGAGCCCCTCCTTTATGTGAGATTTGAAAGAGAGGTCTACCATTAATGGAGGATTATTTGCAGAAACATGCGTATATTCATCTACTTTGAAATGTAGAAGGTATAACAAATATATCTACTCATTAATGCATCACAAAGGCTAAATAACATTGTAATAAGTATAATATACTAGATATGGGTCATAAAAATCCATATGACATGAGGGTTTACACCCGTAATAATTTTGTAAAAAATAGATCCATGTATATTGATTTAACAGAGTCTCGGTAGCCATATTACATTCAAAATGGTCATCTCATACCGTATACACTAAATGATAGAAACTCAACTCCTGTAACCCTATCTGATCAGAGATCCTAACTATACTTTTCCCCATTATTTCCATTTTTACAGATCCCATTACCCATACATATGTTTTATGGTATCCCTTACAACCCTCTAAAACTAAGTACTCTAAACCCTACTACCATGAACTCTAAACCCATAACAATTATGTAGCACTTTGTTACTCTCCTTCTCTTCCTCTACATTCTCTATGCATTCTCTCTATATTCTCTTTGTGCCTTCATGTGTGTCTACATTCTCTTTCTGCCTATTTGTCTATGTCTTATCCAGACCCAAGAATCTCTTTAAATAGGATCATCGACTACTGCCATGAATTAACTTCTAAGAAAATCACGTGCCAAGTGTTAATGTGGTCCTCCATTGGTGAATTATTAACCTCTTTGCAAACCTTTCACTAACTGTAGTGATGTCTCTGGGAATATTCCATGTGTGGAATATCCTTTTCTTGACCTCCAAGGTTCTAGGTTGGCACCTTATCCACTCATCACGCCTAGTCAGGTCCTTATGTTTTTCCTCAAGTTAATTCATGATGTCATATACAGCTAAGTCCTTTAAACCCTTGTTCTACCTACCGTGCCCATCTTGATTTTACTAAAACTCTTCTTAAGACCCTTTTTCCTACACGTTTTTCCCTAAACACCCTTCTATCTACTGATCCTGTGCACGTGCACCTCTTGGTATGCACGCACACCTCTTGGTACATAGCCAATATTGTAGGGTCCAACAGATAGCTAATATTGTCTCGGTTCACAAGAAAAATGAAGAAATTAGGATTTTCATGCATTTCCATAATCTTAATGAAGCTTCCTTGAAGGATAATTATCCACTTCTATTCATGGACCATATTCTATAGGAAATAACTAGATTGAAAATGTTATCCATGCTAGAATCTTTCTATGGTTATAATTAGATTGAAGTAGCTAGAGAAGACCAACATAAAACCACATTCACCACCCCATGGGGTACATTCACATATAGAAGAATGCCTTTTGGTTTGATCAATGTCAGCGCAACCTTTCAAAGAGATATGGACATGGAATCCATAGATTATAAAGAAAAGATCATTGTGATATACCTAGATGGATTGATGGTGTTCTCAAAGAAGCGATCAGATCATCTAAGATATTTGGAGAAAATATTGCAAAGATGCAGCTTTCATAGGATCTCCCTGAATCTAAAGAAATCAGTGTTCAAAGTTACATAAGGGAAACTACTAGGTCATATTATTTCTAAATAAAGGGACTAAGATCAATCCTAAATGTTTTCAAGCTATCAAAAATCCTTTTCCTTATGCACAATTAAGCCAGAAATTCACTCATTCTTTGGGAAGGTGAAGTTTTTGAGAAGGTTCATGTCAGATTTTACCGAGCTAACCAAAGAAATCACTGATCAAATGGTTGAAGGAAGGTAGAGAAGCATTTAAACAAATCAAGGATGTTATTTGAAAATGTCCTACATTGGTGTCAAATAATTTTAAAAAGGATTTTAGAATCTATTGCTGCCCTTTCCCACACATAATCTCTGCCATCTTGACTCAGCAAAATAATGAGGGAATTGAATCTCCTACTGCATTCACAATTTCTAGATTCAAGAAACATGAGCTAAATTACATTCACCTTGAGAGGCATACATACGTGGTGTTTAGATCCTTGAAACATTTCAGACACTATGTATTGAATTATCACACCAAATTCTTAGTCCCAGAAAACGCAGTTAAATTGATGTTGACACAATAGAAACCAGGATCTAAAAGAGGTAACTGGGTCTCCAAGATCCAATAATATGACTTAGACATCAAACCTAAAAATTTATTTTGAGGAAGAGGAATCTTCCAACTCATCATAGAGAATGAGCCACGAGTTTACTATGAGGAAGAACCAGTTGAAGAGAGTTTACCACTTATAGTTTTTGTCACCACCATAGATGAGTGATATTCTGATATAGATTACTTTCTTACATATGGAAAATTCCCTAAGAATTTAAAAGCTAAGGAAAAAATATCTATCAATTTAATAGTTGTCAGGTATGTCATCTGGGACAACACCTTAGTTAAGAAATCTATTGATGCCATGTTCCCTAAATGTGTTCATAAGGAACAACAACCTAGGTTGCTTGAAGATTTTCACAATCATGCTTGCTGTGGTCATTTCTCTAGACTAGTGACAACTCATAAAAAAATTTGAGCACATTATTACTGGCCCACTATGTTTTCTGATGCTCAAATATGGGTAGATAAATGTGAATATTTTTAGCAATTTGTTGGAAGACCTAAATTGACAAATTTTCCTTTAAATCCGAGAACCCTTTAAACAATGGGAGTTGGTTTTCATTAGGGTCTTGAACCCAAATTCTAGTGCTGGTCATACTCATGTGCTCATGGAAATTGAATACTTTACGAAGTGGGTAGAATCTATTCTGGTGAAATAAACATCTACTGCAATAATCTGTGACTTCATCAAAGAGAATATATTGGTTTGTTACGGAATTCCACAAAAGTTTATGATGGAAAATGCCACTAAGTTATCTTCTATAGAGATGATAGGTTTTTGTTATAGGTATGGTATATCTTTATCTCATTCATCAAATTATTATCCTCATGGAAATAGTGAAGAAAAATCTAGTAACAAAAACATCATTACTATTGTGCGCAAGTTAGTCGAAGAAAATAAAATAACTCGACATAAGAAGTTTAATGATGCATTATGGGCTGACCACATAACTCCCAAGAGAGAAATTAGAATGTCTCCATTCCAACTCTTGTATGGAACCGATGCTCAAATTACTATTACATTGGAGTTATTGACATTACTATTGAGTCAAGCAGTTGATGATGAATGTTTTGTCAATGTGTTGGATAAAAGGATCATGTTCTTAAGAAATCTTGAAGAGCAGCGAATTCAAGTAGCGAACATGATTGAGGAACACTAATCCAAAGTAAAGAAACTATTTGAAAGGAAAATTAAGGAGAGATAATTTAAAATTAATGACCTAGTTCTACTATGGGATAAAAGCCGTGAACTGAAAAGAAAGCATAGGAAGTTTGATTCACTGTGGCTGGGACCTTTCAAAATCAGGCATTTCTATGGAGATAACATCTATTACTTGGCGTATCCTAATGGAACTCATTTTCCTTTTCCCTACAATGGGAAATGTCTCAAGCACTATCAAAATTGAAAAGGAGTTGTCCCTTGTATGTACATAGGCAATTAGGATTTTGGTTTGTTTCCCTTCATTGTTTTTTGTTTTCCTCTTTTTTGTTTTCCCGTTTTCATGCATCATAGAATTTGAGATCATGTTCATTAAATTTTTGGGTATGGGTCCATTGTTACATCTGTGAAGTCCTTGTCCCTTATTAGATCCGGTTATTATCAGCTAATTTTGAATTCACAAAATTAATGAGCATGAAAATTTTTAAAAAATTCAAAAGTGTTCTTTCACATGATTTATCATCCTTGTCATTGTCGTCTTATTCTCATGATCATTTTGGCATTCGTTTCATCCATTTCAGGTGAAAAGTCCTCCCAACATGTCGCAAACCGTGTTTAAATTAATTAATTAATTTCTTACCCTTGTATTTAATAAAATTAATTTTATTGATTTTTGGGAGTTTTTAATTAAATAAACATTAATTTAACATTTATTAAAAATCGATCAATAATTTTTTATCATTGCCATGGGAAATTAAAATTCCACCTCCGATTTCTTGGAATGCCAAGTTGGTTTTCCACTCCCGATTTTCCCTTTCATGGAAAAATTTCCATTTTTCCTCAATTTTTAGAGATTTCCTTGCTGATTGCCAACCCGATTGGATGGTAAAATTGAAAAATACCTCCAAATTTTCCACATGGGGAAATAGATGGGAATTATCATCCCGCTTTGACATTTCCATGGGAAAATGATTAAGTTTTTTTCCATACTCCCTGGAAATTAATGTACACTACTTAGAGAAGGAGGAAATTGGTTATTTCAATGGAAAGAAATAAATGGTTATGGGAAATCTTATTTAATCCTCGTAAAAAATCCTCCATGAAAGTATATTGGAAACAGTCGTGCGAAGAAGATTTCAAGATGTTTATTTTCAACGTATTCTTATTTCCTCTATAGAAGTGTTTTTCGAGAAATATTTTTATCACATCCCTCATAGATGACTCAGGAAACAATAGTTCATGCTTGGAAAGAAAGATAAAAAACACTACACAAGCATTTCATAGTAGAAGGAAGAAATAAGTTTCCATGCCTTAGTAAAGGAGAAAAAAGGCAAAAATAAAAACATCCATAACAAATAATAAAATTCCACGTTGGGGGAAATAAGCAAAAATAAAAAGGAGCCATTTCCAGGCATGTAACAAGGGAGAAAGTAAATTGAGGAAAAAACTGGATGGTTTTAGTAGTAGGTGCTTTGACTGTTGTAAATTATATGATGAGAATGCAATATGGGACGGTTTTCATTTGAGTTATCATTTAGAATAAAGGACATTTCACCACGATTAGAATATTTTGTTACCAAAAATCTTCCAACTTGTGCTTTGTGAACCTCATTAACACCACACATATCATGTGCAACATGATTGGTAAATAGTTTTCTTCCATCACCAATAACATGAATATCCTGCATTTGATGGTTTTCATTCCACAATTCCCATTTGAGCTGCACATCTTATGTGAATGGTTGAGTTTCTGCTAGGATATTGTACCTTGGCCTACCATAAGGTCCATTCCAGTGAAAATCTAAACCTTTTATTTTATTGTTGATGAGCATGGGATCCATACAAAATGTATTATGAGAACAAAAATGTTGAAAACAATTTTTTGCAGAGGATTGTTTCCTTCTCTCTCCCATGACATTTTCAGCTCTCCTTTCCAATAATGCTAAGGGGAAATGTAGATGAGACACCATTCGAAATGAGTTGTGATGTTCCTACCTCATTGTGCAAATGCCATTTGCATATTTTGTAGGAGAGACTTTAGAATTTATAGGAAATAGACCATAAATCCTGATTCATGCTTCTGATATCAAGACTTCCATATTCAAAGCCATTAAATCCTAGTTAGCTTCTCAATACTGGAACCATTAGAGGTGACATTCATATGATTATTGGAACTTTGGAGCTCATGAAGTTTCAATTCACTGGCAGTGGACGATGTTACATAAGTGCTTCTCAAAACTTTAATTGCACTATTGTTTCGAGAAAGGTATGGCAAACTAGAAAAGCATCCTGGACATCCTTGGGTTTATGAGTCAGTGACCTTTTCCTTAATATTTTTGGCACAAGGTTGAGCATGATCCTATCCTGGCACGCAATCACCAGATCACAAAATCCACTGCCAATTCTTGCAAGGAGGCTAGTAACTGTGAAGAGAGATCCCGTGAAACATTTTAAAGCCCATGAGTTAATAATGGAGAAAGTGATATATATCCAGTACATGTTCATGAAATGGGTGAAGAAAAAATGATGGATGGCGAATTGTATGCAACTCATATCTGTCAAAGTAGTCAACTTAGGATCTTGCATGGTGCTCAAAGTTGGATGATTTTCAAGTTTAAAACTCAAGTGATTTTTGAAGTCTTAGTCATGTTCAGGTGCTTCCACTATCTTCCTATTCATGGGAAACCCCATTTGGTATTTTTCATGAACCCAAGCTTAAAAAGCACGGTTAGTTTCTATTGTGTTGCATGAGTGTTTATGGAAATCCCAGGCCTACTTTGAGCATCTCCATTAGCTCGACCCCAACTAGTCCTTGAAAGAAGAACTGGGTTGGTTTCTTTGAACTCCCCATGCATTCATGAACACTTTTTCAAGATTTCCACAACACCTCATTGTGCTAATTTTCACGGAGCCAAATAAATTCACCTCGCATGCAAGTTTGACTGCTGCATAATTTTCAAACCCGTTCTCACGTAGGTTATTTTTCAGAGCCCAAAATTCCATGGATATTGGGTGTTAAGAATTATTGAGAAATATAAATCTCTTTGAATTTTATCAACTTCATATGGCCAAGTTGTAGATATCTAGTTGGTGAATTATTGTTTCCAACATATAATAAATCTAATATTATCGCACTTTTTCTAGTACCTGATGCAATGGTTTCCTAGCAGTTTGAAGAAGAGTCAATTTTGACCTTTAATCTGTTCAATGAAGAATTTGACTTTGGAAAAAAATCATCCGATCCAAAAACTTGTTGTACCTTAGTCATAATATCTTCATCAGTAAGATTTGTTTAGGACAAGATTTTATATTTTTCCCAGCGTAGCCTTAGAGGTGATTTGTCCAGTTTTGAAGGCAGGAAGTGCATAACCCTAGATCCAATCCTCTGTCTTTTAAGGAATCTTTTGCTTCTAGAATACCACAGTGGTTTCACAGTATGAGTTCTAGGGAATTATACCTACATTTACGCTCCAATAGATAAAGAGTATGATAATCATCACTAATTCTAGCCAACTTGGGACACGTCGACTAAGCCAATTTGAATGCGTATGAGGGACAGTCGAGTCCTAATTATCCCAGTGCTTGTTCTGACAGTCTCAAGCTTACATGTGAAGAAGCTTCATAGTGTTCAATAGATAGTCCTATGATTGGTCATCCTAGTGAGAAGCATGTGCAATGACATTGAGCCTCTCAGCTAAGCACTTTCCTTAATCTCAAGAGTTCAAATCTGAGATCATCTTGTGATTTTGTGCTACAATCTATGACAACTTGTAGGAATTCCATCAGTAACATTGTGTGATGCAAGGAAGGTATGTATCACAATGATTTCTGAGGACATATATGTACAGTTATCTGCCAGACTAACTTCAGCCAAGTACATGCCTTCAACATGTGGAGAACTGTTGCATCCTAAAAATTGAGAATGAGACATGATTTGAGGATAATCAAGTCACAAAATGGTCAGCCTACATCAAATATCTCCAGGTACAGATTTTGCTGAATTGCAAGTGTTCAAGGTGAGCCTAATGTTTCAACCAAGTGAGCCTCCTGAGAAATGAATAATTCACCATGGAATGGTATTGAGGATCATGTGGAAATATTTAGATCTTTTCAATTGTGAATGTGAATGTGCAATAAAAATCCTAATTGCTCATACCATTATGTTGATCAAATAGAGAGATGGATGCATTCTGGTAAGTCTAACGAAGTAGGAGAGTCCATCTTCTCATTAGGAGGATTATGGAGCACAATCAATGAGTTCATTCCCATATGACCGAGATAGATGGACTCTTGGCCCAATGGATAAGACACATATCCTAGGTGTTTTAATCTAGGTGGCACATTATTGACTAGGAGGTCTATGTGGGTGTCCAAGTCATCTAAGTTACTTTTTACAAAGTTGGTTGAAAAATTCAAAGTCACTTAAGATACCCTATTTAATTTTTATGTCAATCCTAACTACTTTGTAACCAATTTTGGGTTATAAAAGGAAGTTAGAGGCTCATTTGTAAGGGTGAATTTGAGAGAGGAGAAGAAAATACTTTTGGGTGCAAGATTTATTTAGGAAAGAAACTTTGTGTTCTTTTGTGAAGACATTTTGGTGTTAATGAAATATGAACTTTGTGTCCCGTTCATTATATCTTGTACCATTTGATGTTATTATGTTCATTAGATGTTAGTGTTTAAATCTTGCATGAAAATAATATCTTTGATCTTATTGTCAATGTTATTAATATGTTATTCTTGTTCATAGTGATCAAGCTCTGATACTTACTTGCTCATGTGTGTTCCCTTTTACTTATTCTTGTTTAGCTGATTCAAACTTTTCTTTATTTGATTTATTTATTAATTTTTTTCCTCTATTCAATATTATGATCTTCCTTTACCTAGCTATTGCATGTTCCTTCCATTTGTTCCTTTCCATTTCTTTCCTTCTTTCCATTCCATCTCCCTCATTCATATTTCTTTCCATTTGACGTTCCAAAACACCCCCCACATCCAATTTTAAATGTATAGATGTAAATACTATTTTGGTTTTCATAATGGTAGTCTTACCTTCATTGAGGAGGGAATTCATTACCTTACTATTGCATGTCATTTTCATGCGTGAAAATCCATATGCTAACAACGCCAAACCTTGGACTTCCTTGCATGCCCTTACTATATCAATGTAATAGTTAACTAAGCTATGAGAATTAAAACTAACACCTTCATAGTTTCAAAAATAAGTTAACCCTACAAATATCATCAAGCTAAGAGCTTAACAAAACTAAATACCAACATTATGCATTATAATTTGAAATGAAATCAAAATAATATGCTAAGAACTTGAATCGCTACTCTTTAGATCACGAAAAACAATAAATGAACCTAGATAGATCCATGGAAATCAAAGTTGATTGTGTGATCTTCAGGGGTTTGGGAATAAAGGCTCATCAAATTATGACTACAATACCATTTTGATTCTCTTCGTATGACCCAAAAAATTAGATGGATGAAATGCAAGAATGAGGCTACTAGCTCAAATGAAATATTCTATAATATGAAATGCCTATAGTTTATTCTATATGCATGTAAGGTGTGTGTTTTAGAGGAAGGATGAGGGTTCTATTTATAACCATGTGGTTTGAGAGAGATGTGAAACTTGGTCCATGTGGGATAAGGTGAAAAGTAACTTTAGTTTAGTTGATCAAAGATAAGAGAGTTAACATGTGTATTAAGAATGGATAAGGTTGCTTTAGTTAAGTTTAATTTTTCATTTAGCAACCATGGGAGTTGAGGGAATTTATTTATTAACCAAAGTTATTAATTAATAGGTGTGCAAACTTCTAGAAGAGTTTTTGAATAAAATTACCATGATTTAGGCTATGAAGAGGAATTTAATCAAATAAATAACGACTTATTGATTTAGTAGAAGGGGAATCTTAATTAATTAGAACTAATTAATTAATTTAGAAAGAAAGGGGGGATGATTAATGGAAGGTCATTAATTGGTATCATCTTTGGATAGAAGGGTTGAATAAATTTTGTAATGTAATTAATTAATGATGATAGAAGAGAAAATGTGCGATATTGACAATATTTTGTAAATTTTTGGGAAAGGGTATGATTAGCAAAATTTAAGTATTTAAATTTCTTGAGATAAATCATAGGTTTCTACATTTTCCCCTCTTTGGGGTGTCGTAAGTGATGCCACTTCAAATATAGTAGACAGATAAACTTTTGAAGGGGTAGAATAAAAATTAGTAGAAGTTAGAGATGCCTCCTCAAGTGTCGATGGGGTGATGAAAGAAGGCGATCGATGATCGAAAAAGGTGAGAGAAATGGATAAAATAGTGGGTAGGGTAGGATGCCTTAGGTGAATCAGAAGAATAGAGTTAACAGGAGAATGATATAGAGGAAAAATGAGGATGGCGAGAAAGGAATGAGATTTTATCCATTGTATTAAAAACAACTTTTGTGTAATCATATTTCTAGTGATTTACATCATCGGTCCTTATATAAATATAAGCACACAGTAAAAGTAGAATGAAATTAAAATCCATACTACGAACAATTTCCCATTGCTTAAAATATGAACTCAATGCAACATAAAAAATGTAATGCAATATGAGAAAGTGAAAGATGACTAACTTCCTAAAACATACATAATGCAATGCAATACGTGAAATTAAACAAGCTAACCTAATAGAGAAACATAATGCAATGTTTTTGTTATTAATATTTGACTCTAACATGTGAAAATTAAGGACAAGGGTTAAAATATGGTGCCCTAAGCAAGGATACATGTAAATCCAATAATGGAGGACACTTGGGTCCTATGAAAAGTAGTCGTGCACTATGAAACAATACCAAGAAACTCATTGTGCCCCATAGTAAAAACATAATAAGAAAACCAACATTTTTGATGGAGGTAAATCATATATGATCTGCGAGTTACGCACACGAATAGGTAAGAACCAAAGAATGATGTTTTATAGGATGATTTATATTGTTTTTTATTTTTTAGAAACATATTTGAATGTTTTTTATTTTGAAAGTTTTTTAAAATTATCTAGTGGAAGACAAAGAATCATGGATCCTCCCAAGGATAGATGGGATGTACAAGGGAAAAAGGCCATGCATATACGCAAGAAATGTGAAGATGTGAAAATGCCCCAACATTAGGTGGGGGTATTCAAAGACAATCTATTCACACATAAAAGGGGGATTAAGCACAAAATAGATAGGCTCAACATGAAAATGAACACAAACCAATGAAGTGCCAAGAAGGAACAAAGATGCCCCAACGTAAGCTGGCCAAGAAGCCACTGATAGTTAGAATTATAAGATTGTTTATTGACTAAAGGGACAAAAGTGTCCACAAACATAGAAAAAAGTAAATCTTATACACATGGATTTTCTGAATAATTTCAAATAACATAGGATTTCCATGAAAATATTTAGAATGTGGAAGATGAAAAATTGATTAGCCAAAGGCACAAATCATGAGACAAGACATGCACTAAATCAAGAGTCTGAAATAAGGTCCAAACCAAAACCTGGTAACATACTAATCTTATTTGTTCATCGAGATCCAATGTGTGCTGTGGAAAGGAATTACCTCTTGAAGTGAAAATATTTAATCAGAAAATAAGTGAAGACACTATCAATGTGTAGGAATGGTTTATTTTGAAATTTGATTAGTGAATGGAGGGTGGAAGGAGAGATCATACATTGCTCCATTACCAGCCAGGCATCCATAGCCCTGATGGAGATACATTTGATTCTAATCGCAACATTTCTCTACTCCTAGCCATAGGCATCCATATCCCCGGTAGAGATTATTGGAAATACCCCAAGAGATAGTTATATATCAATTTGATTTTTATTTTTAATTTTTCTTTTTGATTGATATATTTTGATTCTTTTTCTTCTGAAACCTTATTTCAGCTCTCAATTATTTGATAAGGGGTTAAGAACCACTGATGGCTTGATGGAAGGATATAGAAGTGATTATGATGATGAAATTGGATAGTGTGAACAAATACACCCAAAAGGTTCTTACAAAAAGTTTATTAGATGGAGAATAGTGATAGGATCTCTAAGAGGTCGTTCTTTAATTTACTAAGGTGATGAAAGACCAAGGTCAAATGGATACCATAGAGATAAATGTCACAAAATGGAGTGCAAATAGGCTAACCACAATAACATTGAAGGGATGAAAATGGTGGATGAATTGTAAAGAAATGAAAGAAAGGAAAGAACATCCATGTGTATGCAATACCTGATTGCAATGTTTGATGTTTGTACCTTTGATTTTTTGTAATGTTTTAATTTTTTTATTTTTATATTTTTAGAAATGTTTTGTAAAGGGAAAACGTGAATTCTTTGTATGGAAATGGATGAAATATTAGGAAAAAATATCCATGATAGGGTATTTAGGATGAGAAGGTTGGGACCAATAATGTCACTCTGCATGATAGGATCCAACAACATGATGTGTTTGATTTTTTTGATAATGGCGACAAAGGATTTTGTCTTATCAAGAGTGATATTATCCCCAATCTCGATGATCGTGGTGAGTATCATACTCAATAAATGACTGTGATTTATTTGAAAATGGGTTTTGTATGTGGGAGCTTGAGTTCCCTATCCATATATTTCTGCACTTAACGCCATACATTGATGGGTATGTTGGTATGCATTTTTTAATCGCGTTTGATTTTCGATTTGTGGTGTTGAGCTTTGTTGGGAGCTTTGGAGCTCTTCGGAGTTTTGATCTTATCTTGCTAAAGAAATTGTCTGGGTTTCTTATAAGCTAATGCTATGATTTGGTCTAATCCTGAGAAGTAGGAAAAGAAGTGGATTTTTGGGATTTATAATATGAGTGTGAGAAATGATGGTGGGCTTGCCATAAATATTTGATAGAAGAGATAATATGATGGATGAATAGGATATTGTCTGAGAATTGATGGAAATGGAATAGTAGGAAGGTGGCCTATAGGATAGAGGTAACTATGCTAGGAGGTGGCCCAAGAATGGATGGTAATGGGCTAAGAAGAGGTTCATGAGGGAAAATTTTAGGATCTATCTCATTGATGTTAGTTTGATCATAGAGAGTGAGGAGATCTCTTCTTCGAATTAGCATCATACCGAATGTGCAGGTCAAATATTTAAATCCTTGCTTGTGATCTTATATAAGAATGTCATCGTGTAACCCCATGACTATATCTTATTGCTTCTTCATTCTAGGGTGTACATATAGGAGGTATGAGTAATCATTGTTGTAATCATGACAATGTTGAGTGGAGAGGGGGAGTTACATTCCCATAATAGAAGATGTAGAACTCCCAATGATGCATATGATGGGGTTGACACACTGACATGTAAGAGAATCTCACAATGACCCCTAAATGACACATGGAACTAGGTATCTCACCTAAGTGAGATGAATCACATAATGATGTGGAAAATGGCTTGCACCAGAATATTGTATAAGTGCACCAATACCCCTTTCATCATAACTTAGGGGATCTTGTGGAAATCAGAATTGAGAATGTGATGCCCAGTTCAAATTGATGATGTACCCATGACAAGAAGAAGTTTTGAGTCAATAGATCTTCAATGGAAAGAATACACGACGAGAATGAGTGATTACTCTCCGTTAAGAAAGATAAAGTTCCTTGCATAGAACCTAAAAAGGTACCCCTGTACAAAAGGAGAATCTTGGAAGAATAGAATTGATTAGAGAAGAAGAATGGTAGAGGGAAGTGGAAAGATAGTATAGGATCCCTGAATTGTCAACTAGAGTGAGGAACCTCCCAAAAGATATAATCGGTGATGAGATCCTTGCCTTTGACTGAAGAAGAGCCATCTGCACCTAAACTGTGTGATTACCCTTCATGTTAAAGGACAAAAGTGACGTGCTGGAATTTGCCCACTTGTGAAGGAAACTAACTAGCAACAAGAAGAACTTTATGGAGTGTGGTCCATGAAACTTGTGACATAGGTCATAGCGACAGTGAGTTTGATAAGGAAGCAAAGGTAATTGGAAAGATAATTTGCAGAGTATGAAGGGTGAACAGTGGTTGATAGAAAGGATGTAACTAATGTGAAGGAAAAAAAACTTCCCCCACAATAGAAAATGGATCCAAAAAAGGGTTATTTGAAGGTGACTAGGAAAATGTAAGTGCAAACGTACCAGACATACTTAACAATACTGATAAATCCTTTGAAATACTTGTAGAGATGAGGAACCTATAGGCATCACAAGTGTACAAAAAATGGATGATTACCATTTTGGGAGCACTTAAGATACTGCATTTTGATAAAAGGGGAGCCCAATTTTGGGAAAGAAGATATGTTCATGATAATAAAAAAAATGTGACAGGTACTGTTATCACCGAATCACAGCACCCTTCCTTGGTTTATACAAGTGTACATACTTGAACTCACGGTGTGATTGGATAACATGGGTACTATCTCCAAGTTGTGGGACTTGCTACTTGAGATAGACCTCCAGAGAAAGCTGGTTCTTGCTCCTAAACTACCTGCCACAATCTACTCTAATGCAGGGGAAACTAACTATTCTAATCTAAATTTCCAAGGGACCAGGGAGAGAGAATGCATAAAATGAAAACCTACACTAAAGCGGTGATACACCAGAAAAGGAGGGTGTGAGAGTAGTCTCCAAATGTGTGAAATACAGAGGCAAAGTGCACACTAGAAGAGGTGATGACAGTTCTCCATAATCTAGCAAAATGCATTCACAACCATATTCCAAGCATACACAATGATAATGGATCCCTACAAGAACATAATAAATAAACACAATATTCTTATAGAAATATTAAAGGGGCAAGAAGAATGCAAGAAAACACAGCAGGGGAAGATACATCCACAAACTGGTATTTTATTGCTTCATGATATGCACAGTTCAATCTATTACAAGATAAGGGCCTGGATCACCATGCAAGGAGTCCACTACAAGGGCCTGCAACACACTGGCTTCACAAAGCAATTTTGGTAGAGCTTTTCTACCCAAAAACTACCTCCCTTTACAATGAGCCCAACACTCCAATTTATAGAAAAAATGAGAAGGGAAAGAGAAGGGAAAAATGGAAATCCCGAAATCTGTCCTTCAACCACTTGTAAGAGGAATTAAATGGAGTAAAATGATTATATATTACTTGCAAAAGGCTCCCCATACTATCCCAGGTGCTGCAGCAGAGAAAGAATGATGACCATGCCTCTTAATTGCACTCCCAACTACCAAATAAAACACTGTTATGAACCTGGCCACATTTTCTTGAAAACTCAATCAATTTCTCTTCAAATATAGAATTTCTTGATTTCTGTACATTGGGCTCGGATCCACGATTCCAATGGTACCAATTTTGTGTGATTTCGTTGAGAAATGCAAAAGTTATGGCCTTCTGAGTGCGGGCAGCTATTTTGGGTCTGGCAGGCGTTTTCTGTCATTTGACGGGAATGAGCATTAACTGACTGGAGCCGAATATGTTTCTCTTATTTAAATATATCTACCCTCATTAAAAATAATAAATCTAGTTTTCATGGCGTAGAGCACGTCATGCTCGTTCCAGAAAGTCCAATTTTGTGAAAATCGGAGCTCGGAGTCAAAAGTTATGGCCGTTTGAAGTTTGCGGGTCAAACGTTGACTTTTCTTCTTTGCCTTCAGCTGTTTCAGCTTTTCGAATCCCTCGCATCCCGCGCATACCTTTGTCCCAACAGTCCCGGATGAAAATTTCCTACTTCGGCCGATTCGGGCTTCCTTGTTCCTATTTGCGGCATAGATTTCTTTTTTCGGCTTTTCGCGTCCCACACGTCCCTCGCGTACCTTTGTTCCAACAATTTTGTCCTGCGGACTGCCTGGGACAAATATCTCCGAACCGCCTGAAATGGACTGTCTGTTGGAAAATTGGCAGATTCACGTCGCGCATACTTTTTTCCTGGCTGTCCCAAAACCGCGTGAAACAAAAACTTGATGATTTTCTCTGCTCTCGGCCATTTCGGCTTTTCGTGTCCCGACGTCCCAACTGTCCCGGACTGCCTAGGAAAAAAATGTCTAACTTAGCCAATTTTCTTTGTTTTCTTAGCCACAAGCTTGGTACGACGAACCTCAGTACGACTCAAACCCTTCAGACCTGAAATGCTTTAAAACAGCCCTGCAAGCTTATTTTTTGCAACTTTTTTCCATTTTCTAACTTTGGGATTTCTTCTTGGATGGGAGAGTTAGAAAAAAGCCGAGGGGGGCCAAAGAAACATGATTTTGGGCCTTGAATCAATCTAATTGCTTGGGACTAAAGAATTTGATGCATGTTATCAAAATTACCTTGAGGGGTGAATTTTGGATAACAATTTTGGCGATTCAGCGGGGTTATCTGCCTGCCAGATGAAGAACAGCTAGCTACTCGTAGCAATCCATTGGGCATGGAGTCTGTTTGATAACCTCTCAGCTGATATGGAATTTGAAAACCTGTGTCCTTGAGCCAGTGAAACATTTGTTGAGCTGGCTCTCTTGTGGCTGCAATTCTTTTCCAGGAGCTTGATGATCTGTAAACATGCACATACTAGCAGCAATAGGACATGTGCACAAGCACTTAGGGAAATAAAAACTACTCTAACAGTAGTACAATGTGCATAAGCACTTAGAGGAATGGGAATTCTAAATTAATATTTACAAGGGTGAAAAGCTATCTTTCTAGTAGCAACGTTTGAGATAGATCCCATTGACCAGAATCTGTAATTCTTCACCATCCAACTTAGCCAGTCGGAAGGCATTGCTACCTTTGCATTCAATGATCAGGTACGGGCCACTCCAGATGGCATCAAACTTGGAATGCTTTCCCGGCTTTGCACGATCTGCATCCCATTTCAACACTAGATCTCCAATTTGGAAGGTTCTAGTCTTGGCTTTCCTATCAAAAGTCTTCTTGATCAAGACTTTATCCTTCTCTATTGCCTAGGTTGTATGCTCTCTAATTTCTTGGAGCTCCATTAATTCTGCATTTCTAACCTCCATGGGTTTAACCTCAACTAGTTCCAATTGTTTCATCAGTTCCAATGCTGGCAACTCGCGTGATATAGGTAGAACTACTTCTTTCCCATACACAAGTTTGTATGGAGAGCTTCCTGTAGACCTCTTGGGTGTGATCCTATCAGCCCATGGGGCTGATTTGAGCTTTGCATGCCAAGTTCTTTGATTTTCATCCAAATTCCTTCTGATGATTCTTAGTAGGTTCTTGTTCGTAGACTCAGCTTAGCAATTACCTTGAGGGTAATAGTTCAATGAAGTGCTAAGATACACACAATTCTTGATAGCCCATTAAGTGATCTTTGTGCCAAGAAATGCCAACGCGTTTTTTGATATGATAGTGGCGGGGGAAACAAACCTTGTGACTATCCGTTCATAGAAATCTAAGATATTGGATTCACTTGCCTCTTTGAGTGCCACTGCTTCGGTCCACTTGGTGAAATAGTCTATTGCCGTAAGTATCCACTTATGACCTTGACTCGAATTGGGATTGATAACCCCAATGAAGTCCAATCCCCATTGCATGAATGGCCGATCTATTGAAATTGGATGAAGGGGCAGCGCTGCTAACCTTTCTTTCCTGTGAAGAATGTACATCTCCTGCATTTCTTAACCCATGAGTAGCAATCATTGAACATCGTAGGCCAATAGTAACCAGCCTTCATGATTTTGAGAGTTGTTACTCATGGAGCAAAGTGGCCTCCTACTTTCCCATCATGGAACTTGTGTATGATCTTCTCAACTTGACATGTTCCAATGCTTCTTAATAGAACACCATTGATGTCCTTCTTGAACAAGATACCATTAATGAGTACATATGGGATAACTTGTAATCTAAAGTATCTCCTCTTTGCTTTTCTCACTTCTGGAGGGCACAATCCTGTTTGGAGGTAATGCACCAAGTCTTGAGTCCAACATGGAATGAGTGCATCATCAGCTGGTTGTTCTTGATCATTATGTAGTAGTAGGACAACATCTTCTTCACCTTTTGAGCCGTCTGGTTGTTTGAAAGCGAGCTGCTCACACAAACCTTTTCCATGAACCAGTTTGGTTACTCTAATTTCAAAATCATATTCCATCACCTGAGTGATCCAGCCTACTCTCTTCTCGTTTAAATCCTTGTTTAGGAGAAAGTCCTTGACACTAGCATGAGACACCAGCAGTTGAATCTTATTGTTTGAGACCAAATGTCTGAACTTCTTCAAGCTCCTGATGACAGCAAGGACATGCTTTTCGATGAAAGAATACTTTATCATAATCTTCCAAGGTTTGACTGAAGAATGCTATGGGCTGTTCTAAAACTTCTCTATTTAGCTGTGTCAAGATAGCTGAGATTGTATCTGATCCTCCAAACGCATACAACATGAAGTCCTTTGAAAAGTCTAGGTTGATAAGAGTTGGAGCTTGTGATATTGCATGCTTGATGTTTTTGAAACTTTCTTTTCCTTCTGCCGTCCATTTGAATGCGAGACTCTTCTTCAACATCATTGTTAAAGGCTTCACAAGAGTGGAAAAATTAGGTACAAATCTGTAGAGAAAGTTTATCCTTTCCGAGAAGCTTTGAAGATATTTCTTGTGGTGTGGCAATGGAAGCGTTCGGATGGCTTCAACCCTTTCAGGATCAATTGTTAGCCCTTCCCTAGAGACAATGTGGCCCAACAATTTTCCCTCGTGTGCCAAGAATATACACTTTTTTGGGTTCAACGACACTCCAAACCTTCTACACCTCTGAAACACTTGTCTGAGGTGAAAGAGATGGTCTGCTGCATTCTTTGAGAAGACAATGATATCATCTAGGTATACCACACTATCTTGTTGATCAAGCCTTTGAACGCCATATCCATAGCTCGTTGGAATGTTGCTCCGACATTTGACAGTCCAAATGGAATTTTCCTGTATGCATAAGTGCCCCATTTTGTAGGGAAGGCCATCTTGAATTGATCTTCTTCCTTCACCATTATCTGATTATATCCTGAATATCCATCTAGCAATGAAAACCTTTCTGAACCAGCTATAACCTGTAATATTTGTTCCATTGATGGAAGCAGATAATGATCTTTGAGTGATGCTTTATTTAGATCGCAAAAGTCCACACACAATCTTATTTCTCCATTTGTCTTTCTTATCGGCACCAGGTTTGCAATCCAACTTGAGTGTTTGATGGGGAAGATGATATTGGCCTCAATAAGCTTGCTTAACTCTTTTCTCATGAGAGGTTCGATATGGGGATTCACTGGCCTTTGCTTTTTCCTGACAGGCTTGGATTCTAGATCTAGCTCAATAGTATGTTGTGCTAACTTTGGGTTGAAACCTCTTAAATCTTTGTAAGTCCAAGCAAAGACATCTGGGAACTCTTGACAGAGCTGAACAAAATCAGATTTCTCTTGTGGAGTACTTACTTTGCCAATTTGTAATGTCTTATCTTCATCTACTAAAATAGGTTCCGAATCTTCACCCTTTACTTGAATGTTCACTTTCTCTTTCTAGAACTGATCATTCAGGTTGAAGATTGACTCCAAGGTTATGAGGCCTTTTGGTAATTTTTTAGTTCCTAGCTACACCACTTGGTCACCATAGTGCTGCTCCAGCTTGTCTTGATTTCTGGCAGAGAACTTAGCTTCTTCTTGTAGGAAATTAACAATTTGTTAATCATTCTCAAAGACTTGCCAACTTGTATTGTTATCTGGAATAGCTAGTCTCACAACAAATTTGATATGAGGCTGAGTTTTCTCACTTTTGATATTTTCTACAACATCAAACGCAGCCCCAATTGTTGCCAGTCTGTCCGCTGCTTCATTCTTTTTCCTTGGGATGGAATTGATGCTAAAAGCTTCAAAATATTCAATAAGATCCCATACACGATTTTTGTAGTTCTTCAACAGATCATTCTTGGCAGCATTTTTCCTTTTGACTTGATTCACAATCAGCTCACTATCACCAAATACTTGGAAATTCTTGATGTCTTTTTTCTTTGCCCAGTGCAATCCATGAATTAAGGCTTCATACTCAGCTGTGTTGTTTGAGCAAGAGAACTAAAAATGGAAGGCTGAGTAATACTTTATACCTTGCGGTGAAATGAGCATAGATCCTCCTCTTGCACCTTGTCTACTCCCCATAAGATCCCAAAGAAAACCCAAGCCATGGATCAATGCATAGGCATGAGTTGGATGAAGTAGTGGAATGAGAAATGAAAAACCACGAGCCAAAGGTAAGCGTTGTTCAACCAAGCATGAATCAAGGTAGTGTGAGAGTGTTGGGCATACAAGTGAGTGAGCACAAGCTGATATTTGAACCAATGCAAACCTCGTTTACACAAAAACTAGACCAAGAAGTTTATCCCAAAAAACCAAAGCTGTACGGTCAAGTCAATGCTAAGAAAGGCGAGTTGGAAACTGGTTCAAATGAAGTAATTTCAATGTAACCCACCCAAGTGAACCTCAAACCCTGATCTAAAACAAACACGGTGTACTTCTGAATGATCAAAGACCACACAAGATTGAACAAAACCTGATGCATAGGAGTAGAGCAGGTGAGTTGAAAATGATGTAAAGTGAGTTGTGCAAAGGTAGAGGGTGAGATGGGAGAGCCAGCTTGGTTCCCACTCAGTGAGCTAGGGCCGAGTTAGGCCTAAAAGAATTTATTTACACCTCCTTCGAAAACCAACACAAATGTAGACTTGTAGCCCAAACATGTAACCTGAATTTCAAATCACCTTTCAAAATGGCATGCAAATGCCGAAAAATCACGAAAACCCACGAACATAAACGAGCAACCACGAGCACCTGAAAAACCAAACAAGAGGTATAAATCTTGAAATCAATGCAAGAAGAGCACGATCGGAATAACCATTATGACACATGCATGAGAATTTGAATATCACATCAGAAGCCATTAAACATGCACATAAATGCCAAAGAGTGCACAGATCCACAAGATCCACACTGGTACCATGGAAGAGGGTTCGAAACCTAAAAGAGAGGATCATGAGCGATGACATAGACATCAATGGATGTGTGAACAATAGTGTGAGGAGATCTCGAGAGGAGAAAGCATCAACGAAATGTGCATGTAAATATTTGAAATACAAACATAACCTCATGAATATCCACAAAAACTCTCTATCTCATAGTTCCAAAGGGGTGTACATATAGGAGGTTTTGAGTAACCCCTAGTGCTGCAATCATGACAACTCAAGTGGAGAGGAGGAGTTACATTCCCATGATAGAAGTGTAACTCCTAATGACACATATGACACACTGATGCAATGACACATAATAGAATATCATAATGACCCCTAAATGACATGTGGACCTATGATCTCACCTAAGTGAGATGACTCACCTAATGATGTGGAAAATAAAACACACCAACAGACATGGCCCAAAAATAGAAGAAGAAGGGATGTTAGGACACAAATCATAGATGTAAGATGATGGGATACTAGGATGTGGCCCAAGAATATAAGATGATGGAAAACCTGAGGGTGACCCATACATAGAAAACAAGGGGCTAGTTGGACGTGCCCCAAGAATAGTAGATAGTGGAATACTTGAAAAATGTCCCACAAATAGTAGATGGAGGGCTACTAGAAGGTGACACACACCTAGACGAAGATGAAGGGTTGCTTGGAATTGACCCCATAAGAGATTGTGATTGAGGAATTGTGATAGAAAAAGATTGATTGGGTGATGAGAAGATAGGACATGGATCAATGCAAGACCCAAGAGTTTCATCGAGTAATGAAGAATGTGAATATGGAAGAATAAGAGGAGGATCAAGTTACATGATCTGAGGCTCTTCCTTCCTTTCCCAATAAAAGGAATTAACCTTTTCCTTACAATACGTCGAAGCAACGAAGTATAAAGAGAATCCTTACTGATAATCTACTAGAGGAATATCTTCGTGTGCCCCTATAAATGCCCTAATTTTTTCTTCATTTTGAAAGAGACCAATCAATATGAGTTTGTTGATTGACCACTAGGAGTTGATTGGAAGAAAGATGTTTAACTGGTGTGGAAGAATTATAATATGTTTGATAGAATAAAACAACCCAGGAGATGAAGTAGAATTAGGTATAAATGTCTTGTGAGTAGAAGAAGATTTGGAATTGGTTTGTATAGGTTTCCTTATAAGACGAAGTTGTGGAGGAAGAATAGGAGTATATGATATCTAAAATTCCATAAATTGTGACATAGGATTCGACTTAGATGATTGACTAGAAGGAATTTAAGTCACCCAAATATTCAAAGGAGGAAGAGTTTGTTGAGGTGATTGATAAAAGAGGTCCTGCAAAGAAGGGGAGGACCACAATTGAAGAATTACATTATATGTTTTATAAATAAGGTCCTATGAAGAAGGGGAGGACTGTAACTCAATAATAACATTATGAATTATAGATAAGGTCTTGTGAAGGAGGGGAGTACCACGATTCACGAATCACATTAGATGAATGATAAAAAAGGGTCTATGAAGGAGGATAGGACCACTTCTTAGGATTCAAATTGGATTAATGATAAATAATCTCCCACATAGAAAGGGGGGACTCAAAAATTACAATAGAAGTATGATGAAGGAGGTCTTGCGAAGAAGGGGAAAACTACAAATTAGGAGTCGAATTATATGAATCTAAATATTAGTTTGGATCCAAATAATCAGAGGAAACATTTGGATTGTTATCACCAAAATAAGAGGAAATTTTTAGATTAGAATCAGAACAAGAGTGGGGGGAACCCAAATAATAACTTGGATCATAAGTGTCCAAACCATACCACCGAATATGAGATGAAGGTGGGGAACAGGTTACCTTGGTGATTTCTCTAGATCAAAGAACCAAACAAGGTTTATTCATTGTGGAAATATTTTGATGTGAACTTTGAAAATTTGATTCCTTATCATCGTATGTATAAGGGACCTTGCGATGATCAGTCGTTGTTGGCGTGTGTTGGGTTCAAATGTCTAGACCTAGATTGCATGATAAAACATTTTCAAAGTGAAGAGGGTTTCATGTTGATTTGGGAAACATATCGAAAACCAACTAGACATTTCATAAAGATGGGGATGATTGTGTGATTTTCTAATAGGGAAGCTAAGGAAAACATACATCGTGATGACTCAAGATTGATAATCCAACAGGGTTTGGAAAATAAGTTTGGAGGTGTAAATGTCAAAGGATTGATCAAAATTTTAGCAACATAAAGGATACAAAAGAAATATTTCCAATTTTTGATTTATAGGAATTGTTTTTGACAAGGTTTGAAAGATATGTTCAAAAATGACCATGAAATTAGGTGAAAAAAAGAAGATCGTGAGGATCAAATACCCAAAGGATTTTCCTAGAAATTATTTTATAAGGTGGATAAACACAAGGAACAATCACTCAAGTTCAAAACACAACCAAATTAATGACAAAAGAATAATGAATGATAAAGAATCAATGGATCGAAGTGATTGTTCTTAATGGATAAGTCAAAATTACAAATAATCATAAGAAACAATCACACAAGGTTTTTTCTAAACCATTCAATCAATGAACTTACTTCCTAAGTTGTTTCCAAATGGTAGTTGATGTTTAAGATGATCAGAAAATTCTCACCACTTATGTCAAGCTCAAATAAATGAATAAGGTGTAAGTAATAGCAAGAGGTTGATATGATCCCCAAACAAAGTATATTAAAATCATGCTTTAATCCAATCAAGACTTATATCCCAAAAAGTGGAAGTTACGAGTATGAAAAATGCAACAATACCACTAAGATATGTTAACCAAAATTTATGGAAAAGTAAGGTATTAATATCAAATAATATTGATAGGATGCATAGAAAGGTAACAACACCTTTCGAAATCAAGGTAATGTTTGAAAGCAAACTAATGCTAGAGTATACCAAGGAATTGTTAGGGTGTGCATATCATAATGTTACAATCTAGAAACTTAGGACAAGTTTGTAAGAAACAAGATGTAAGTATCAAAATTATGGCAATACAATACAAACAACATAATAGTTCAAAGGAGATTCTAGTGAAGAAACAATCCTAACTACGATGACGATCTCAACTTGGATATCAAGAAAAAAAGGCTACCAATTATATGAAAATGTGTCCACACACTTTATACTTTTAAGAACTCCACTACAAACATGGATGAGCGTAAAAAGACACAAAAATGACTAATATAATCAATTAGCAACACATGGGTAGTCACTCTTCTATTAGTCAACAAAGTGTCAAAAGAGAGTGAAGGAAGTAGATCAATTGGGGTTGAAGAGAGTTTGGCCTCACTTCGGCAGAGTTTCACCATGCCTTAGGGAAAGTGAAAAACTAAACAAATGTAATGCTTTACACTCTTTTTGTTGAACAACGTGCCATTTTAACTTTAATGAAGTCTCTCCTTATTTGAAAAAAAAGGTTTCAATTATGATAAACTTATCTCTTTGCGATGGCTCTCAAATTAAATTTTATTGGATATGGTCAAAGTTAGCTCCTGGACAAGATAGCTTCCTAGGATGTTCACTCAACTAGGTGTCAAAATTTATCTAATGCAAGCTTAGTTTACTAATTTTTTCCAAGGATCATCCTTACTTTACTTTACCCCCTTAAAAAACAATGAGAAATAAATCCATTCATCATGTGTTCTCACTGGGGTCGCGATATAAATAAATTTGATGCTAAATCTCATGTGTATACTAGTTAAGTAGGTGTGCAGAGAACTTCCTTTTTCATCTAAAATGTTCCCTCTTGTGTGGACTACTTTAGGGTTCCTAAGATCACCCCATTATTGTATTTTAAGGCTTATGCCAAAGGGGTCATGTCTTAGCTAAGTGCAAGGGGCGTATCCTTATCAGAACCTATGAATAGAGTCTTTTTATTATGTTGTGTTTTTTAATCTTTTATACTTAATGTGGTTTTGCTTGTACACATTTTGGAAACTTGCACAGAAACGGTATTAGTAGTTTTATGTTTCGAACCACTTTTCTTTGACAAGCATTTAGGTCTCGCATGATGGATTTAGTATTTTTCCATAAGTAAAAGAGGATAAAATGTCATTTCTGATTCTCAAGATCATCCTAATACTCAAGAGAATACCATACCCGACGTAGAATCCAACTATGCAATGAACAATGTACAATACTTAATTTAAATGTAAAATTCATTCAACTTAACAAAATTTGACATTTTTTCCTTTAGCAACAAGTGTTTTTCAAAGTAAAAAATGATATACAAATTGTTTCTGATTCCTATGATAACCTAAAAGGTGTGAGGGAAGAGCATACATGACTCTAATATTCTAACTAAGAATGAAACATTCATTAACCCTTAAAAAAACCAAGTTATTAAAATACCTACAAATATTCCCCAAAAAAAATAATTTAATCTTAAAATTTAAACCTGTAAGGAGTTAGTATATCCAAAAAAACTACTTTTACAAATTTTAAATACATTTAAGACTTTAGAAACAAGGGATTTTTTTTTTTGAATAATGTTCTCTGCTCTAAATAATTATTATTTAGAACACACATTCCATTTAGATTAATGTTCTCTGTTCTCATATTCATAATATGGAACACACATTCCATGCCATTCGATCTCATAACAGATAACCATATGCAGCTGTAATGACTCGATGAACTACCGATCTCTCATTTCATGACTCAGAGTTTCATCGATCTCTCATTTCATGACTCGGTTTCTTATTGATCCTTCATGTTAACTCAATGTATTGTATACTAAGTATACTTGGTTCTCTTACCCTTTTTGGGGTATTGAAGTGTTCTGTTTAAGAGGCCTATCTGAATATTTGTTACCAATATTCATCTGATATCCTGCTTCTTAAACTAGGTGACATAGGACAACACAACCAACAGCTTGTGATACTTTGGCCAAATATTTTCACATGCTTTGCATGATCATATTCCTAGATGACATACTCATCAATGGAATACATCCTTCACCCCCACTTCATCTGTTATCTAGAATGGTCTTCACTGACTCATGTCAGTCCTCTTGTCCAAGGCTTTACCATAACCCAGATTAGCAACATAGATTGGTATAGAGGACCACTCATGGTGATTAAGGGTACATAGACATACTCAATTGACCTAGGTTGATTGTGTGTGTCTAGTTACCTTTAGTCATCAGGATTCCTTCCCTATACAAAATCATGTTCCTAAACTGACCTAGAGTGTAACCAAGTCAAGTCCGAGTTTATGTAAACCTAGATGATCTGATTCAGAAGGGTGTTGTGACATGTCAGCTACAACATTGTGTCCTCATGAAGGCCCATCTTCATGATGACACATTATTGCAGTTGGCATGTACCAACATCCTATGGAATCACCTCATCTAGAAGTACATATCCAGCTAAGAGGTTAAATGCTTTCTTATCTTCTTAATTTAAGATTTAGTTTCAGCAACCCTGCTGAATTTCTAACATCTTTGATCATTATGATTGCTAACCATCAATGACTTATAATTGCCATGTAGATTAATCTGCAACCAATCCCTCTTCTTGGAGGTTTGTGTTTCATTCTTTGGTTTCTTAACTTAAGTTTCAGACTTACAATCCAAATCATTTTAATGATAATAAGGCTAACTTACTTGCTTGATCAAGTTTATCCATGACTGAATTTTAGATTCTGATTTCTTTATAATAGAATTCATTAGAATGAAGTCTAATTATTATATATATATATTCATCCATTTTCCATTACCTTATTTGGTTTAAGGTTTTCTAAGAAGAGGTATAATCTCCTCTTTTTGAATATCCCTTGGGTATTATACCCAAAAAGGATAGTCATGCATATTTAATTCCGAAGACTAATTGTCTTTCCGTTGACATATATTATTTAGGGTCTATTACAACAATTACTTATACAAAAACCATATGTAATTTACTCTTCTATTATTGTCAATTAATAAACCATATTGACCTAGTTGAATGTTCATCTATACATGCCAACTTAGAAGTTGCATTTAAGAGCAGAATAGAGTATCAATTCTCTTTTTCTCTATTTCATTTGAGTCCAACTGAAATAATCCAAAATAGATATGTTTACAAGAGAATAAGAATAAGTTTACAATCCCCTTGCAGTAAGCCCAAAAGATAATGACACATCAAAGATCAATAACACTCAATCCATTTTCCATTTATCAAACAAAATACATAATTTACAGATCTAAACATTTTAGACATCTTTCATGTCAATCAACATTGATAAGATTAAGTAAAATTTACAACTTTTCCCTTTTTCAATTACATCTCAAAAAGAATAATAATTCCTCATTAAAGATGCAACCTTTAAGTAAACATAAGAAGCATCATAAAAGAACTTGTCTTCTTTTATCACTTACGGAATCCATCTGCAAAAATTGCTAGCATGGGTCAGTTCATCGAACTGAGCATGATAAGCACTAAACATTAAAATGATGTGCTTTTGACTGTCTCATAAAAAGAACTGCTTTTATGAAACATTTAAGCAATTCAATAGATATCATAATTAAGGATCAAAACATTGATGAACAATCCAATTACTTTAAGTAAGGATCATGATCAATCAACATTCTTAAATCAGAAATTTCATAAGAAAATTTACAACAGATAAGTAATATTACATCCCAATTACTTATCTGTTTCATACTATAATGTCTATAGTTCATTCTTGATTCAAACAAAGGTTCAAGAAGAATATTAACTCTAACAGTTCTCAGAAGAGAATTATTTTAAAGAAACATAGAATCACAATACTTATCTTTTAACATAATTCTCATTTAATATAAAAGGTCAAATTCATTCTTACCTTTAAAGAATGGAATTTAGAATGAACCAAAAACATCTTAAAAAAATAATTCCCATCTTTCCAAAACTTAATCCAATTTTCAATTCAATTTCGATTTATCAAATCAATAGGACTAAGAAATGTAGGTTTTCCATCAAATTACCCATTCAGCCTCAATAGGGTTAAGTAAAGATGAGAAAGACAACAAAAGTTGAAAAGGAAACAACTTAAGTCATCCTTTTGTGTTCAACGAAGACAACATTGCATTCAACAATTCAGAGAAGAGAAAGAATAGAAAGTAAATCCTTTCACATTTCAAAGAAAAACAATGATGCATAGCCAGCTCAGAAAGAGAAAGAAGATCCCAATAATCCATCCTATTAAAAGGTTAAACACGGTCGATGTTCCAAGAAGACTGAACGAATCCTTACCTAACAACATCCAAATTCAACAACCACGCCACACAAACAACAAGGTCGAAATTGAATCAATATGAGAATAACAATGAAACTAGCAAGACAGAGCCACGAAGAGAGGGCTATTCATCAAATACAGAGAACAATCACTGCATCACACTAATGCAAGTTTTTAAAGCAACAAGCTCAATAATAAAATTATTTAATTATTTTCAACACAAAAATCATCAATAGAGAATATTTCTCCTTTTCCAATCAGAGAGTTGAAGAGAACAATGATGAATTAGAATGTCCAAGAGAGATCTTGATTTCCTTTTCAAAGACAATACATACAAACGAAAAATGAAAAAAATTCTGCCTTCCTAGACCCATCTTCAAGTTACCCAGACCCCAATTTTTCAGGTGAAATCAAGGAGCAACAACCAAGTTGGGAAAGAGTTTAAATGATGAACCAATCAAGAGAAAAACAACCAAAATTCAAGACTCAAAGTAAGACACTCGAAGTAACCAAGAGTTCAACAGAGAAGAGAAGACTATAAACCCATTCCCAATTTACGACAAGGAAAACTATCAACCCTATCATCAAATAGTCAATTTTCAAAAGAATCATCTCAGAATCCAAAACAAGTAGGCTTCCAACAGTCTTTACCATACAAACACAAGTATAAGAAACCAGATTAACATTATGCAAGTCCCAGACAAGTGTTACCATGCATAAATAAATTTCAAAATCAAAGAACCAAAACTTGAGTTATCTCCCCTCATAGTAATGACTCAATCTTCAAGAATCAAAGGCACAGTCTAACAGAGGTCCCATAAATCACAATGTATAAGTAAGTAAAATAACTTAGCTATTTAAATCTCAACAAGTTGAATCCACAAGAAAACAACAATCTGAACATCCATTTCATCATGATCTTAACAGTAGTGATAAAATTTATACCCACTTCCAGTTTTAACTAAAAAACATCGATTTTCTTACCTTCTCTTAGAAAGGAAATATAACCCTGATCAAATCTTAAAACAATCATTGTTTTCATTAAACCATTTTAGCACAGGAGATCAAAAGTCCACATGACTTAAGTAAACATTCCAGTTTCAAATAAGATAAACATGATTTACTCAAACATGCATCAAGAAAATACCCATATTGAATCTTTTCCAAACAACAAACTCAAGCAGAAGATCACAACAAAATACACCAAGGAATTTCCAAAAAACCATTTGTTTCTAAGAGAAAAGTTCTTTTAATGAAGACGTTTAATAAAAAGTAGTATCATTTAACAAGAAATCCTATCATGCCTGATAAAATTTCTTGTTGATTTGTAGAAGATCTCAGCCAAGCCTCTCAAGAATCTCTTCTTTTCAAAAACAATGTCAAATAGTCAAATCTCCCAACTTCCTCTATGTTTCCACAGGTTCAGAAAATAGTCAAAGATACCCAAGATCACAATGGATCAAAAAAATAGACTTGCTGGTTCGAAGAACCAAGAACCACATGCAGAGCAAAAAAACCAGAAAGATCAAAATGACCAACAACTTCCCAAAACCCCTGCCTCATCTTTCCTAGGTGGTTTCTTCACTATAATCAATGTCATTAAATGCATTAAATGAATATTTCCCTCTCTTTTCTTACGCCACCGCCACTTCAAATTTGGCGAAGTTGATTTCAAAAATTAACATGCATTTTAAATTTAGCAATGATGTCAGCTAGGCATCCCACTACCTTCCTTGCCTCTGCCAAACTTGGAAATTTAAGATGTAAGGACTGAATTTAATTCCTCATTAATACCTTAGAAACCACCACCACCAACCTTCCATTTTCCATGTAACCCATAGGTCCCCTTTAGGCTTAGTAATAGTTTAGGTTACCTTAGCATTGGTTAGGTTTCCATCTTAGTTCTTAGGTTAGTTTAGAATTTATCTTAGGTTAGTTCAAACTCTCATAGCCATATAATATACCATCTTAGGTTAGGTCATAACCCTTAGGTTAGAATCCATATAGGGTAGGGCAACTACAACATAGTTTTAGGCATCAACCGTAATAGTTTAGTAATATGTCCTAGGTAAGCATTATTACCATAGTTCAAAAATCCTATAGGGAAAACATTATAGTTTAGGTCAGATCCGAATAGCACCAACCATTCCAACCAAGGTTAAGGAATTTTCCTTATTAGCCCATAAAAAATCTTCAATCTCCTCACACTGATCAGCATTACAAAACATTATAAAGGAGGTCCAAATTTACATTTGCAGCATGATGCCGAGTAAGGACACCTGAAGCCAGGTCCTTCACAATTTACAACAAAACACAAGCTCGGTTCCATAATATGTTTCATTCAGCATGTCAATTAACAAGATGACAATAAAGAAGAACTGAAGCATACCTTGGATCAATGGAATTGATTCAAGGTGTGTTGTTAACATATGGAAAATGTGAAAACAACGGTACAGATTTACAACTTATAATTCACAGAGCAGAATGGCTTCACTTCCAAGTAAACAGAGTTACAACAAGCATGAATTCTGAACAATAATAACTTATCCATTTCAAACATGATTTTCAACATGTCAAAAGAATACACCTTCCTAAGACAAATCACATGTCAATGTTTGCAATGTCAAAAGTGGAAGTCATCATAGTAACAGTCATGACCAAGACGTTACATACCTTCCTCCTTAAAAGAATCATCATCCCGATGATTAACTTAATCAAACCATTAAATTTTAGGACAAAACTTAATTATTGTCCTTCCATTCATATGTTCATAACAGAACTAAATTTGAAAAATTCAAGTTTTCAAAATAGTATTTAAAATAGTTGTCAAATAGTTCAGTAACTGCCCAAGTTTGGCAGATTTAACATCAAAACATGAATAAATTTTTTCAGATTTTATCAATTTTTCAGAATCAATTCTGATCAAACAAGTATGGAAAAGTAGATCTCATATCTTTGAGATTTTCCCAGGTTGCACTTTCTTCATTAAAATGGTCCCACTGGACCTTACATTGACTTATTTCATGATTTCTTAAGTGCAACTAGTGAGTTTCCAGCACTCGAATGGGCTTAACCATGATTATTCCTGGGTCTTGGACCTACAAGGAATTCCAATTCAACACATGTGATAAATCTGAAACATATTTCTTAAGCAAAGAAATATGGAAAACATCATGCATTCATGATAAAGTAGGAGGTAAAGCTAAATGATAAGCTACAGGGTTGATTACTTCAACAATTTCAAAGGGTCCCACATAATGAGGTGATAACTTGGCAGCCTTGCCAAAAGTTATAGAACTCTTTTTCAGCTTAACCCAAAGAAATACCTTCTCACCAAGTTCAAATTTCCTATCAACCCGCTTTAAGTCTGCATAACTCTTTTTCCTATCGGAAAGCTTCCTTCAAGCGTTCACGAATCATTTTAACTTGTTGTTCCATTTCTATAAGGATTTCTAGCCCAATTACCTCTCTATCCTCAATGTTGTCCCAGCTAATAGGGGTTCTACATTTCCTTCCGTATAATGCTTTGAAAGGTGCCATTTTCAGAGAGGCATGATATGTGTTATTATAAGCAAACTCAACTAATGGAAGGTACTCCTCCCATTTATACTGCTGATCCATGCAATACATTCTTAACATATCCTCTAAAACTTGATTAACTCTTTCAGTCTGTCCATCCATTTTCAGGTGATACGCAGAACTGAAATTCAGTTTAGTTCCTAGAGCTGCATTAAGCATTTGCCAAAATCTTGATGTCATTCTTGGATCTCTATCTGATATGATCAATTCAGGTACTCCATGTAACCTAAAAATATCATGCACAAATCTTCTTGCTAACACAGGTGAATCATCCTTTAGATTACCAGCAATAAAGTGTGCTACCTTTGTTAGTTTATCAACAACAACCAGAATAACATCATGTTTATTCTTTGACATAGGAAACCCTTGAACAAAATCCATAGTTATCACTTGCCATTTGTACTGTGGAATGTTGTGAGGGTACAGTAAACTAACTGGATGCATATGTTCCACTTTAACATGTTGACACTCTAAACAGTGTGCCACAAATTTAATCACATCCTTGTTCATCCCTTTCCAGAAATATTGTTGTTTTATATTAGCAAGCATCTTTGTAATGTCAGGGTGACCAGAAAAAGGTGAGTTGTGAAATTCAACTAATAATTTCTTTCTTAAATCATTTGCCAAAGGTATGTATACCCTGTTTTCAAATCACAAAATTCCTTCATTGTCAAAATGAAAACCTTTATATCTCACATCATTTGGATTTGCAGCAAGTGCTATCTTTACTTGCTGAAAATAAGAATCAGATTCCATGACACTTTTCACCTCATCTTTAAACTGAGTTCTCAATGTTATAAGAGCAAGAAATGTGCTTCCTACGACTTAGAGCATCTGCTACTCTATTTTCCTTTCCTTTAATATAGCTTATATCAAAATCATACTGAGATAGAAATTCTAACCATCTTCATTGTCTTGCATTCAGGTTTGGCTGAGTAAAAATATACTTCAACCCAAGATGATCAATTTTTAGTTCAAAAGGCTTACCGAGAAGGTAATGCCTCCATATTTGAAGTGCATGAACAATGGAAGCAAGCTCTAGGTCATGTGGAGCATAATTCCATTCATGTAACTTGAGTTTTCTACTTTCATAAGCTATGACATGATCATCTTACAAATGAATACCTCCAAGACCCTCCCTAGATGCATCGTTACAACAGTAAAGTCCCCATTTGGATCAGGTATAGTCAAAATAGGTGTTGTAGTTAACTGATCCTTTAGAATCTTAAAAGTAGATTCACATTTGTCATTCCAAACAAATTTCTTGTCTTTCTTCTGTAATGAAGTTATTGGTGCAGCAATCTTAGAAAAGTCTTTAACAAACTTTCTATAGTAACCAGCAAGACCCATGAAGCTTCTAACTTCATGCACATTCTTGGGTGCAGGCCACTCAGTTATAGCTACGATCTTTGAAGGATCTACAACTATTCCATTCTTTCTTATAACATGCCCCAAATAGTGCACTTTTGTGTCATAGAAAGAACATTTAGACAACTTACCATACAACTTTCTCTTTCTCAAGATTTCTAAGACTATCTTCAAATGCTCATGATGTTCTTCAATGCTTTTAGAGTATATGAGAATATCATCCAAGAATACAAGCACAAACTTGTCCAAGTATTCTTGAAAAATATTATTCATCAAATTCATAAAAGCGGAAGGTGCATTTGTCAACCCAAAAGGTAAAACTGTGAATTCATAATGCTCATACCTTGTTCTAAAATCTATTTTATGTATGTCTTCATCCTTTATTCTCAACTGATGATATCCAGATCGAAGATCTATTTTAGAATACACCGATGCTCCATGCATCTGATCAAATAGATCATCAATTCTAGGAAGTGGATATCAGTTCTTAATAGTTTCCTTGTTCAACATTCTGTAATCAATGCACAATCTAAGTGTGCCATCCTTCTTTTTCACAAAAATTACCAGTGCTCCCCAAGGTGAGACACTCGGTCTTATCAAACCTTTTGACAAAAGTTCCTGCAACTGAGCCTTAAGCTCTACCAATTCAATGGTAGTCATTCTATAAGGTGCCTTGGATATAGGCTCAGTTCCTGGTTTGATCTCGATCGTGAAGTCAAACTCCCGTTTGGGTGGAAGACCCGGTAACTCTTCTAGAAATACATCTCTGAAATTTCGTAACAAAGGATATTTTTCCATAAAATCATTACCTTCTTCTGTAGTTTCAGAAATATTTATTACATACAAGGTACAACCTTTGTTTTTGGCCTTTTTAAGTTGCATTGCTGACAACTTCCTAACTGAAATCTCATGTTTTACACCCTGAATGACTGTTGTTTTCTGCAGATCATCTAAACAACTAATCTATTTTTCAAAACAATCAACCTTTGCTTTATGCTCAGCTAGCCAATTAACACCTATGATTACATCATAAGACCCCAAAGGAGCAACATAAAGGTCAACTTCTGTGGAAAAACTAGGCAAGTCAAGGACTGCTCCAAAAAGACACATACTAACCATATGAACAACATTATTTCCATAATGCACAGTCCATAATTTATCCATTTTCTCATATTTTCTTTTTAATTTCAAAGCTAACTTAGTAGAAATAAAACATTTAGTAGCTCCAGTATCAAAAAGTATAGTCACAGGTATACCGAATAACTTACCCAGAACTTCT
The DNA here is from genome assembly GCA_019776745.2 of Taxus chinensis. Taxonomy (NCBI): domain Eukaryota; kingdom Viridiplantae; phylum Streptophyta; class Pinopsida; order Cupressales; family Taxaceae; genus Taxus; species Taxus chinensis. The sequence continues at coordinate 355,247 of JAHRHJ020000099.1, forward strand.
ATGGGTGTGACTTGCTTTTCAGCTTGCTTGTCAGCTACTGTAGCGTGTATCCTATGTTGTTGATTGTGGTCATCCTTCTTCAAAGGACAATGACTCACGTAATGATCCTTGACATAATTAAAATAGCCTCTAATAGGCCCCTTCCTAGGCTCAAATTTATTTCAGCCTTGAAGTTATCATTATAGATTCCGTAGGACTTCAGTCTATTATTATTGTTTTCGACAAAGTTGTTATGCATACTAGCAATAGGTTTGTTTATCATTGTTTTCTTATTATTATCAGTGGAAAATTTATTTTTCATGCCAAACCTCTTCCAGGGTCCCTTTTTAGGTGCAAGAGATGAAGAAGAGTTTGGAACCTTCTTTCTAATTTCCTCTCTATGAGCAGAGATTGCTCTTAATTTCTGTTCTTGCCTTATGAATTTTTCAACAACCCCTTCCATAGTGGTTGGATTGTGAACATCCACCTTGCCTCCTATAATGGGATTTAATCCCATAATAAATTTTTGTATCCTGAACTTCTCGTCAGTTTGATACTGAGGCACGTACTTAAGGAGCTTAGTAAACCTTTCCCAGTACTATGTTACAGTTAACTTTCCTTGAGATAAGTTCTGAAATTCAATCATTTTTGATCATAAAAAATTGAGGCAGCCACCATTGCCTAAAGTAACTTTTAAATTGATCCCAAGTTATGTCTGCTTCAACAATATTCAACTCATCCTTGCGGTTGTCCCACCATGAAGATGCCTCATGAGAAATCTGATACGCTCCCCATATTACTTTTGTTTCCTTAGAGAAGTTTCTTATTGCAAATTACTTCTCCATTTCACTGAGCAGTTCTCAGCCCCATCCCAAGTGTAGTTCCATCAAACTTAGGAGGACTTATTCTTTTTATATCATTGGTGATTTAGCTGCTAATCTTGCCTTTTTATTTTCAGGCTGATTAGGTATGTTTACATTACTGTTATCAACACCCAGATTCCCTCCATTGGTGTTGTCCACAGGAGGTGGCTGATCATCATTATCAACATCTTCTTCCTCCTCCTCATTCCCATTACTTGTTGTTCTAGTACAGCCAGGTGATCTCTTGTGTCCAACAGGGCAGCAAGGATCTCATCAAGTTTTTGGGTAGTAGTTACTTCTCCACCCAGTGGCGGGTTGTTTGTAGAATTCCCTCTTGTTTTAACCATTTTCTATTTAAAAAGAAAATGTAAGTTTTATTAGATTATGGACACAATAGGTCCAAGAGCTACAACCTTCAACTCTGATACCAAGATGTAACATTCCCATTTAAGACTTTAGAAACAAGGGATTTTTTTTGAATAATGTTCTCTGCTCTAAATAATTATTATTTAGAACACACATTCAATTTAGATTAATGTTCTCTATTCTTCATATTCATAATATAGAACACACATTCCATTCCATTCAATCTCATAACAAATAACCATATGCAGCTGTAATGACTCGATAAACTACCGATCTCTCACTTCATGACTCGGAGTTTCATCGATCTCTCATTTCATGACTCGGTTTCTTACTGATCCTTCATGTTAATTTAATGTATTGTATACTAAGTATACTTGGTTCTCTTACTCTTTTTGAGGTATTGAAGTTTTCTATTTAAGAGGCCTATTTGAATATTTGTTACCAATATTCATCTGATATCTTGTATCTTAAACTAGGTGACATAGGACAACATAACCAGCAGCTTGCGATACTTTGGCAAAATAATTTCACATGCTTTACATGATCATATTCCTAGATGACATACTCATCAATGGAATACGTCCTTCACCCCCACTTCATCTGTTATCTAGAATGGTCTTTACTGACTCTTGTCAGTCCTCTTGTCCAAGGCTTTACCATAACCCAGATTAGCAACATAGATTGGTATAGAGGACCACTCACAGTGATTAGGGTACATAGACATAATCAATCGACCTAGGTTGATTGTTTGTGTCTAGTTACATTTAGTCATCAAGAGTCCTTTCCTATACAAAATCATGTTCCTAAACTAACCTAGAGTGTAACCAAGTCAAGTCCAAGTTTATGTAAACCTAGATGATCTGATTCAGAAGGGTGTTGTGACATGTCAGCTGCAACATTGTGTCCTCATGAAGGCCCATCTTCATGATGACACATTATTACAGTTGGCATGTACCAACATCCTACATAACCACCTCATCTAGAAGTACATATCTAGCTAAGAGGTTAAATACTTTCTTATCCTTTTAATTTAAGATTTAGTTTCAGCAACCCTGTAGAATTTCTAACCTCTTCAATCGTTATGGTTGCTAACCATCAATGACTTATAATTTCCATGTAGATTAATCTGCAACCAATCCCTCTTCTTGGAGGTTTATGTTTCATTCATTAGTCTATTAACTTAAGTTTCAGACTTACAATCCAAATCAACTTAACAACAATAAGGCTAACTTACATACTTAACCAAGTTTACGCATGACTGAATTTAGATTCTGATTCCTTGATATTAGACTTCATTAAAATGAAGTCTATATTATTATATATATATATATATATATATATATTAAATATTAATCCATTTTCCATTACCTTAATTCGATTTAAGGTTTGATAAGAAGAGGTATAATTTCCTCTTTCCGAATATCCCTTGGGTATTATACCCAAAAAGGATAGTAATGAATATTAAATTTTGAAGACTAATTGTCTTTCCCTTAACATATATTCGTTAGGGTCCATTGCAACAATTACTTATACAAAAACCATATGTAATTTACTTATCTATTATTGTCAATGAATAAACCATATTGACCTAGTTGAGTGTTCATCTATGCATGCCAACTTAAAAGTTGCAATTAAGAGTAGAATAGAGTATCAATACTCTTTTTCTCTATTTCATTTGAGTCCAACTAAATAATCCAAAACATATATGTTTACAAGAGAATAAGAATAATTTTACAATCCCCTTGCAGTAAGCCCAAAAGATAATGGCACATCAAAGATCAATAACACTCAATCCCTTTTTCCATTTATCAAACAAAATACATATTTTACAGATCTAAACATTTCAGACATCTTTCATGTCAATTAACATTGATAAGATTAAGTAAAATTTACAACTTTTCCCTTTTTCAATTACATCTCAAAAAGAATAATAAATTCCTCATTAAAGATGCAGCCTTTAAGTAAACACAGGAAGCATCATACTAGAACTTGTCTTCTTTTATCACTTATGGAATCCATCTACAAAAATTGCTAGCATGGGTCAGTTCATCGAACTGAGCATGATAAGCACTAAACATTAAAACGATGTGCTTTTGACTAACTGTCTCATAAAAATAACTCTGCTTTTATGAAACATTTAAGCAATTCAGATAGATATCACATAAGAAATAAGGATCAAAAAGGGAGATCACATGAACAATCCACATTACTTCAAGTAATGATCATGATCAATCAACATTCTTAAGTCATTAATTTCATAAGAAAAATTACAACAGATAAGTAATATTACATCCCAATTTACTTATCTGTTTCATACTATAATGTCTATAGTTAATTCTTGATTTAAACAAAGGTTCTGTAGACACCAAAATTAGTTCACACTCCCCTTGGTTCCTCATCAAATAACCAACTCAAACACACTCACCTAACCATGGCCCCTCACACCAGACAATAATATTAAATTAATTAGTTAAATTAAATTAATCCATGTCCTCATAATATTTATTATTTAACTGTCCTATTTAACATAATTCCCACACCACCACCTCACCTATACACCTCACCCTAAATCTATTCTTACTATGTTTCCATAACTAACAAAGACCTAACTAAATCCTAAAAATTAAAGCCTACATTCCCTCTAACCACATTCTCACCTGTTAGAAAAGAAGCTTCCATTCTAATCCGTGAAGGAAAACTAAAAAGATCCAAGAAATCAAGCAGACCTACCCATTTTAGTAAACCTATGAAATCCCTCCCTAACTAACGCTGGTCACCCCTAAACTAATGTTGGTTAAGCCCCAAAACCATCATCAGGTACCTTTCATTCCCTTTGGTAACTTTATTTCAAGGTTGACACATTCAGAGAACAAGAAACAAGGCCAGAGATGTATGTAAGCAGAACCGTCATTCACACACACATTTGAACATCCATAGTCAGCATCAAAAGTGACCACAGAGCCATTTTACATTCACAGGAACATCCTAGGAAGCTCCATCACCACACCAAACTCCATCCAACCATAAATCTCATATAACAGTAAGTATACCTCCACCAATTTGGTCTACTACATTATAATAGCTTTTATTATCTTTGTTATCAGATTAAGCTATTGCATCTCCATTTCTTCATTTCTTATCAGTTTGTAATCGAGCCTTTTCCATTATTTACATCATTAGATTACCCATCCTTGCTTGTTGTTAATCCCTGAACACATTTGAGCTCTCTGCAACCCTAAAACCTACCCCACCACCTACATAATATTTCCGATCAAGCCCTCTAATAATTTTCTTTTGAGTTTCTTTTACCTCGACCATACGAACGCTGGTTACCCATAACCATCATTGGTTTCACTTAAACCCACATCAGTCACACTAGACCGATGTCGGTCTCTATGTTTTACCCTCAAACCAAGAAAAAAGCATTAATTCCCCACCAAATACCCAAAACAGCCCAAAACCAGAACATTACCAGTACCAGTACTTTGACAATGACCTCACCCTTCAGATTCAATCATAGCTTAGCCTGTTGTGAATGAATTTTCTTATTGTAATTGAATAAGATACCTGAATCATTTTAACTACAATAGGATTTCATTTATTATTAATATTGAATTGTTTTAAACAATGGATTGACAACCGTCTAGGGAGTATCACACTCCCCAGATCTAGCATACACTAGGTAGTCCACTACATATACTGTTTAGCTTTCATTTGGTGGTCTTTTTATCTATTTTAGGTAGTTCCTCCTAGCCAAAAGGAAGCTCTCACGATCAGTTTTAGATCAAGAAGTCACACACGCACAACAATCTTTAACCAAATTTAACAGGTATTCTTCCTATCCCTTTTACCCTTATCTATTTCATCACAATCTGAGAAATGCTGTAAGAATCAGGTGAAATATTTTGGCATGCCCAATGGGAGCCATTCGAGTTTCCTTGCATTTATTCATTTCTAGGTGAAAGTTGTATGTTTATTTCCTTTTTGAAAGGTTATCACATTAAATTTCTCCCCTGGAATCCTCTCTTTTTTTATTGTCTCAAAGCAATCGTGTTTTGGTACTATAAAAAAAAAACTCTTCTTCTCTTTCATTTGTATTACATTAGTGAAAGATCATACTCTCTCCTGTTCATCTTTTTATGTCATTGAATTCAATATTTCAATTTGGGCTTAAAATCATCTACATTTCATTCTACTGTACTACATTATCTCACATTAAATGAGGGCAACCTCTGCATTGGAAGTCATGCCCAGCTGATGGTTGACAAAAAAATCGTATAAAAGCACTTTCTTTCTCTTTCTCTCTCTCTAAGTCTTTCCAAACATCACAAAATTCAAAAAAGCACACATTCTTAAACAAAATCTCACCCGAAAGAAGTTGTAGGTGACCAAACAATCACGACGCAATGGGCACCCTTCTCGTTACTTCTATCAAGTCATTATCTCAGAGGACGGACCGCCCCTACCATAACATAATCTAAAACCTCTCCTTGTAGATTTCCTTCTTCGTAGGAAGCCTTCCTCACAAAAAAATCTATTCTAAATTTCACGAGTCAGTATTCTAAATAGCATAAGATGAACAAACATAAAGGATAAGAGCACTCTTAGGATCATATTTTTCTTACTGTTTCTGCTTGGCTTGTGTTTTGAGGTGAGAGGACATGCTCTTCATATTTTTATTTTTCCTTGCACGCTCCTCATTATAGTTGGTGTGTTCCAGCTTTGTCTGAGTGTGCATGGACCCCATTTTCATCATTCTTAGAATTCTAGGTTTGATTCCACATTTGATTTTAAATCACAACCACCTTTTTCTTCATCTCTGTTTCAATTTCATAGTAACCAGTGTCGATCCAATGACCTTCATCGGTTACCCTCTGACCATCACTAGTTTTATCCAACTGGCATTGGTTTACTATTCTTTTCGTTAACCTGCCCAAAAGGACACATGTTTCATATTCTTTGTTGTTCAGAGTCTCTGTAACTCTTAGCATCTTCTCTATCATGATAAAATCCATCTACTATTCTATACCTGGTAGATTATCGGTTTTTTTCCCAGTTTAGAATCAATTGTTCTTATTTCCATAGTGACCGACATCAGTTTACCCTGAACCCTGCATCGATTAGCCTATGTAATTTTCTAATGAAACAACCCAATCCACCTAGTCACTAATTTTTTCAAATCCCATTTTTGTTGTATTTCTATGTCATTTATAAAAAGTAGTCCACTGAATCAAGCAACTTATTCACATGGTGTTGACTCATAGCCAAGAAAATGCACCATCATATTTTCCATGCTAATTGTTAACCACTCTGACCCATTCCTTCTTTTAAATCTCCATTCTATCACCTATATTTTTCCTACCCACTCTATCACATCTCACCATACAGGTGATGAGGATTTGCACGACTCCTAGACTAGAATACCACCTTATATTTTCTATCTTTCAATCAAACTCATCCACTCGAGATGCCTCAGGTCAGTTTATACAACATTCCCATATCTATCCCCCCCGACACTCATTCCTTACTTCTGTCATTATTTGCCCTTTGTAGCTTCGCTACTACCTGCATTATCTTGCCCCTATGTAATTTCAGTGTACTAGGACCTATACCTATATGACTGCCAATCTTCCACATCTGTTACAACAACATCCACTATACCTTCTTCAACCACCTAGAACATAAACTCATCTACACCTTTGTCTCACATAATCCATAGTTGGCAACACAACCACCCCTATTTTTTGATGACCCCTAGCCCCATTACTCAATATATTGTCCTTTTATTCCACATCCATCAATTATAATCACCTAGAGTTAAATGTCTCCTTCACTAAGACTTACGTACTATCAGCAACCTCAAATTTCATCTATCATGTCATTTTGGGTACATACCCTCTATCTCACTCCCTCATGCTCAACCTACCTCATGTGCCATAATATGCCTTATACTAGAATGCCACCTCCATCATATGTCCAATACAGCCCTCTTACACTGCAGGAGGTACATATTCCATCACCACCTAGTAATGACCTCATCAAAATGAAGGAGAAGATGTAGACAATGGAGCATTGGTTTCCAGCTCACGTAACTCTCTCACCTATGAAGAAATTTGCAATGATCCTATATACCCATCCATTCCTATTCATCCATAACCCGTACTTGGGAGATGCCTAAATTTAACCCTTCAACAACAAAAAGGACATATAACAACATTTGTAATCTATTCAAACATGGGTGTTATCTGATCATAAAATGATGATCTTTTCTTCTAAGGGTTTCCCATGTCTTTGATCAATCACACATTAGACTGGTAAGTGGATTACCTATACTTTTATCACTAATTTAATTAGAGGTGCCCAAGCCTTCTTAGATCACGGATCAAGTTATTAAGAAGCTTTACCATGACTGACCTCTAGATTCTGACGGTTAATTTGACACGAGTCTATCAGTTTTCTGTAGCTCAGGTGTAGCCATCAATTGTGAGGATTCTAATTACCATAAACCAAACTCATAGAGCTCTTCATGTGGATCTTGAAGACATATTTAGTTTCTAAAACTCAGGACATTCACCATGATTGATTGAAAGCTAGAGATTGGGCCATCGAAGAAAATAAAATCTGTAACATTCCCATTTTAAGACTTTAGAAACAAGGAAATTTTTTTTAAACAATGTTCTCTGTTCTAAATAAAACATTATTTAGAACATACATTCCATGCCAATCAATCTCATAACAGATAACCATATGCAGCTGTAAATGACTCGGTGATACATCGATCTATTCATTTCATGACTCGGTTACCTACCAATCTATTCATGTTTAACTTTAAGTATTGAATACTTATCGTATACTTCGTATACTTGGTTTTCCTACCCTAAATCAGGTACTGAGTGATCTGTTTAAAGAACCTATCTGAATATTTGTTACCAATATTCATCTGATATCATGTTGCTTTAAACTAGGTGACATAGGACAATGCAACCAGCAACTTACGATACTTTGGCCAAATATTTTCAACATACTGTTCATGTCACTATTCCTAGACAACATACTCGTCATACCGGAATACATCCTTCACCTCACTCTTTTTGTTATCTAGAATAGTCTTTACTGACTACCGTCAGTCCACTTGTCCAAGGTTTAACCCTAGCCCAGGTTAGAAACATAATTTTATTATAGGAAGACGCTCACAATGACTTAGGGTATATGGGCATACTCAGTTGACCTAAGTCAACTGGATGTGCCAAGGTACCCTAAGCCATTGAAAGCTACTACCTATCCTAAACATGCCACTAACTTGACCTAGAGAGAAACTAAGTTCAAGTCCTTATTTGTGTGTAGATCTAGATGATCAATGCAGAAGGGTGTTGCCACATGTCAACTGCAATGTTGTATCCTCGAGAAGACCCTAGTCTTCTTGAAGGTACAGTCCTGTAGTTGGCATGTGCCAACATCCTACAGAAACTACCTCATCATGATGTACATACCCCAAGGATGTTATTAATACATTATTAATTTGGATTATTTAACAGATTACAAGCAACCTTGCTTGACCCTAATCCAACACTCCATAAGTTCTTTTCTATATTTGATTCAATTAATCATTAAAGAACTTCTTAGCTTATTATTGCTTTTAATGTTCGTTTTACTAGTTTAACAAGCAGTTAACCAAAAATAGGACAACAATATCATAAGTTCCATTATAATGTAACTTAACCATTCAAAGAAGGTGTAGCAACCAAATAGGTTCAACTATAGTAGACTTCATAGGAAATGAAGTCTAATGATTAACGATCATATCACCAGTCTTTAGATTACATTCCTTTGAGTGAGGAAGAATCTTCCTCTTCATGATTAAGTATTAGGGTTTGCATACCCTTCTTATCCTTCACAATTTCTATAGTTTTACTGCGTATTCATTACACATTCCATTACTATATTAAATTGTTTAGATAATAAACATCATCTTATGCAACTTAACAAGCTGCATCATTATAAGGGAAATTGAACTAATTCCCTTTATCCATCTTATCAAAGGATATCTAGATAAGCATAAAATAATATGAAGAATATCAACAAGATAGAACTTCTATCTTCCTCATAAAAGTACGAGGTAATTTACACAACCAATGCAAGTAAATCTCCAACTTTCAATTCATCATTAAAAACTTATTCATTTACAAGACTATACATTTTAGGCATACTGTATAACAAACAACCTTCATTCCAAAAAGAATACAACTTTTCTTTTTCAATACAACTCAAGAATGAATCAGAATTCTTTACAAAGAATCAGACTTATATCAGCCAATGCATCATATAAGTTTTTGCCTTCTTTTATCACTTACGATGTCCATCTGCAAAAATTGCTAGCACGGGTCAGTTCAATGAACTGAGCATGATAAGCACTAAGCATTAAAACAAAGTGCATTCCACTAATTGTTTCATTAAAACAACTCTGCTTTAATGAAGCAATTAATGCAATCATACAAAATAAGCCTAAGTAATAACATCCCAAAAAGAATCACAAATATAAATCTGCAATCACCTTATGAGAGACCATTATATAATCAGCAACTACTGCATTATATTCTATAAGTATTGTCCCAATCGATACTTATTTACATTAATCAGCAGCCCTTGGCATTTAACTATCCCATAATTCTTACAGAATTGATCTTTCTATCGTCAAGAGATTCTTTTGAAATCAAATATTTTCTTATCATTCCTTCCAAGTTCCAGAAAATATGTAAATTCAAGTTAATTATAACAATGTAATCCTTTTAAGATGAATCATCCTACATCTTAAATAACCAAAAGATTCACAAATCATAAAAAGGCATCCTAATTCTAGGTTAAGTAAAATAACCTAGGTTCTAGATTAGACCTCTTAACAATTCAAGAATGTATACCAAGTCATCAATGTTTCATTTACCAAATTGAGACATTCCCAAATGTCCATAGGTATACATCAAGTATAAACGTAAACAATATCAAATACTAGACAATTACTTACAATAAGTAAAGTATTTGATTCAATCAAACCTATACAGGTTCATAAAAAGATAAAGGAGAACAAATTGAAAGTACATAATTTCCATTTCCTTTTAATCCTCAGAAAGGAAAGATCAACATCCTCAATTTAAACAACTTAAATGATTTAAAAGAAGATTCAATACAACTATTCTCGAATTCAACATTCATTATGAAATAGCAGTCAGGTTCAGAGTGAACCGAATTCATACATATATTATTTATACATATGAAATAAAGAAACAGATTCATCATTAATTTAAGAGATAATCATTCCTTAACAAGAATTCCAATCTAATCCAAGAAGGAAGAGGAACAAACAGTTATAAACTCACTTTCAACCATTATGAGTTTCCAACATTGATTCAGATATTAGTAAATGATCAAACTCCTACATTCCATTATGCAAGATATGACTCATACAGGGTTATCTTTTACCCTTATCCAATCGAGAAAGGATCATACTATCTGTTAAGTACATAGAGAGTAATAACAAATACAACTTTCAAAAGATGTATGCCACAGCCATATGCAACAGTCAAAGTAGACCAATTACCATCCACTTTCAACAGGTCAGACCTAACTGAAAACCACCTGGAGTCGACAAGGCAATAAGAACAACACCTCAATTATGAAACCAAGCAGGCTCAAACAGAGTTGATTAGGTTTCCTAATAAAACCAGAAAGACAAACTTAAAAATAAGTAAGTCTATCATCGAAAAGTATCCAAGATAACTCGAATAAACCAAACAGACCTGAGAAGGTAATTCCCTCATGACATGCAGACAGAGAAAAGTTGATTTCCAGTTTTAGAGAGTAATTTAACAATACTATCCTCAAATATCAGAATGGACAGAAAAATGATTCCAAGAAACTCTATCATACTAACAAGATGGTTTCCATATCGACGAAAGAAATTTGATCTACAAGAAACATGATCAGCCGAGTTCCACCAAAACAATCTAAACTCTCCACATCTGAAAAGAAAGATTGAAAAGGGAAAGAACCCCAAACCAAGTTCAGTGTATCGAACAGTTCCATTCCCTTTCAGTAAGAAAACAAGACTCAATACAAATCTACAGTCAAACAAAGCTTGTATCCATAACAACTTGAACACAAAAACTCAAACTGAGCTACAGTCAAATGGGACTATTATCCCATAATAACTCGTATTGTCTCTCAGGACCAAAAAATATGACTATACAACTCTTAATAAAAGAAAAGTTCATGGTAGAGAAAACTCAAATAAGAAAAGGGTATTCATCCCCCTCCTTCGTTGTTTAAACAAGCCGAAGTAACAACTCAAACCACACTTCTCTTTTATCAACAAAACACGAGTTCCAGTCTGAACTGTACATATAGATAAAATACAGATTGAAAGAAGATTAAAATGCTCCTTTCTCAACACAACTCACGACGTTCTGACGATCAAATAAACAATCGAGACAACAAAAGGAGTAATGCAAGATACCCAAAGATGGGAACAATTTATCACAGTATTTTTCCGCAACTCCTGTTCAAAATCCGTTAAGTGCATTCCTTTACAAAACGTAAAATAGAGTAACCAATGCAACAAAACCAACTCAGAAAGTGTAAAGAAACATAACAATACACTTCCCATTCTCAGCAGAGACTTCCTGTTAAAATTTCCAACAAATCTTATACACCCAAATCCATTTTTGAGTATACAGTCCAAAAATCAGAACTAAAACCAAACAGAAGGGTCTCAAAACTCAAAATGTTTCATCACATTTAAATAATTTAGAGAGAACACACACACAAGTACAACCTTCTCATGCAAGGAACATGAATCCACAAATCACAGATTTCTTCTATCAAGCAAGCAAATAACCAGAGAAAATAGAAAACTATTTACCCACAAAGAGCAAAATTGTTTTTATGAAACATTTATAGAAAAGCAAGAAATCTTAATGGGTAGAGCCTATCATGCCTGATAGTGCCTCTGCCGATTTGAAGAAGACTTCCAGCCAAGAGTTTCCAACACCTCTTCTTCTCCAAGCAAGATCAAACAACAATAATATTTTTCCACAGTGCCTCTTATACATTCCTCGAACCAAAAATAGATCAAAGAATTCAAAAATAGCCACTAAGTGCAGATCAAACTGCTGGTTTGAAAAACTAGATAGCTCCATGCAGAGAAAAAATCATGAAGCATGCAAAGAAAAACAACCCCCAACAAATCCACCAGCATGCCTTCCAAGACGGCTTGCTTGCCAAACCCGAGGCATATTAATGACATTAATTCCAAATTTCCCGCTTATCTTTCCTTGCCACCGCCATTCATAGTTGGCGAGACCTAATTGCACTTCAAAATGCATTTCCAAACTTAGCGATGCCTCCACGTAGGTTCCACTAAATTCCCATGCAATCACCAAATCTGGTAGTACTCTACCTTATTAAATAAAAAATCACATCTCATTAATAGCTTAGGAACCGCCGCTTAGCTCCCACTTGCCAACTGACCCCTAGGTTCCCTTTCATACCCAATAGTTTAGGATAGATGAAATTAGCTTAGGTTAGATCTTAGGTTAATTTAAAAATATAACCTTAGGATATAACCTTCTATCAATAGATTGTCACCTTAGGTTAGGTCTTAGTTTAACCAAATACAATAGGTTAAAAAAATAACTTAGCATCCCTTAGGTTATTTCCCTCCACACTAACTTAGCATTTACAACTTAGGTTAGAATGTCATCCCACGTAAAGTGGCTTAGAAGGAGTTAGGAAATTTTACTTGAGCCTCGAATCTTATTAGGATAGACCGTATAGATAAAGGGCACATTATAATTTCCTTTTTCTCAAGAATCCTGAAGCAGGTTTCCCTTAATGCCATTAAGTGCCCTGCACAGGTCAGTCAAGAAGAGCCGGGCACAACACAAAACCAAATGCTGGCACTGTCTTCAAGATGATAAAGAATTGCAACAACACAAATTCAGTCCATTAAGTCTCTTAATCAATGAATGTCAATTTTTCATTCAGTTTAGATAAGAAGATTTAAAACATTCCTTGGATCAATGGAATTGATCCAAGGGATGAGTCCAATTGCAAAAGATAAATTTGCAACTCTTAAAACCAGATTGCAGCTTACTCATAAGAAGTGAAATAGATAGAAATAGCATATCAGCCCTACAATCAAAGAGCAGAATGATTTATCCACGGCAAGCATGATTTTTCAACAACCATGAAACATACATTTGTCCTGAAAATCACATGTCAATGCTTGCAATGCAAAAGAGGAATATAACAGTTGTCGAGGGTGTTACATGCTTCCCTCCTAAAAAGAATCATCATCCTGATGATTACCTCACTTTAATCATTGCATTCAGGATAATCAATTTTATTCACTATCTTAACATATGTCAAAAACATATCAGAATTTTTAAGTTCCAGAAATCAGCATTACATAGTTGTTTATTCAAAACAAATAAATATCTTCCCAAAACTGGCATACTTATTGTAATATAAAGATAAAATCACAATTTTTTATCAGTCAACAGAATCAATTCTGTTCAAATAGATATGGAAAAGTAGTTTTCATATCCTCAAGGTTTTCCCAAGTTGCACTTTCTTCATTAAACTGGTCCCACTGGACCTTACATTGACTTATCTCATGATTTCTTAAATGCAACTGGTGAGTTTCAAGTACTCGTATGGGTTTAACCACAATTATTCCTGGGTCTTGGACCTGCAAGGAATTCCAATTTAACACATGTGATAAATCTGAAATGTATTTCTTAAGCAAAGAAATATGGAAAACATCATGCATTCGTGACAAAGCAGGAGGTAAAGCTAAATGGTAAGCTACAGGGTTGATTACTTCAACTATCTCAAAAGGTCCCACATAACGTGGTGATAACTTGGCAGCCTTGCCAAAAGTTATAGAGCTCTTTTTCGGTTTAACCCGAAGAAAGACTTTCTCACCAAGTTCAAATTTCCTGTCAATCCACTTTAGATCAGCATAACTCTTTTGCCTATCTGCTGCTTCTTTCAAGTGTTCACGAATCAATTTAACTTGTTCAATTTCAGTAAGGATTTCTGGTCCAATTACCTCTCTATCCTCAATGTTGTCCCAACTAACAGGGGTTCTACATTTTCTTCCGTATAAGTCTTCAAAAGGTCCCATCTTAAGAGAGGCATGGTATGTGTTATTGTATGCAAACTCAACTAGTGGAAGGTACTCTTCCCACTTATACTACTGATCCATACAATACATTCGTAACATATCCTCTAAAACTTGATTAACTCTTTCAGTCTGTCCATCCATTTCTGGATGATACGTAGAACTGAAATTTAACTTAGTTCCTAGAGCTGCATTAAGCATTTTGCCAAAATCTTGACGTCATTCTAGGATCTCTATCTGAAATGATTAATTCAGGTACTCCATGCAATCTGAAAATTTCATGTACAAATATTTTAGCTAATACAGGAGAATTATCCTTCAGATTACCAGCAATAAAATGTGCTACCTTTGTTAGTTTATCAACAACTACCAAAATAACATCATGTTTATTTCTTGACATAGGAAACACTTATCACTTGCCATTTATACTATGGTATGCTATGAGGATACAACAAACTGGCTGGGTGCATATGTTACACTTTAACACGTTGACATTCAAGGCAATGTGTCACAAAATCTATAACATCATTTTTCATTCCCTTCCAGAAATATTGTTGTTTTATATCAGCAAGCATCTTTGTAATACCAGGGTGTCCAGAAAAAGGTGAATTGTGAAATTCTGCTAACAATTTCTTCCTTAAATCATTTAGCGAAGGTACATATACTCTGTTTTCAAATCGTAAGATTCCTTCATTATCAAAGTGAAAACCTTTATACCTCAAATCATTCGGATCTGCAGCAAGCGTTGTCTTTACTTGCTAAAAATAAGAATCAGATTCCATAACACTTTTTACTTCATCCTTAAATTGAGTTCTCAATATTATAAAATCACAAATGTGCTTCCTATGGCTTAGAGCATCAGCCACTCTATTTTCTTTACCCTTTATATAACTTATGTCAAAATCATATTGAGACAAAAACTCTAACCACCTTCATTGTCATGCATTTAGATTTGGCTGAGTGAAAATATACTTCAGCCCAAGATGATTAGTTTTCAATTCAAAAGGTTTACCAAGTAGGTAATGCCTCCAAACTTGTAGTGCATAAACAATGGCAGCAAGCTCTAAATCATGTGGAGCATAATTCAACTCATGTAACTTTAGTTTTCTACTTTAGTAAGCTATGACATGATCATTTTGTAACAAAATACCTCCTAGACCTTCACCAGATGCATCAGTTACCACCATAAAATTTCCATTAGGATTTGGTACTGCTAGAATAGGTGATGAAGTTAACTGTTCCTTCAAGGTTTTGAATGCAATTTCACATTTCTCACTCCAAACAAAACTTTTTATCCTTCTTCTGTAAGGAATTTATTGGTGCAGCCACCTTAGAAAAATATTTTACAAATTTCCTATAGTAACCAGCAAGCCCCATGAAGCTTCTAACTTCATGCACATTCTTTGGTGCAGGCCACTCAGTTATAGCTACAATTTTAGAAGGATCTACAACAATTCCATTTTTACTTATTACATGTCCCAAATAGTGTACTTCTGTGTCATAGAAAGAACATTTAGATAGCTTACCATATAGCCATCTCTTTCTTAATATTTCCAAAACTATCTTCAAATGCTCATGGTGTTCCTCAATACTTTTAGAATATATGAGAATGTCATCCAAGAATACGAGCACAAATTTGTCCAAGTATTCTTGAAATATATTGTTCATTAAATTCATAAATGTTGCAGGTGCATTTGTTAATCCAAAAGGTAAAACCGTGAACTCATAATGTCCATACCTTGTTCTGAAAGTTGTTTTATGAATGTCCTCATCCTTAATCCACAATTGATGATATCCAGATCGAAGATCTATCTTAGAATATACCGATGCTCCATGCATCTGATCAAATAGATCATCAATCCTAGGGAGTGGGTATCTATTCTTGATTGTTGCTTTGTTTAACATTCTGTAATCAATGCACAATCTAAGTGTTCCATCCTTCTTTTTCACAAAAATTACAGGTGCTCCCCAGGGTGAAACACTTGGTCTAATCAAACCTTTAGAAAAAAGTTCCTACAACTGAGCCTTAAGCTCTACTAATTCTGTAGTAGTCATTCGATATGGTGCTTTAGAAATAGGTTCAGTTCCAGGCTTGATCTCAATCGTGAAATCAAACTCCCTTTTGGGTGGAAGACCTAGAAATTCTTCTAGAAATATGTCACTGAAGTCTCGTAACAGTGGATATCATTCCATAACATCATTGTTCTCTTCAGTTGTTTCTACAATTTTCACTACATATAAGGTACAACCTTTATTTTTGGCCTTTTTAAGTTGCATAGCAGACAGTTTTCTGACTGAAATCTCACGTTTCACACCCTGAATCTCTGTTGTTTTTCTACATCTAAACAACTAATGTGTTTTTCAAAACAATCCACTTTAGCCTTATGTTCTGCTAACCAATTAACACCTATGATTACATCATAAGACCCCAAAGGTGCAACATAAAGATCAACTTCAGTGGAAAAGTTAGGTAAATCAAGGATTGCTCCAAAAAGACACATACTAACTGTATGAACAATATTGTTTCCATACTGCACACAGTCCATGTTTTATCCATATTTCCATAGCTTTTCTTTTTAGTTTTGATGCTAATTTACTAGAAATAAAACATTCAGTAGCTCCGGTATCAAAAAGAATAGTTATAGGTAAACCAAATAACTTACCCAGAACTTCTATGGGCATGGCCTGTTTCTCAGCCTACTTGTCAGCTACTGCAACGTGTATCTTGTGCTGCTGATTACGATCATCCTTTTTCAAAGGGCATTGATTTGTGTAATGATATTTTCCATAGTTATAACAGCCTCCTATAGGTCCCTTCCTAGGCTCGGGTTTATTTCCAGCCTTAGAGTTATCATTCTGGCCCCCATAGGACTTTTGTCTGTTATTATTGTTCTTAGCAAAGTTGTTCCGTGCATTACCAACAAACTTGTTTGTTGTTTCTTTCTTATTAGTATCAGATGAAATATTACTTTTCATTCCAAATTTCTTCCATGGTCCTTTCTTAGGTGCAAGAGATGATGAAGAGGAGTTGGGATTTTTCTTCCTTACTTCCTCCTTGTGAGCAGAAATTGCCTTTAATTTTTGTTCCTGCCTTATGGCCTTTTCAACAACCCCTTCCATCATGGTTGGGCTGTGAACATCCACCTCTCCTCCTATAACGGGATTCAATCCCATGATGAATTTCCATATCCTGAACTTCTCATCAGTTTGGTACTGAGGTACATACTTAAGGAGTTTTGTAAACCACTCCCAATACTCAGTTACAGTTAGCTTTCCTTGAGCTAAGTTCTGGAATTCAATCATTTTCTGATCATAGTAAAGTTGTGGCAGCCATCATTGCCTAAAGTATCCTTTAAATTGATCCCATGTGATATTAGTTTCATCAATGTTTAACTCAGCCTTACGGCTGTCCCACCATGAAGATGCCTCATGAGAAAGCTGATATGCTCCCCATATCACCTTTGTTTCTTCTAAGAAATTCCTTATTGCAAAGTATTTCTCCATTTCACTGAGCCAATTCTCAGCCCCATCTCCTAATGTGGTGCCATCAAACTTGGGTGGACTTATCCTTTTTATATCATTAGTGAGTTCAGCTGCCAGCCTAGCCTTTTTATTCTCAGGCTGAACAGGTATGTTCACATTGTTATTATCAACACCCACATTGGCGTTGTCCCCCGGAGGTGGCTGATTATTGTTATCAGCATCATCTTCCTCCTCATTTCCCATTACTTGTTGTTCAAGTACAGCCAAATGATCTCTTGTGTCCAATAGGGCAGCAAGGATCTCATCAAGTTTCTGGGTAGTTGCTACTCCTTCCTCAGGTGGAGGGTTATTTGCAACATTTCCTCTTGTTCTAACCATTTTCTGTTACAAGAAAATTTAAGTTTCATCAGATTATGGACACAGTAGGTTCAAGAGCTGTAACCTTTAGCTCTGATACCAAGATGTAACATTCCCATTTTAAGACTTTAGAAACAAGGAATTTTTTTATTTTTTTTTAACACAATGTTCTCTGATCTAAATAAAACATTATTTAGAACATACATTCTATGCCAATCAATCTCATAACAGATAACCATATGCAGCTGTAAATGACTCGGTGATACACCGATCTATTCATTCCATGACTCGGTTACCTACCGATCTATTCATGTTTAACTTTAAGTATTGAATACTTATCGTATACTACGTATACTTGGTTCTCTTACCCTAAACCAGGTACTGAGTGATCTGTTTAAAGAACCTATCTGAATATTTGTTACCAATATTCATCTGATATCACGTTGCTTTAAACTAGGTGACATAGGACAAACAACCAGTAGCTTGCGATACTTTGGCCAAATATTTTCAACATACTGTTCATGTCACTATTCCTAGATGACATACTCATCATTTTGGAATACGTCCTTCACCTCACTCATCTGTTATCTAGAATGGTCTTTACTGACTACCGTCAGTCCACTTGTCCAAGGTTTAACCCTAGCCCAGGTTAGAAACATATTTTATTATAGGAAGATGCTCACAATGACTTAGGGTATATGGGCATACTCAGTTGACCTAAGTCAACCGGATGTGCCAAGGTACCCTGAGCCATTGAAAGCTACTACCTATCCTAAACATGCCACTAACTTGACCTAGAGAGAAACTAAGTTCAAGTCCTTATTTGTGTGTAGATCTAGATGATCAATGCATAAGGGTGTTGCCACATGTCAACTGCAATGTTGTACCCTCGAGAAGACCCTAGTCTTCTTGAAGGTACAGTCCTGCAGTTGGCGTGTGTGCCAGCATCCTACAGAAACTACCTCATCAAGATGTACATACCCCAAGGAGGTTATTAATACATTATTAATTTGGATTATTTAACAGATTACAACAACCTTGCTTGACCCTAATCCAACACTCCATAAGTTCTTTTCTATATTTGATTCAATTAATCATTAAAGAACTTTCTTAGCTTATTATTGCTTTTAATGTTCGTTTACTAGTTTAACAAGCAGTTAACCAAAAATAGGACAACAATATCATAAGTTCCATTATAATGTAACTTAACCATTCAAAGAAGGTGTAGCAACCAAATAGGTTCAACTATAGTAGACTTCATGGCAAATGAAGTCTAATGATTAACGATCATATCACCAGTCTTTAGATTACATTCCTTTGAGTGAGGAAGATTTTCCTCTTCATGATTAAGTCTTAGGGTTGTCATACCCTTCTTATCCTTCACAATTTCTATAGTTTTACTGCGTATTCATTACACATTCCATTACTATATTAAATTGTTTAGATAATAAACATCATCTTATGCAACTTAACAAGCTGCATCATTATAAGGGAAATTGAACTAATTTTCTTTATCCATCTTATCAAAGGATATCCAGATAAGCATAAAATAATATGAAGAATATCAACAAGATAGAACTTCTATCTTCCTCATAAAAGTACGAGGTAATTTACACAACCAATGCAAGTAAATCTCCAACTTTCAATTCATCATTAAAAACTTATTCATTTACAAGACTATACATTTCAGGCATACTGTATAACAAACAACCTTCATTCCAAAAAGAATACAACTTTTCTTTTTCAATACAACTCAAGAATGAATCAGAATTCTTTACAAAGAATCATACTTATATCAGCCAATGCATCATATAAGTTTTTTGTTCTTTTATCACTTACGATGTCCATCTGCAAAAATTGCTAGCACGGGTCAGTTCAATGAACTGAGCATGATAAGCACTAAGCATTAAAACAAAGTGCATTCCACTAATTGTTTCATTAAAACAACTCTGCTTTAATGAAGCAATTAATGCAATCATACAAAATAAGCCTAAGTAATAACATCCCAAAAAGAAGCACAAATATAAATCTGCAATCACTTTATGAGAGACCATTATATAATCAGCAACTACTGCATTATATTCTATAAGTATTGTCCCAACATATACTTATTTACATTAATTAGTAGCCCTTGGCATTTAACTATACCATAATTCTTACAGAATTTGAAATACATATTTGATCTTTCTATCGTCAAGAGTTTCTTTCGAAATCAAAGACTTCCTTATCATTCCTTCCAAGTTCCAGAAAATAGTAAATTCAAGTTAATTACAACTATGTAATCCTTTTAAGATGAATCATCCTACATCTTAAATAACCAAAAGATTCACAAATCATAAAAAGGCAGCCTAATTCTAGGTTAAGTAAAATAACCTAGGTTCTAGATTAGACCTCTAAACAATTCAAGAATGTATACCAAGTCATCAATGTTTCATTTACCAAATTGAGACATTCCCAAATGTCCATAGGTATACATCAAGTATAAACGTAAACAATATCTAATACTAGACAATTACTTACAATAAGTAAAGTATTTGATTCAATCAAACCTATACAGGTTCATAAAAAGATAAATGAGAACAAATTGAAAGTACATAATTTCCATTTCCTTTTAATCCTCAGAAAGGAAAGATCAACATCCTCAATTTAAACAACTTAAATGATTTAAAAGAAGATTCAATACAACTATTCTTGAATTCAACATTCATTATGAAATAGCAGTCAGGTTCAGAGTGAACCGAATTCATACATATATTATTTATACATATGAAATAAAGAAACAGATTCATCATTAATTTAAGAGATAATCATTACTTAACAAGAATTCCAATCTAATCCAAGAAGGAAGAGGAACAAATAGTTATAAACTCACTTTCAACCATTATGAGTTTCCAACATTGATTCAGATATTAGTAAATGATCAAACTCCTACATTCCATTATGCAAGATATGACTCATACAGGGTTATCTTTTACCCTTATCCAATCGAGAAAGGATCATACTATCTGTTAAGTACATAGAGAGTAATAACAAATACAACTTTCAAAAGATGTATGCCACAGCCATATGCAACAGTCAAAGCAGACCAATTACCATCCACTTTCAACAGGTCATACCCAATTGAAAACCACCTGGAGTCGACAAGGCAGTAAGAACAACACCTCAATTATGAAACCAAGTAGGCTCAAACAGAGTTGATTAGGTTTCCTAATAAAACCAGAAAGACAAACTTAAAAAGAAGTAAGTCTATCATCGAAAAGTATCCAAGAATAACTCGAATAAACCAAACAGACCTGAGAAGGTAATTCCCTCATGACATGCAGACAGAGAAAAGTTGATTTCCAGTTTTAGAGAGTAATTTAACAATACTATCCTCAAATATCAGAATGGACAGAAAAATGATTCCAAGAAACTCTATCAGACTAACAAGATAGTTTCCATATCGACGAAAGAAAGTCGATCTACAAGAAACATGATCAGCCGAGTTCCACCAAAACAATCTAAACTCTCCACATCTGAAAAGAAAGATCGAAAAGGGAAAGAACCCCAAACCTCGAATAGTTCCATTCCAGTTCAGTAAGAAAACAAGACTCAATACAAAGCTACAGTCAAACAAAGCTCGTATCCATAACAACTTGAACAAAAAAAATCAAACCGAGCTACAGTCAAATGGGACTATTATCCCATAATAACTCGTATTGTCTCTCAAGACCAAACAATACGACTATACAACTCTTAATAAAAGCAAAGTTCATGGTAGAGAAAACTCAAATAAGAAAAGGGTATTCATCCCCCTCCTTCACTGTTTAAACAAGCCGAAGTAACAACTCAACCACACTTCTCTTTTATCAACAAAACATGAGTTCCAGTCTGAACTGTACATATAGATAAAATACAGATTGAAAGAAGATTAAAACACTCCTTTCTCAACACAACTCATGATGTTTCCGATGATCAAATAAACAATCGAGACAACAAAAGGAGTAATGCAAGATACCCAAAGATGGGAACAATTTATCACAGTATTTTTCTGCAACTCCTGTTCAAAATCCGTTAAGTGCATTCCTTTACAAAACGTAAAATAGAGTAACCAATGCAACAAAACCAACTCAGAAAGTGTAAAGAAACATAACAATACACTTCCCATTCTCAGCAGAGACTTCCTGTTAAAATTTCCAACAAAGCTTATACACCCAAATCCATTTTCGAGTATACAGTCCAAAAATCAGAACTAAAACCAAACAGAAGGGTCTCGAAACTCAAAATGTTTCATCACATTTAAATAATTCAGAGAGAACACACACACAAGTACAACCTTCTCATGCAAGGAATATGAATCCACAAATCACATATTTCTTCCATCAAGCAAGCAAATAACCAGAGCAAATAGAAAACTATTTACCCACAAAGAGCAAAGTTGTTTTAATGAAACATTTAGAGAAAAGCAAGAAATCTTAATGGGTAGAGCCTATCATGCCTGATAGTGCCTCTGCCGATTCGAAGAAGACTTCCAGCTGAGTTTCCAACACCTCTTCTTCTCCAAGCAAGATCAAACAACAATAATATTTTTCCACAGTGCCTCTTATACATTCCTCGAACCGAAAATAGATCAAAGAATTCAAAAATAGCCACTAAGTGCAGATCAAACTGCTGGTTTGAAAAACCAGATAGCTCCATGCAGAGAAAAAATCGTGAAGCATGCAAAGCAAAACAACCCCCAACAAATCTGCCAGCATGCCTTCCAAGATGGCTTGCTCACCAAACCCGAGGCATATTAATGACATTAATTCCAAATTTCCCACTTATCTTTCCTTGCCACTGCCATTCATAGTTGGCGAGACCTAATTGCACTTCAAAATGCATTTCCAAACTTAGCGATGCCTCCACGTAGGTTCCACTAAATTCCCATGCAATCACCAAATCTGGCAGTACTCTACCTTATTAAATAAAAAATCACATCTCATTAATAGCTTAGGAACCGCGCTTAGCTCCCACTTGCCAACGACCCCTAGGTTCCCTTTCATACCCAATAGTTTAGGATAGATGAAATTAGCTTAGGTTAGATCTTAGGTTAATTTAAAAATATAACCTTAGGATATAACCTTCTATCAATAGATTGTCACCTTAGGTTAGGTCTTAGTTTAACCAAATACAATAGGTTAAAAAATAACTTAGCATCCCTTAGGTTATTTCCCTCCACACTAACTTAGCATTTACAACTTAGGTTAGAATGTCATCCCACGTAAAGTGGCTTAGAAGGAGTTAGGAAATTTTACTTGAGCCTCGAATCTTATTAGGATAGATGGTATAGATATAGTGCACATTATAATTTCCTTTTTCTCAAGAATCCTGAAGCAGGTTTCCCTTAATGCCATTAAGTGCCCTGTACAGGCCAGTCAAGAAGATCTAGGAACAACACAAAACCAAATGTTGGCACTGTCTTCAAGATGATAAAGAATTGCAACAACACAAATTCAGTCTGTTAAGTCTCTTAATCAATGAATGTCAGTTTTTCATTCAGTTTAGATAAGAAGATTTAAAACATTCAAGGGATGATTCCAATTGCAAAAGATAATTTTGCAACTCTTAAAACCAGATTGCAGCTTACTCATAAGAAGTGAAATAGATATTTGTAAGCAAAAACATATCAGCCCTACAATCAAAGAGCAGAATGATTTATCCATGGAAAGCATTATTTTTCAACAACCATGAAACATACATTTGTCCTGAAAATCACATGTCAAAGAGAGCTATGGGCGTATGGGTGGCTGCGTTTGTTGTACATTCATTCTTCACTATTGGGACTATGAGCACATTGTCTATGTGTGTCCAGTGGATATGCCCTGAGTGGATGCCTCACATGGGTTTTGTGTGGGTGGGGTACAGGCGATGGGTGCTTGTTATTGGAGAGTGGTGATCAGATAGGGTTACACATGATGTAGCATACTACCAGTGGCTATTGGAGGGGTTGTCCAAAGTAGACATTATATGGAGACCATATGTGAGTTATACCTCATACATATAGATGGATGAGTATCTAGCTAGCCTTTAGCTACTTAGATGTATAGAGGGGTGCTGTGCAGGAGAGCACAAGATGATCCCTGTAGATAGGGTCTGATGACAGTTTGGACTATTACAGGATATACTACCACCATTCCCACAGTATCAAAGGGATGATGTGGAGAGACCACTACCACTTCCATAGCCGACAATACCTATTTGGGAGGAGGAGTAGGTTATAGACCAGTGGATTGATGATGCCGGCGTGATGGACAGGTATAAACAGTGGTGAGCGGCCCATCTACCAGTAGTGCCTCCCAAGCCCGGGTAGCCAGATTTAGCCACCATCACTGTGTAGAGAGATGCCCTATAGGGGTAGGTGGTGACCCTAATTACAGAGTTGGGGATGGTACAGGGGCAGTTAGCAGCATCAGAGGCATAGGTGGCTATATTACATGCCTAGGTGGCCAATCTATAGGCCTAGATGGCCCAGGGTGGATACAAAGAGGGTGATGATGAGTAGGTAGCCACCTTACAGGTGCAGGTTATAGGTTTACAGGGCCAGTTGGCCACTATAGAGGCATAGATTCAGGAATTAGAAGCTCAAGAAAAGGCACAGGGTGCGAGGTCAATAGCAGCTCCACAGGTACCGGGACAGGGTCCCAGTTCACAAGCAGGGGTGGAATAGGGTCCCAAAGGACAGGTACCGGGGATGAGGCCAATGGGTCCACCATAGACAGTACCCCTATCTAGGTTACGTGATGCCTTAGGTGAGGCCAAATACTATCAGGATCAGTTGATGGCTGCCAGAATAAATTTTCTATCTTATGGAGAGTACATGGCACAATAGGCCTCTAGTGAGAGGACCAAATCCTGTACTCACAATGTGGAGAGAATAGGGGCCATCAAGCCCTGAGACATGATCAGGGTGATGCCACCAACTCATAGAGGCCAGCTCCAAGTGATGTACCAGCAGGGGGCCAACCACATTCTATGGTAGGCAGTGAGATTATATCAAGCCATTAGACAGGAGCCAAGGAGGAGACCAAAGAGATTGACATAGAGGATGCTTGATAGGATGATTCCTGATGCCCATCACTGTATTTTGATGTATTTTAGTTATTTTTTTATATATACCAACTTGTGTGCCAAAGATGGTGAGGATGTACGAGAGTTTTGTATATTTTTGAGCATATACCGGCCTGTGCGCCGAAGATGGTGAGGTTGTATATGAGAGTTTTGAAAGATTGGATTATATACATCGACTTGTATGCCAAATATATTTGATAGTTATGTCTATGGATACACATGTTTGGATATTATATTTATAGAGATGATGATGATGATGGTCATTATGTGCTTGTGTTGATACAATTTTATTATTATGCATAGATGGATTTAGGATAGGTGTGTTAGACGTGGATGGAGTCAGGTTATAGGCATGAATCGAGTTAGGTTGTAGGCATGGTTGAGTCAGGTTGTGGTCTAGACATGGATTGAGTTAGGTTATAGGCATGGTTGAGTCAGGTTGTGGTCTAGGCATGGATTAAGTCAGGGTTGGGTCTAGGCATGGATTAAGTCAGGTTGTAGTCTAGGCATGGATTGAGTCAGGTTGTAGGCATGGTTGAGTCAAAATTGGTTGAGGTAGTAATTCATTAATTTGTGCAATGAATGATGATATGGGTCATGTTTAAGATGTTTTATAATACATGCATAATGATGGTAAAGAAATGGTAGTCACAATAGATATATGTTTTGATGATGATAAAAATGTGAAGCAACTTGTTGTTTGTTTGGTTTAATTTCCAATTTTTGATATAAAAAGGAAACTAATTAGGGTAAAATGTGATTGGGGAAAATGAAAGATGAATTGGTTAGGGTGGATAGTGGCCAAGCTAACCTCCAAGGGCCCCATGCCCTTTGAGTTCTGCCTACATAGTCCCAGCTAAAAGGGACCTTAGGCTGATGTAGTTCTCCCATAAGCTAGGGAAGAATGTGAGTAGGTAAGAGTATGGGTGGGTATGTTATAGGCATGATTGAGTCTCTGTCTATTAGGTATGGGTGAATTGTGAGCTCATTAGTAGAGGTGATGTTGAGTGTGGTGGAAGAAGAAGATGACCCAAAGGTAAGCATTGAGTTCCAAGTCCTGTATAAGGTCATAAATACGTAGTAAATAAGGTTAAAAGATAAGAGGAGAAAAGAAATCAACTTGATTGGTTAGGATCATAATGAGTACGTCATACCTGAGATAGGCTTGATGAACATAAGACCCTAAAGACATTACATGATTGAGTATTCTAAAGGTGTAAATTAGTCACATGACCACCAAATATCATGGTTCCATAAGGTCCCTTGAGGCAGTAGGAAATGAAAGTGTGAATTGTAAGAGGGTGAAAAGTGGTTAGTTTTTATATGGTACTAGGTAGCATGCCTTTTGTACTAAGAGATCCAAGGTCACAATGGGTAAGTCCATGATAAAAGGCTGTTTGTTTTAACTGATGTTTGAGATAGACGGATCAATGCAGGAAGTCTATATGGGATGAGGAAATTAACTCCTTGAGGTATTTGTGAAGCTGATCGATGTGGGAAGCTTCATATTCTCTCTCTTTATTATATATATCTCTCTATTATTATTATATATATATATATATTGAAAGAGCTTTTACATAGCTGTCCTTCAAGGGAGTAGTCTATTTATAACAGTGATTGTAGAGAGAAAGATGTCCTTTTGAGGGAGTCCTCTCTTTATTGGAAGTTTGACTCAAGGAGTTGGATCCCATGTGAGGGATTTTAAGTCATGGACAAGACTAAGGTGAAGAATAGGATTCTTGTTCAGAAAGTAGGGTGAAATGACCATGGGATCTCATCTAAAGGTAAAAAAAAGTATCCATGAGAATCATGTTATGTGTAGCGCCTTGGTACACATATTCAAGATAAGATAACAAGTGATGGGTACGCACATGATTCTTATTTAATCATTGGTGATGGCGTAGAAGTGGATAGTTCTCAAGGGACAAGCATGGAAAGAGGAAGAAGGTGAGGTAGAACTAAAAGTCAACAATAGAATGGTCAAAGATGCAAGGTGTTAAGGGGCTCAGGTTTGGGTTTACCCTCAAGTGAAGATAAATGATAAGCACCTGATCTATAAGTATGAGTCACGATGTATGGTCCTAGCCAATTAGGAGCAAATTTACCCTATTTACTTTTTTTTGCTTTGGTTATGTGTTGATTTTCTTTTAGGACAAGGTCACCAACTTGGAAGGTTTATTCATGGATGTGTTTGTCATAGGCACGTTTGATATGTTTTTTGGTAAACTTGAAGATGGTCAAGAGCATTAAGATGATGTTCATCTAGTAACTCAAGTTGTGATAAACGGTCCTGATGAAAGTCATCATCAATGAGCATGTCATGGAGAGAAATGTAGAGTGAGGGAATTTGGACTTCGAGAGGTAGAACAGCCTCTGTACCATAGACCAGAGAAAAGGGTGTGGCAGTAGTGGAAGTATGGATACTAGTGTGGTATGCCCATAGGGTGAAAGGAATGTGTGTATGCTAGTCCTTCCCAGTATTGTTAACCACTTTCATGAGAATTTTGTTTAGGGTTTTATTGGTGGATTCAGCTTGTTCATTAGTCTGTGGGTAATAAGGTGATGAGAAACTCAGCTAAATGCTGAAGGTGTCACAAATTTTTTCGCAAGGTTTTATTTTTGAATTGTTTTCCATTATCAGTGATGAGGTGATGTGGGACACCAAAGCGACAGATGATGTGATGATTGATGAACTCACATATTTTCTCAGCTTTCATGGAAATGAGAGGTATGGATTCAACCCATTTTGTGTAGTATTTAGTAGCGGTGATGATCCATTGATGTCGTTGGGAAGAATGGGGATTGATCTCTCTGACAAGATCCAAACCCCATTGAGAGAAGGGCCAAAGGTCACGTTTGACTTGTAAGGCATGACTAGGTGTATGATGAAGGTCAGCATGTTGTTGGAATTTTACACAACACTTGATGTAGTCACAACAATCATGGTTGAGGGTCAGCCAGTAATAGCCTAGGTGAAGAATATGCTTAGCAATAGCGAGGCCACTGAAGTGACCTCCACATATGCCATCATGAACTTCCTTAATGGTATAAGGAATTTTGGAACTTGTAAGGCACCGTAAGAGAATGCCATCGAAGCCATGTTTGTAGAGGAGGCCACCCATGATGACGTAATGAGAGACCTTTTTAAGAAAGGCCCATTTTCCATTACGAGTGAGGTTAGAGGTAAGATGGAATGGGAAAGGTAGTATGAGTATTGTTTATACCAAAGGTCACTCGGGTCAGGGGTAGCAGTTCCAATGGAGTAAACCTCACGTGGTAAATAAGAGGGTGATTGGAGTCTTTTTACGGTGACAAAGATTTTAGAATCGGCAGGTGAAGCGGGGATTTGAGAAGCCAAGTAGGCCATAGTATCTGCAAATTTGTTGGTTGAACGTGGGACAGTTTGAAGGGTGTAACGGTCGAAGGTGGTCAAAATTATGTCTACATGATGTTTATACTTTTGAAGTGTCTCATTACGACATTTCTATATACCATTGACTTGGTTTACAACCAATTGGGAGTCACCAAAGATGTTGATGGATTTGACATCCAAGGCATAGGCAAGCTTGGAGACCTAATACGAGTGCTTCGTATTCGACAATATTGTTTGTACAATCAAAATCTATTTTGAAAGACAAAGGCATGGGTCCACCATCAAGTGGAATGAGAATAACTCCTACCCCACCCCATGCTGACACTTGGAACCATCAAAGAAGAGTGTCATTTGGTATGTTGGCTCGTCCAAGGAAAAGGAAG
Source organism: Taxus chinensis (assembly GCA_019776745.2). Lineage (NCBI taxonomy): Eukaryota > Viridiplantae > Streptophyta > Pinopsida > Cupressales > Taxaceae > Taxus > Taxus chinensis. The sequence goes on from JAHRHJ020000099.1 coordinate 384,317, forward strand.
CAATTGACTCATCTGGAAAGTCAAAATTAGAAGGTTTATCCCCGGAAATAGGTGCATTGGCCAATTGGTCGGTGATAGCTTGGCCCTTGATGGAATTTTGATGGATAAATTTGAGGTCGAGGTTGGCCAAAAGCATAAGCTAGCGTGTGGCACGTTGATTTTGGTAAGGTTTGGCATACATGAAGTGTAGGGGTCAGTGTTGGTCACAACATAAGTTTTGTGATTAAGTATGTAATGCAGAGTTTGGTGGCAATGAAAAATAAGGCTAAGCAAAGTTTTTTGGCATGGGTGTATCAGGTTTCGTAGTCTAAAAGAGTACATCTTATGTAATAAACCACCTGCTCCTTGTGTTGTTCATCGTGATGAGTGAGCATGGCCCCCAAGGAGTGATCGGTAGCTGAGATATATAGGTAGAAGGGTTGATCATCTTTAGGTGGAATGAGTACGGGTGGTTGGAGAAGGTATTTTTTTAAGGCCTCAAAAGCTTTGTGGTAGTCATTATCCCATTTAAAGGAGACATCCTTCTTGAGAAGATGATGAAATGGTTGACACCGATCAGACAATTGTGAGATGAAATGGTGAATAGACTACAACTTACCTTGCAGGCTACGAGTTGCCTAAGATTAGTGGGCTGGAGGAATTTCAAGAATGGCCTTGACTTTAGTAGGGTCAACTTCTATACCATGTAAGGAAATGATAAATCCCAGGAGATTTTTCCTGAGAGAACTGCGAAGACACACTTCTTGGGTTGAAGGTGAACACAATATTTAATAAGGTGGTCAAAGATGGTTTTTAGGATGGTGAGGTGCTCAGAGCAGCATTTAGATTTGGCAAGGAGATCATCCACGTAATCTTCCAATATATGATGCATGATGTCATGGAAGATATAAGTCATAGCCCGTTGATATGTGGCACCAGCATTTTTAAGGCCAAAAGGCATGACTCGATAGCAGAAGGTCCCCCAAGGGGTGATGAATGTGGTTTTGTGTTGATCCTTTAGGGCAAGAAAGATTTGGTTATAACCAAGAAACCATCCATGAGTGATAGCATCTCGTGACTAGTAGTAAGGTCAACCAACTGGTCAATACTGGGTAGAGGGAAGTCATCTTTTGGGTAGGCTAGGTTGAGGTCATGGAAATCCATGTGCAAATACGAAGTCCCCTTGTTGCCTTAGTGACAGGGACAATGTTAGAAATCCAATGAGGATAATCAATGGGTAAGATGAAGGAAATGGAAAGAAGGCGTTGAAGTTCTTCTTTGATGAGAAGGGCAATGCGAGGGTGCATTTTCCTCAGCTTTTGTTTTATGGGCTTAGCATCGGGAATGGTTACGATATTGTGGACCACTATGGTGGGGTCAATACCAGGCATATCTACGTAAGACCAAGTGAAAATGTGGTTATGGTTTTTAAGAAGAGAAGTGATGGCTTCCTATTCAGCAACATCTAAAGATTGTCTGATCTTTAGAATGTGAGGGTCGTCCTGAGTATGAATGTTGATTTCGATAGTCGATTCATTCAACATGGTTTTGCATCTTAGATGGTAATGACTGATGAATATATGAGTCTTCTGCACCAAGGTAGGTGAGTATAGATTCATCATCCTGGCATTGAATGATGTTAATCGAAGGTGTATCGTCATCGATCATTTCAGGGTACAGGAAGGGAAGAGAAGAGGGAGCCTCGCCCTCATGTTGATAAGTCAGAGGCCCCAAGGAAATGGTGTTTATGAAAAAAAAAAGTTAGGAGGAATGGATTCTGGATCCATTGACTCTGTTGGTGAAGGTGGTGATGGTGGTGATGAAGGTGGAGAAGGGCTGATGTCTTCAATGAGTTCAATGCGGGCCTTCTTGGTAGGTGGTTCAGCAAAGCCGATACCACTACGGTCGTTATGTTTGTGGGTAGTACATGGAATAACAGTATGGTGGCCTTGCTCGTAAAATCCAAAACCAAAACCTTTCCATGCACATCGGTGTAGGAAGGTGTGGGTGAAATGACAATTGGTGAGTGACTGGAGGTCAGTAGAAAATGGGTGGGTTTGTGATGGTGGTTCAGGTGTGTAAGTTGTAGTATCAAGTCCCCCATAGGTGAGATTGGTACGAAGGTGGGGAGGACCATAAAGGAGGCACTCTCCTATATGGTGATCATAGTGAGGGTGCTGGTGAAGACTTCCATACTCTTGTGGAGTAAGGAATGTGTTGACACTATATAGGCGATACTCCCCCAGAGTGAGGTGTTGAAAAATGCCCTCCAAGGGATCGGTGGTTGGTATGTGGGTAGCTGGAATAGATGATGTGTCGGAGGTCAGATCGAGGTGGAGCTAACAAATTGGGAGGCTGATGGTTGGCTGTGGAGGTTGTGGCAGTGGTAGGAATGGAGGATGTAGGTGTGGGTTAAGGTAGTGGCTGCACTGGTGAGGGAGGTGTAGGTGACAGTGGTAGTGGTTGTGGAGGTAGATGCTTTGATGGGTATGAGCATGTCATTGGGTTGGTAAAGCATGTTGCAAGTTTTGAAAGGTGATGGGTCAGCTGGAATGGTATAGGTGTGTCCTTCATGCTCAAACTTTACACAACAATGCAAAGTGGAAGGAACACAACCCATGACATGAATCCAGGGTCTACCAAGCAACAGGTTATATTGAAATTCCCCCTCCAAGATGTAAAATAACTCTGGAATAGTGTGGGGGCCCACACGAACATGGAGGATGATGGTGCCAAGTGTAGAGGTGATAGCGTCATTGAAGGAACACAACATGACGGGATGTTTATGCATGTAATTGTCAGGTATGCGCATTTGAATGAATGCATGGGAGGAGATGATATTAATGCTAGCACCCCCATCAATCATAACACATCATACACATATATCATCGATGTGGACAGAGATGAAGAGAGCTGGATTGGGGTCATCAGTTTGGTGTGGTGTGATCTCTTCATCTGAGAAGCTAAGGGAGGCTACTTGATGAGTAGTTGGAGGTGTAGATGATGGGGGTAATTTGGTGAGAGAGGCTACATGATGGGGTGTGATAATGGAGGCCATGGGTGTAGGATCATTGGGTAAAACTTCAATAGATTGAAGGACCTCCATGAGAGCTTGACGATGGGATTCTAAGGTTTGGATGAGGTCATATAAGGACATTTTGAGGGGGGATTGGTGTAGTTATTTGAGCATCGTGCGGTGTGTGACCCCATTAGAAATAGGATATGTGGGGCCGCGGATAGTGATTTTAGGTGGGTGCAGATGGTATGTTGGGTATAGGATTGGTTGGTGAGTCGGTTGCCTTTTCCTTGCCTTTGTCCTTCTGAGCATGGGTAGCGATGTGGATCATGTTGATTTGAGGTGGGGAGGTAGGTGAGGTCGGTGAGCCATGAAAAGCATAGTGACAAGAGGGGGAAAATCCAAGTGGAGGGAAGAAACCTTGTGAGATGAGATGGGCACACTGACATTTGGGTGGAGGTTTGGTGAGGTTGTTGATGTGAACCATGTTAATTTCAAACCTTGGGGGTGGCTCTAGGAGTTGTGGAGGTCTCAGTCGTTGAGTGGGAAATGAGGGAAAAACTATGGGAATGGGTGTTGGTGAAATGGGGTCTTCATCGAGAAGGTCATCATCATCAAAGTTTTCTTCAGGAGGACACAACTGGATAAGAATGGTTTTCAAAGCCTTACAGTTCTCTACATCGTGTCCTGGCACATGATGGTAGGCACAAATTTTGGTGTCGTCAAACCCCTTTGGTTTGGGTTTGAGAGGGTCATAAGGTCTGAGAGGCGGTAATGTGATGACAGAAGTTTCAAGGAGGTTGGTTAAAATTTTGGCGTAGGATCCTGCTAGTGGATCACAATGGGAAGTGAAAGTGGGTTTGGGTGTAGGTGCGGCTGATTGTAGAGGAATGGTCCTTGCATGAGGTAAAGTGGATCGAGCCATGGTTTTAGGTGCTGGTGTGATCTTGGGTGTTGGTCGTGTTTTCTTGGGTAGGGGTATGGTAGATGAACTGGAAAGAGAGTATGTGGTTGGTTTGACCACCTTATCGGAGGGTAGCAGATTTTTGTCCTTAGGTTGTACCTTCTTGGGTAAAGGTGATATGGGCACACATGAGATCTAGAGGGAAAGGTGGATGGTGGAAGAGGGCGTGTTACCCATGGGGATAATGGAGGTGCTGTGAAGGTAGATGGTGCAGGTCGTGCCAGAGGTGTGAGGGAAAGAGACTGAAGTGTCATGGGTAGTGAAGGAGTGATCGATGGTATTAGAGGTATGGGTGGTAAAGATGTTGCAGATGTGGGCAGAAGTCATGGCGGGTGCTTGGGTATGTTTGAGGTTTGTGATGGAGGATTGGGCTGTTGTGTTTTTAGTTTACCAGTGGGTGGAGGTTTCTTAACCATGCTAGAAGGGTGAGGTCCTAAGACAGATGAAAAGGGTGAAGGTGATGAAGGTGTGATTGGTGAGGTTGGAGTATGAGATTTATGGGATTGGTTCTTCTGTTTGGGTGTCAGAGTAGGTTTGGTATTGGCCTTGGAGGATGTAGCTAAATCTAATTTGATGGGTGGATGAGTAAGGCTGGTGGTTGGGATGACCCCTAAGGTAGTACTGGGTTTAGGCGAGGAAGATGATGTAGGTGTGGGCTTGGATGTAGATGCATGTTGGGTTATGGGTAGGGGTGTGGTTTGAGCCATGAGTGGTATCGTGGTGGAATTTTTGATAGTTGTAGTTGTGTTTGGTTTGATTGGCTGAAATATTTTTGGGTAGATAGTGGAAGTGTCAGCAAGTGACATCTACATTTGTGTTGAGACAGGAAGTAGAAGATGCCCCCAAAGTAAGGCTCTATCCACATAATCTAGGTGATTGGCTAGGCATGAAAATGACACTGTTGTAGGTGAGGTTGATGAGGATCCAATGGAAATTCCCGTAAAATGTGTCTTAGAGATGGGGAATTTGCTAGCTTCAGCTTCCGTGGGTAAGAGAGCTGAAAGTAAGTCCACAGGATCTTGGGTAGCTGATGGAGAATGGTCACCTAGAGGCAAAGGTATCTCTACTGGATCCTTGATAGGTGGAGGAGAAAATGGGTGCTCCTCTATGGGTGGAGGAGATGGAGGAGATGTGCTCCTCTGTGAGTGGAGGAGATGAACAAGTATCTTCCATGGACTGGAGAAGTACTGTGGGTGATGACTCTCTAGGTGGAGAAGTCAAAGGTGAAGTAGTTTCAATGTTAACAGGAGTCTCCTTCATGGGTGAGAGAGGAGATGAAGGGTGTCCCTCTATGGGTGGAGGAGTAGGTGAAGTGGGTTCAAGTGTAGGTGGAGGACTTCGGGCTAAGATTTCCTCTATGGAAGGAATATGAGGTAATTGGGTAGCAATGGATGTATCGCTGAAAATAGCATGGACCTCGTGGGTATGGCTATCATGAGTTGAGGACTCTCCAGTTTGATTGGAAGAAGGGGCATGATTAGGAAAGGGTTTCTTGAAGATGTGTAGGTTTTGATTGGCAGGTGCATTAGGATTATCCAAGGTTAACTCGCCTTTCTCGAGCATTTCTTGGACAATGTTTTTGAAAGTGATGCAATTTCCATCACTATGACCCTTTACTCGATGATAGTTGTAGAAGTCATGCTCTTTATACCATGTGGGTATGGGTGAGCAGGGTCAAAACCAGTGTGTGGTTTTATGGGAGGAAGGGTGATGGCCCCAACTTTAATGATATTTTCTAAGATAGAATAATAAGGTTCCCCAATTGGGGTGTATTTCCATTGTTCCCATCTGAGTTGAAAAGTCTTGGACCAGGAGAAAGATTAGATGAGGGTTAGCCTGATTTGATGGATGAGCTGGGCCGGCCTTGAGTACCACTGCGTTAGTGGTTCCCTTAGCTTTTGAATAATTGTTCTGTGGTTTTGAAGAAGAAGAGGTATCATTTGATTTGAATGCTGAATTCTTATTGCGTAGTTGGATTTTCTTCTCTTCGATGGCCCGAATCTCTAGCTTTCGTGCCATGGTGAATGCCTCATCGAAGGTTTGGAAAGTCTGGACCTACAGGGTCAGTGAGATATGTCTAGCACAAGCCCACATGAAGAGCTCTATGAGTTCAGTTTGTGGTAGTTGGAATGTGAGTTGATTGATCAGGCTACGCCAATGAGTAAAAAAATCTGTGATAGACTCGTCGTCATACTGACGTGTAGAGTAGAGGTCAGTCATGGTAACCTTCTTAATGACATTGATGGAGAAGTGATCCAAGAAGGCTTGGGCTACCTGATTGAATGAGAAGATAGAATGTCTAGGTAACCCACTATACCAGTCTAATGCAGGCCCAGTTAAAGACATGGGAAAGGTCCTCAGAAGCAAAGCGTCATCATGGGTGATCAGATAACAACCATGTTTGAAAGACTGCAAGTGTTGTTGTGGGTCCTCTTTGCTATTGAAGTGGTTAAATTTAGGCATTTCCCAATGCATGGGATATGGATGGATAGGAATGGATGGGTGTATAGGCTCATTACAAATCTCATCATAGGTGAGAGTGTTGCGGGAGCCAGAAAACTGATGCTTCCAATGTCTGCATCTTGTCCATCATTAACTTGATTAGGTCATTGGTAGGTTGTGATGGTTGGGTGACTCCTGTAGTGTAAGAGGGTTGGTGTTGGGCATATGATGAGGGTGGCATTCCAGTATATGGCTTTGACATATAGGTAGATTGAGAAGGAGGGAATGAAATAGGGGGTACGTACCTAGAATGAATGATAGATGAAATGGAGGATGCTGATAGTACGTATATGGAGGTGGAAGGGTCATGGTGACCTTGGTGGCAATGGGGGCTAAGGATTGTGGAATAGAAAGAACAACATTTTGAAAAGGGGTAGGGGTCACCGACACCGGGGGTGGTTGTGTAGCTATGGGTATATATGAAACAATAGGTGTGGATGAGGTTATGTTCTGGGTGGTTGGTGAAGGTATAGTGGATGTGGCGGGTGCAACAGATGTGGCAGACGTGGCGGTCATAGCAGGTATGGGGCCTAGCTGAGAAATGACTGGGGGCAAGGTAGATGTGGGTAGCATGGAGCCAGAGGGGGCTGACGCAGAAGTAGGAGTGAGTGTCAGGGGGATAGATACGGGCATGCCATATATCAACTGACCTGAGGCATCTCGAGTGGATGAGTGGGAAAGATAAAACTGCAAGGTGGCAGGGTTCTGGTCAAGGAGTCGTGTGAACTCCTCATCTCCTGTGGCGATAGTGATAGGTTGGGTAGGATCCATGGGTGATAAAATAGAAGGTGGTGAAGGACTAGGTGGGAGTGGTTGATGACTGGCATGGAATATGAGGGCATTTTCTTGGCTTTGGGTCAGCACCATGTGAACAAGCACTGACGTGGCAGGACTGCTTTTTGTAAATGACACAGAAATACAACAGAGACAGGATAAATAGGTGGTGGTAGGTGAATTGGGGTTAAAATGTCAGCTAGAAAATTACACAGGCTAACCGATGCCGGTTAGGTTAAACTGACACCGGTCACAGGTAACCACGTGGTCAGTCACTGTGGAAAGTGGACAGTTGGTCAAAATAAGGAAAAAGGCCAATACTTTGCCAAGTATGCAAGATGTTGATGGAATTACCAGGTCAGTGAATATGATAAGAGTGACAGAGACTCTGAATAGTCAAAGAAGGTGAATAGGTGTCCTTTTGGGTAGGTTAACCAAAAGAATAGTGAACTGACACTGGTTGAGTGAAACCAATGATGGTCAGAAGGTAACCGACGATGGTCACTGGACCGACACCAGTCACTGTGAAATTGAAACAACGATGAAGAAAATGTGGTTGTGAGTTAAAATTAAATGTGGAATCAAACCCAGAATTCTGAGAATGATGAGAATATGGTCCAGGCACACTCAGATGAAGCTGGAATACACCAACTGTGATGAGGAGTGTGCAAGGGGAAATAAGAAAAATGAAGAACGTGACCTCTCACCTCAAAATGCAAGCCAAGTAGAAACACTAAGAAAAATACGATCCTAAGAGTGCTTTTTCTATTATGTTTGTTTAGCTTATGCTATTTAAGGACTGACTCATGAACTTTAGAATAGAATTTTTTGGTGAGGATGGCTTCCTATGAAGAAGGAGATCTACAAGGAGAGGTTTCAGGTATGTTATGGTGGGGGCGGGCCATCCTCTGATGGGGTACTGGACAGAGATAACCAGTGGGGTGCCCACTGTGTCGTGATCGTGTGATCACCTACAACTTCTTCTGGGTGAGATGTTGTTTAAGAATGTGTATATATTTTAATTTTGTGATGTTTGGTAAGACTCAGAGAGAGAAAGAGAAAGGAAGTGCTTTTCTATGATTCATTTGTCAACCATCAGCTGGGCATGACTTCCAGCGTATAGGTTGCCCTCAATTAATGTGAGCTAATGCAGAGAAGCAGAATGAAATGAAATGAGTTTTAAACCCAAATTGAAATGTTGCATTCGATGACACAAAAAGATGAACAGGAGAAGGGATGCTCTTTCACTAATGCAATACTAATGAAAGGGAAGAACTTTTCTTTTTAAAGCACCAAAATAAGATTGATTTTAGACAATAGAAGAAGAGAAGGTTCCAGGGGAGAAAATTTAATGTAAGAACTTTTTAGAAAAGAAACAAACATACAACTTTTCACCTAGAAATGAAAGAATGCAAAGAACCTCGAATGGGTCCCACCGGGCGTGCCAAAATGTTTCACCTGATTCTAGAGTGTTTCTTCGAATGTTGATGAAAATAGATAAGGGTAAAGGGCTAGGAGGAATACCTGTTAAGATGCTGGTTGTAGGTTGTTGCGCGCGTATGACTTTTGAATCCACAGCTGATCATGAGAGCTTCCTTTTTGCTTGGAGGAACTACCTGAAATGGAAAACAAGACCACCAAATAATAGTTAAACAGTATATACAGTGGACTGCCTAGCATGTGCTAGATCTGGGAAGTGTGATACTTCCTAGATGGCTGTCAACCCACTGTTTAAAACAACTTAATGCTAACAATAAAGGAAATCCTACTGTAGTTAAAATGATTTAGGTATCTCATTCATCTACAATAAGAAAATTCATTCACAACAGGCTAAGCTATGACTGAATCTGAAGGTCAAGGTCTTGGTCAGGGTACTGGTATGGGTCAGGGTGAGATTCTGGGTAGTTTTGGGTATTTGGTGGAGGTTTAGAAGCTCTGTTCTTGGTTTCTGGTAAAAGACACAGAGACTGATGTCGGTCTAGTATGACCGATGTCAGTTTAGGTTAACCGATGACGGTTGTGGGTAACCAGCATCGGTATGGTCATGGTACAGGAAACTTAGTAAAATGGGTGGGGTGACAGATCTGAGGCTAGATGGGAATGGAAGGGCAATGACAGGGTTCGTGTGGGTCTCAGGTATGCACAAGAATGATTAAAATCTGGATATGGGTAGTTCAAGGGTATGGGTAAAGGATGGTCAAGTTTGCATGGAGGTAAAATGGTGGTGGAATGAAATGAGGGTAGAAACTAGTAACAACAACAAAAGAATCTGCCCAATGATAAATGGACAAATGCTGGTTAACAAAGCACTTACCACTTGTACGAGCTTGACGTCTAGTTGGTAATGGTGGGTGATCAAATGGAATGAACTTGATGTAGTGTTGGTGCTTCCCCGGATGCTCCCGTGAAGGCAAAATGACTCTGTGGTTGCTTCAGGTACTGGCTATGGATGCTCTGATGCACGTGCTAATGCTGGTTCTACTTGCATGCAGCTCTGGTTTCGTCACTTATTCTCAAAAGATGTGTTAACCTCTAAAAAAGTGCCAACCTTGAAATAAGGTTGTTTTGGGGGTTAAATGGTAACCGAACGGTGGTTCTGGGTTGACCGGTGGTGGTTTAGGGTGACGGCGTCGGTTAGGGTGGGATTTCCTAGGTTTTCTAAAATGGGCAGATCCTTTTGATTTTCTTGGATCTCACCCATTTTCCACAGAATAGAATGGAAGCTTCCTTCTAATGGATGGGAATGTGGTTAGAGGGAATATAGGCTTTGATTTTTAGGGTTTGGGTAGGTCTTAGTTAGTTATGGCAACATACTAAGAATAGGTCTTAAGGTGAGGTGGATATGTGGGCATTATCCCAATTAGGATATGTAAATAATAAATATTGTGAGATAATGAATTAATAAATTAATTAAATTAATATTAGAGTGGGATGAAAGGGGCCATGGTTAGGTAAATGTGTTCAAGGTGTTTATTTGACATGAGGGACCAAGGGGAGTGTGACCCAATTTTGTTTTCTCCCCTAATTTTTATCAGGATTGCTTATCAAGGGGATTTCCACCTTCAAAAAGGTCATATTTCATTTGGATCTAAAATGAACAATTCATCAATAGGTTGAAAATAAAGTTTTAAGTTAGGGTTTAACTTATGTCATGATGGTCAGGATCACACACATCCAGTCAAAAACACACACCACCTTACACATGGGGGATAAACATGCACTAGGTAGAACTATTGGGATTTCAAGACCCAAGGTAGAAAACATACCACCGTGTTCTGGACATGTTTATAAACAATTAGTCTATATAGATTTGGTATCACATAACTATTGGGTATGGTCAAGAAACATATGCACAGGTGTAGTTGGAATGTTTAGGTATGTCTTGGTACACAAAATGTTGGGTCAAGATAAATGATCATTTGAGGTATCTCTTAGTTAGGTCCATCAAGATAGTAATTTTCTTACAAGGTATAGGAACACATGATGTAGGTCAAGGTAATTGTTAGCTTCCAAGGTATAGGTAAATTGTTTATAAACATCAATTAAAAAAATGATTAATCTAAGCTTCATGTAAGGATGACTCCCTTTCAGGTGTACCAAGAAGAGTAAAAGGAAGTGTCCTAGGGAATGTTTCATAGGTCTTCCAAGGTTCAGTTCCCATGAGGTACTTGGCCAAGGTAAACTTTAGATGTGACAGTAAGTCAGGTAACCTGATTCAATGGTTAGTATTGGCATAATTGAAGTGGACATCAGTCAAAGAACATAGTCTGGGGCAAAATGGGCAATAATACTTGTGGTAACCCATAATCATATTATCATGCAACTTTTGGATTAGAATGAGAGCTAGATGACTTTCACCATGTATCTAGCTACTGATGAGGATAGATCAGGATATTATACCTTGAGATCCAAATGACAAAGTATAGGGAACATTTTTAAGTAATTTTAGTGCTTGATTTTCATTATTTATTGAATAGCATGGTTAAGTATGCCATTGATAGAAGGGCCATCAAGCTAGTGAATTCAATTCAATTGGAGGATACCAGTTGTATGCAACTGACTCTGAAAAATTTCCAACATTATGTTCCCAATGTATCACCCATCTACTGTGGTTAGTTTATCAGTCATGATGTCAAGAAGGACTACTTTGCCATCTCTCCCTAGATGCCAGATCAGACTGATATGGAGGATGATCAATTTGGCAGATTGATGATGCTCTAATATCACCATGCATCACTATATGATTCAGCCTCATATACCTAACTGGCAGCGTGCAATCAATAGGATGCTATATGATCACGCTTTTTAAGGTGTTTATGGTTACATTGTCCTAGCCTTCATCAAGAGTACTTCATTATTTGATGAACTTGTATAGGAACACACCTATGATTTTATTCCGAATAGAGTGATGAGATCCTAGTGTGTGCATTAGTGTCATACATGGTTGCAACCTTACAATAGGGGGTCGTCAATCCCTAACCAGTTGGTACCATATGTCAATATGGCACAATACAAGATTTATGCATCTAACTAATGTAATATCCAGAAACTCGTTGATTAAATTCACAAACCGGTAAACTTTTAAAATAAATGAATAGTTGTGTTGTTGAGGTTATCAAACAGATGGCAAAACTTGACAGAATGGGATCAGAGTTTCATGAAACATATCTTGATGGATTACATATTTCAAAATGAAAACCATATGAATATCACACTTACTATAGGAATTGACAAAATTGCTACCCTAATGGATAGATATGGACTTCCTATGAAGTTCAGGAAATCAAACCCATAAATTCACATTTAAATTTAGGTAATGAACCCATAAATCCATAGAAGTACATCTAAACCTTTTGCCATGCTCATCGAAGTGAAATTAGGCCCTTCTTACCAATCCAAGTTTAATAGGAGGTGGATCATGTCCTCCTTTGAGAAGTGGTGAACATAATAGGTGTTTCAACAGGTAAGTGGACTATTTTAGGAAGAGTGGACATATCAGGTTTTTGAACAAGGATTTAATTCAAAATTTGGTATATTGCATTTTAGGAAAACCCCTTGAAAATGAAATTGTACTTTCTAAGCATTCATCAATGAAATATCTCTGATACATTGAGGAAAATTTCCCAGTCTAATTGATTTTTATTGGTGTTGGCATTTATATATAATTGATCCTAACTATCTCCTAATATTTTAGGTAATTTACATGAGTATATACTAGTAACTTAATACTAAAACTAAGACTGTACTTCATCTGACAATTTTTAATATCAAGTTTTACATAGGTAGACATTGAACATCAATGGATCTTTTCATGTACTTGTATTTACTTCTAGGAAAATTATTGCTGACAAGAAGGTAATCTACTTGATGTGTCCTAACAAGTGAATTATGATTTTATTGTCAAGTGTCATGGTCATGACAGGATTAGTGGTGCTTCCATCAAATTGATGTTGAGATCCATTTAGGCTTGATTTGAACATTTCAGGTCATAAGGGACTTTTATGTTATTTCACTGTGGAACTTTAGAATCTCTTGAGAAATAAGGTTTTTTTCAGACTGCAGTTTGAAGTGATTTGAGCATGGTTCAATCTTGATTTGGTAAAACTAGTTTTTTAACTTATGGTTAATGGTTTTTGCATTCAACAAGGGGGTTTATCGCGATGATGAAAAAAATTGTAGATCACGTGAAAACAAGCCTTTATAGGCATGGAGTGAATTTTAATTTTGATGTTTCTATGTTATTAGGTTTTTATCTTGATAAAGAAAGGCTTGAACTTTAGTTACTAAAAGGTAAGTTATTTCAATTGGTAACCCATTGTATATAATATTAATGGGATTTAATGACAAGGAAAAAATTTGTATTTCCTAATGTAAAATAACCCAAAATAACCTATGGGAGGCTTCTGATGTTTATGTTTATGGGAACTTTCCTAGTTCCATGCAATTCATACCATGTGGATTTCTTCAAACAACTACCCTCATTGAAAAGTTACCTTATCTTGGCATGATCAAAACCTGTAAGCAATGACATTGAATAGGACCATTTGCATATCAACTGAAAGTGTATATGAATACAAAAAGGTCTCATGTGCATTAGGAAACTGTAAAATTCAATAAGTCTGGTAACTATGTCTTAGGACCAATCAATTTTTGTTATGAAGAAGTTCATGTAAATATGACAATTTCAGAGTGTCATATCCATTAGAATTATGCAAGAGAATAAGAAATGCTACAAGTTCATGGAACAAAATTATGGAATTATTTCCTTCGAAAGAGTAACCTTAGAAAGTGGATGCAACTTCAATTTTATGAAGTTTGGGATCAGATAATAATTATAATATCCAAAATGTAAGATTCCAGAATAACTTTACGATGACTCGTAAACTTGAACTCTTCATTTAGGGTTGAGAAATAACAAAATGAAGGAAAACTTTGATACACCAAGACCTCATTGAATGATTCATTTTTTTGAATCTTGCATGTACATGAGAGAAATAACTGAAGTAAAAGGATAGTGAGGTGTTAACCATCAAAATGAAGGTTATTTAGTGCCTTCCTGATAATTCTCAAATTGGAAAAGTTTAATGACTTGATCAATGCGAGTCTTTGTGGATGTATAGATTGGCTCACGGATCCTATATTCAATGAATTTAATCAATGGTTCGAATAGGCGGATTAGTCAACAATCATAGATAAATAGGCTTTTGATGATATGAACATGTACATACATCCTATTTCTATCTTAGTAGCAAAGGGATGATAAGTCCATGGTCATTACATTTAGGAATCGTGCAATATTTTCAAATAACTTGTTCAAGACTAATACATAATCAGGATTTGAATCTTCCCATATTGTAAATAAAATCATTGAAAACATCACTTAATAATGTTTATATCCTCATGGTATAGAGACAAATTGGAAGATTCACACCTCCTCATCTTAGATTTTAGCTGGTAGATTGATCAACAATTAACACATATAAATCAAGAGTCTTTAAATGATTTCTTATGAGCCATGGGATAACATCATGTGTGGTCAATAATATTAAACTTCTATTGCTTTGATCAAATCATCCTTAAGACGTGTGTAATCTCCATTGAATATCCAGTATTGATCCATCTGGACTTTTACAACAATCCGATTCTTATGTGAATATAGTCCTTCCTTCTAGAAGCTAAATGGTTGAACGGTTCTCTAGGACTACAAGCTAAAATAAAAAAGAGGTGGATCTACTATCAACAGTAGAATGTTTACACCTTCACTTGAAGCATGTTAATCCAACATATATCATGTGTGATTCTCCATAAGCATGAGTTCACAATTTTAGGTCTGATATTCGAAGGAACATCTTTCAATCAGGTCTACTAGTTGTAATCATTCTTCACCTAATATTTTGATTTACATCCTTATAGGCTATAGAAGGTCATTGTTAATGAGGGTCCTTCCCAATAACCTCATATTTAGTGATAATCAAAATGCATAGTTCATGTCTTGAACTCCATTCAAAAGACCAAACTGATGAGGGTCATCAATCCTCACCATTAAAAATGTAAATCACATGGGTTGGTGTCCAAAGGTTGTATGCATTAAGAGAAGAAGATCTTGAAAATAAATCCTTTAAACAAAATCCAAACTTGCATAAAATAAATCACACTTGTAGAAATTAAACAACTTGCATAAAGAAATCACACTTGCATGAATTATAAAGGAAACACTTGCATAAGAAATAAAGGCACACTTGCATAAATTGAAATTGTTGAATTAAAATAAAGGAATAATTGAACGAAACACCTGCAGGTTTACAAAAGACTGAATTTTCACAATACAAAGATAAAAAATTAATAACAACAAAATGAATTAAAGACAAAATGATAAACTATAGAAATAAAGAAAAAACATTAACACAGATCCATCTTCCTTGGAATGAGTGGCCAGCTCATTCCTTGGAAGAGGATTTAAATAATACTTCTGAGATCTGCAGAAAAACTACAAAGATTTGAGAGGAAATAATAGATCTTTATTTCTTGGGAGAAAAAGCATTACATATCTAAGTGTGGAAGGTTGCATTTATAATTCATGCATCCAACCAACTCCTTATTTTAGGAAATACAATCATGATCTTATCTTTATTCCAATCCTAACAACTAAGATCTCCATCTCCACAAAATATGGAGAGAGATATATTATTGAAGTCAAATCTTATCTCACTTATTTTAGGAAGATTTGCTCCCAAATCTTCTCCTTACTTTTCGGTAACAAGAATCATAATGATTTTATTCCTCTACATTATTGGAAGGAGGATTTTCCTCAAAATATGATTTTGACCAAATACCTTTCTCATATTTTCCATTTGACTTTGTTGTTTTTTACTGTGGAACTTTTGATGCTTGTCTAAATACACTTTTTCCTCGGACTGCAGTTCACTAAAAGTTAGATTTATCTTTATTGGTAAAACCTGTAGAAAATATAAATGAGGTTTTTGTTAAACAATTTCTATGAACAAAAACCTCTCTCAGATTTTCCATTTGAATTTTTTGTTTCTGTTTATGGAACTTTTAGTGCTCATCTGATACACTTTTCCTCAGACTGCAGCTCACTAAAAGTTAGATCTCTCTTCATTGGTAAAACCTGTAAAAAATATGAATGATAGGTTTTTGTTAAACACATTTCTATGAACAAAAACCTCTCTCATATTTTCCATTTGAATTTTCTGTTTCTGTTTATGGAACTTTTAGTGCTCGTCTGATACACTTTTCCTCAGACTACAGCTCACTAAAAGTTAGATCTCTCTTGATTGGTAAAACCTGTAACAAATATGAATGAGGTTTTTGTTAACAAATTTCTATAAAAAAAAATCTCTCTCAGATTTCCCATTGGAATCTCTGAGTTTTCACAATCCCTCAAAAACTGTCATTCCATTGATGCAAGTTCCGGAACTAAAGCTGTCATTCCTTTTATGCAAGTTCCTGGAACTAAATCTGCAAGTTCCAAAACTAAATATGATTTTTCCATGAATTAAAAGTTCTAGAACTAACTATCATTCAATTCATACAAGTTATGGAACTAAATATGTGAGTTCTGGAACTAAACCTACTAAAGTTCTGGAACTAACTCTGTGAGTTCCGCAGCTAACTTAAAACAACTATAACTTTTGCATGCGACCTCAGATTGAGATGATTCTTTGTTTGAACTTGCATAATTTTTTGAGAGGAATATGAATATGAAATCAGATTTGATTTTAAATGTACTTTTCATGATCAATTCTCAGTTCCACTTTTCCCAATACTAGTATTATCTTTCCTTTATGGCCTACATACACAAGACTTTGCATCTTTTCCCAAATAATCAATAGGATTAGTCAACAAAATAGATAAAAAAAGATTTATAAAGAATGAACAAGATATATATCCTATATTCTATCTTAAATAAACTATAAGTTCCTAGATTACATTTAAATCCAATTTCAAAGGTAACTTGGAAGGACAAAATAATGGTAATTTATGGCCAATTTATGGCCTCATCAATCACCCCTACACCAATCAATCCTAGACCTATATGATCGAAAAATCCTTTTGATCTCTTCAACATGTTATAAAAAAAACCCCTTCCATCTACAACACCTTCCACATCATCTAGTTCTATTTCTATAGATCCTTTGGTTGAAATTATCATCCTTCCTACCAAAGGCAATTATTTCCAGCTAAAGTCTAATATCCAAAAATCCCTTATGCATCCTCAAAAAAAGTTAGAGTTACCTCCTCTGAAGCCTAAGAAAACCAATGTTACATCATCAATCTTAGGAGCATTTCCATCCATCTTAAGGCTAGGCCCTTCCTCTAAGAAACCTATCATCAATCAACCCAAATCCAAGTAATCTAACCCTCCTAAATTTGATCCCCATTCCAAATCATCTAAGTCCCAAGCCATCACAACCAAATAAAAAATATTCATTCCTTTTTCCCACTCTAAATTTGAACCAAAGGCTCTTATAAGGCATCATTAAAATAAATCATCTCCCTTACCTTCATATACCATTCCTAAACTCACCTCATCTACAACCTCTTCTTCAAAAGCTCCTGTTGGGTCATACACTGCAACCTTTCAATACTTACTCCAAACTTAGCAATCAACCTTCCTCCCATGAAGTATTTTGATCCACACGCTCCAATATCTTCTTGGTTCGATCCTAATTTTGTGTGTAATTATTATCGCACCCTTAGGTGTTAAGCCCCTAAGAAGACTAAGTACCTAAGGCACAAAGGATTTTTTTCATGCACCAACAAGGTGCAAAGCCTCACGTCAAAGTAACTTCAAAAGAGCACAAAGGTTCATGCCTAGGAAGAATAAGCTCAAGACTTAGCCATATGTTTTTTCCACATTCAGAGTTGAAATGAGTAACACATAGAGATGTGGTCCATATTGATTGTAGATAAGGTTAAAGCATGGAGACTTGCAGCCCAATAAAAGAATACTTTAGGATATGATTATCATGATAGGATTTAGATTTGTAAAGTGGAGTTAGTTATGGTTTAGTAGTCATTTGCATTTTTTAGGGTACTTGAGTATGGAGGGGCATGATAACATTTGGCATGAAGCCTGCTCTAAGTGATGAATAGGTGGTGAAGGGAAGATTCCCACAATTTTCTTAATATGTATTGATTTACATGGTAAGGAGAGGAGAGATATCTCAGAGAGAGAGAGAGAGAGATATACGTGAGAATGCTTCTTGATAAGAGTGATTGTAGGGTTAGAATGCTATTTTGTTTATGTATCTAGTATGTTTATGGATCTTGTGATATATTTGGCTACTATAATAATGGTGGATTAATATAATGGTGTTTGTTCTAAATATTGGTGCTCAATTGATATAAATATCTATGTTTTTTATTGTGTTCATGGTTTAGATTTGATTCCCACTTGGTTTTATTGATGTTCATAGACATAATATTTTTCATCTATGCTTGGATCTAGTTTTTAATAGGATGTATGCATTTACTATTGATTCATTACTCTTCCATTCATAATAACATTCTCGATAAAGCTCACATATAAGAGGGGTCTAGCATCTTCTCACGCTTTGGGTGAGTGCCCAGTTTAGGCTGGGTGATATGTCGGAGTACCTGGGAATTAAAGGGTTATGAAAAATGACTACATCTTGGTTCCGTTGCCAGGGACCTCTTTTGAAGTTGTTGTAATAATGGTGTGTAATGGTGGAACACTTAACCTTGGCCAACATGGAGACTTGGTTGAAGAACATAGAGGATGAGTTTGCATAGAGATTCAACTATGAACTTGAGTTTGATTCATGTACATGGGTAAAGGAGCATCTGTATCATGAGCTCTATGAGACGTTTCTTTTGTTGTTTTCTAGTATAACTATATGAATGGTTTCAGCGTATACATCAAGGAAGAGTTGGTATTATCGACCTCATGTTTAGACCTAGGAATATTATCAGCAGCTTCATGATGTCGATCT
This sequence comes from Taxus chinensis, assembly GCA_019776745.2. Lineage (NCBI taxonomy): Eukaryota > Viridiplantae > Streptophyta > Pinopsida > Cupressales > Taxaceae > Taxus > Taxus chinensis. The sequence goes on from JAHRHJ020000099.1 coordinate 403,029, forward strand.
GATTTGGACTCATATTGTTGATCATTGGTGGATTGGTGTGTTGACTACCTACACATTGGAGTACACAATTTCTACCTATTCTTTCCGAGAGATTGTTGAGTTTGAGTTCTTGTGAGAACCAAGAGGATATTTCTTGCATGCTTTATCGTTATCCATTAAGATCTTGATCATCACTTTGATTCTAGAAGTGTTTCCTATGGCTAGCTAAACTCCCACTAGGCACGGGGTGCAGAGGTAGGTGTGGTAAGAGATGGAGGATCCTATGGTAGAAGTGGAGAGAGGAAATTCATCTTAAGTATAATGAAGTGCGAGAGAGAGAATTGGTGAAATGACGTGAGATTGTAGGAGAGATGGATGTATGGAGGTAGACGTAATGCAGGAAGGATTTGAGGTTCATGCGGAGGACATGGAACCATGAGTATGTCTGTGTTACCCCATATTTGTAAGCACATGGAATGAGATACCCCCCCTCAACTTCTGATGAGAGGTCATCAGATGAAGAAAGGAGATGGACTATAGGCACACTATTTGAACCTTCACTTGGTGACCTAACCCTTGCACTTAGTTTTATAAAATCTTGAGACAAGTATTGTTAGATCAATTGTTGTTGGTGTTGGTAAGCGAACAACATCATGTAGATATCATTTTTCATTATATTCATCATCCATGGCCATGCATAGACACTTATCCTTTGTTTTGAGGTATCCTATCAAGACGCGTCATTTAGACAAGGTGGGGGTGCATACATAACGTGGGTATCACGTCTGGAAGTAGTTTCAATTCACATATTTTTGGAGCTCAGTTTAACACAATGGTGTGAACACATAGTAGCACTACTTCAGGCCTTATACCTACTACAAGATGAGGATCTAGTGGTTATGGAGGATCAGGAATTAATGGAACTAGTGGATCATGGTGGTAGAGGAAACACGGGAGGGAATACATGGTTCTTAGATCTAGTGGGGCAGGATCACAAACCCATCGACAGGTATTTTATGAGATGTATCTTCATTTACCTTATTATAAAGGTGTTAATGATGATGTAGCAGATCATGTACACAATTGTGAATTTCTATGGTGTGCTAAGGGGATCACTACCTCAGAAGTGGAAGGTGAGATATTTTACAACTACATTGCAAGGGCGTATGCACATAGCTAGTACTAAAAGTATGACCCACATCAAATGGTGGTGGATTATACTGTGACTTCATAATTCCTTCTTAGCATGGAATTTTATATTCTTCGAATTTGAGAAAAAGAGCATCAGTGTGCTCAAAGAGATTCAATAGGGTATGGTACAAAATCATGCAAGAGTATGATGTGTGCTTTAAGACTCTTCTTTTAGAAATTATCTTATGATATCCATCCCTCTCAGCATGCTCAGTGGTTCATTCAAGGATTAATGACACCTTTTAGATGAGCGTCTTTCACATAAGACTTTCATAGATCCATGTGAGGCCTTGGAGGATGCTTTGCACACTGAGGCCATGTCAGAAGCGTTAATACTGGGGTAAGTCCCTTTTTTTAGGCATAGATTGCTTTCATAGAAAAAACAACTCGAAAAATTGTCTACAAATTTAGCACATGAGACTTGTAGTGGACTTTGGTGTACAAATTGTGAAGTAGAAGGACACAGCAAGGATAGTTTCCCTCAAAATTTTGGTGCACATCATGTCATTAGACTGTGAAATCTATCATGGGGATCATGATCCAAGTAGGTGCCCTTTGTTACAAATGTGCACTCTGTAAGAATGTGTCTTCCTTATTGTAATATTTCTACATCTACTACCCATGATACTAAATGATTTTCAATTGATAAACTAGACTTCATGATGTAATTGATATTGGTGTATGCTCCAGACTAACGTTGTGAACAGTTATAAAAATGAGGGGCTTTAGACATGAAGGGTGTGATGAATGGTGGAGGAAGGGAAAGGATAGTTTTTCTCAGAGGATTCATAGGCCGTAGTGAGTCGTGATTGGAGAAAGGAGTGACTTCTGCTTATGGAACTTGTTTCAATTGTGGATCTATGGATCACTACAAGCTTGCAAATGACCAGATTTGATGTAATGCTTATGGTGTGGAAAGAAACATAAGTATAAGGAGTGATTCTGTAATGTGTATGATCACATGAGCTAGAATTAGAAGAAGGAAAAGGGCACACAGAATGGTTAGTGATTAAGTGCACATTGAGCCTATGTTCGTGCCTAAGGTAGTGCACCTATTTCATAAGTTGGAAACTATATTAGTAACTGTACACGCACTGAAGCTTCACACGTGTGCCAGAGAAGTAAAAAAAGTAGAGGCCTCTCATTATAAGGGAAGAAGTATTGCATGGAAAGTATCCTGATCCAACTTATTAGAGTGAGGTTTACTAGGAGACTATGAAGGTTATTAGGAGTTTGAAAGGAGAGATCCAATGCTTGAAATAGATAGTCGTAGAAGTTTGAATAGGCATAGAATGTTGAGATCCCTCATAAGGACATTGATGATATCAAAAAGTTATGTAAGATGCTACGCCAATAAAATATCATTTCCATTGTTAGGAGAGTGGTTGAGAGGAAATATACCGTGCGCTCGAAGTGAGCATGAGAGGTAGATCTTGCATGCTAATTTTCCCCCTCATAGTCTTGATTATGATAAGGAAATCACATTGAACTGTGGAATTTTATGGACTGGCTCATAAGCAAACATACTAATTAACATAGGTGCAGAGGTTAATGTTCTTACTCTCGGATGTATTGAACCAGATGGGGAGACCACCATTACAGTCATTCTCAAATGTGTTATACATGGTGAATAGAACTAAAGTTACGCCCATTGGGGTTTTGAAGAATTCTTCCATAACCATTCAAGGGGCCAAGGTCACAAGGGTATTTTTAAGTCTTGGTGCTTGCCAAGGTAGATATTTTTCTATAATTACTTGGAAACCCTTGATCTTATGCAAATAATGGTTGATTTGCACTTCAAAAAGGGATACATTAGTTTTTAGAATCAAGAAGGAATGCACGTAATTATTGCACTAATAGATGGGATGTCTGCACCTTATGTAGAGCCTTTGGGTGAGGAGGACATGGATAAAATTTATGTGTGCACCATTAGAGATCCAAAGGTTATTGAGCCATCAAGAGAACGATTCATTCAGTGGCATGATGCTCAGTCCATGAATGACACAACTAGAATTTCATGTGATAATTGGATGTATGGGACTTAGAGTTGGTTGGGAGATAATTGAAGAGCATTGTGACTGGATTTTGTCAAGGTTCACTCATTTAGGTCAGGTCTACGAGGGGAACACAATTACCAAGTTACACTGGAGAAGGTAATGTATTTTTGCATGCTATGGAAATCCATTCGACCTGTGGGGTAAAATGGAGGAATATGCTTTTTTATACCTTGTGTGGAACAACTACATGTTGGTGGACGACCCATCAGGATAATATTAGAGTGGCATGTAGTAAGAATCATGTTCTCTATTATATTTATTTAGATCAATGCACCTTCAAAGATATGTGGCTATCATGGGAAAGAATCCTCCTCGTACCAAGTTCAGGAATGTGAGAAATCTTGGATGGAAGGTCTGGAAGCATTAGCCTCCTCACTCTGGGTACATAAGTTCTATTCTACCTTGTAAGGTTGTGTATGTGCATGGTATGTCTATTAAGAGTTACATTGTCAAACATGAAATTGGAAGGAGTTGACGGCAAGTATTATTCAGAATTTTGAGTATCCATCTTCTAAATCATCAGTGAATGAAGATTTTTAGGTAGTCAAGAACCTTAGTATGGGAGATAGTGTAGAAGATGATGACCTTATCCTAGATTTGCTAGGGGAACCTGATTTGGAGGTGCATTAGATTGTTTCTTTGAAGTATTGATGAAACAGATAGGGTAACAGGCATAGGAGGAATACTTGTTCAAATGTTGGTTGATGGGTTGTTGTTACGCACGTATGAAGAGCTTCCTTTTGGCTAGGAGGAACTACCTGTAATGCAAAGCAAGACCACCAGAAGGAATTAAACAATATGTGCAGTGAACTGCCTAGCGTATGCTAGATCTGGGAAGTGTGATACTTCCTAGATGGCTGTCAGTCCACTATTTTAAACAATTTAATGCTGTAAATAAAGTAAATCCTATTGTAATTTGAAATGATTTAGGTATCTCACTTAAAACACAATAAGAAATAGATCTAATCTAACAGGCTAGGTTAGAATAGGATCCAAAGGTCAAGTAACTGGTTCTGGGTCTCTGCAGGTCTGACAGAGGTCTCAGGAAGATCACAAGTGATGAGGGTGAGGATGAAATTAGGTGGGTAGGTTTCTGTTCTAGGTTGTATGGGAAAATATAGAGACCGATGTCGGTTAAGGGTGACCGACGACGGCGGTTAGGTGTAACTGGTGCCAGTTACTGTGGAAATCTGGGAATGCCACAGAATAAGCTTTGGGTCTCCTTTGTGATTGCACAAAGGACTTTGGTTGGTCGGGATGAGGTATTGGGTGATTTGGGTAGGATTTGGTGAGGTTTTAATGGGTATATGGAGGTGGAAGTGTTGGAGAAGGTCAATAGGTGGCTAGGTAAACAATAGATGATAAAATAATCCCAAAATGAAATAAACCAGAGAAGTATGATGTTATTACTTACTTGGATTCTGGTCCTGGATGCCTGTGAGTGAGGGATGGAGGTGCTGATGAGAGGTTTGAAGGCTGCAAGTGATCACCAACTGAAGGAAAGCTTCTACATGGGCTATATGTACATTCCTCTTGGCTTGGTTAGATCAGATCATGGCTGGGATGGTTGTGCAGGAAAAATGCTTGATCTCCTTCCTTGCATGTGTGTTCTTGCTGGAATTCACTCTCAGAAGATGTGATATCTCTTAGGAGATGTGCTAATGTTCACCAACCTTTTTCCTTCTTTTTCCAACCTCCAACCTTGAGAATAAGGTTGTTTTGGGGTTAAAAGGGTAACCGATGGTGGTTCCGGCTTAACCGGTGATGGTTAGGGGTAACCGGCATCGGTCAAGGTGGGATTTCCTAGGTTTACTAAACTAGGGAGATCCTCTTGATTTCCTCAGATCTCGTGTCGTTAACCCATGGATTAGACTGGGAGCTTCTTGTAAGCATGTGGGAATGTGGTTAGAGGGAATGTAGGCATTGATTTTTAGGGTTTGGGTAAGTCTTAGTTAGTTATGGCAACTTACTAAGAATAGGTCTTAGGTTGAGTTGGCTTGATGAGGTGTCTAAGTGAACTGTATGTGTGGATATTATTTAAATAAGATATTTAAATAATAAATATAGTGAGGATAAATAATTAATTAAATTAAATTAATATTAGTGGGGTGAAGGGGGCCATGGCTAGGTGAATGTGATGAAGGGTGCTTATTTGTCGAGGGACCAAAGGGGAGTGTGACCTAATTTTAGTGTCTACATTTTTCCCCTTTTTGTTGTGTAGCTTGTATTGGTAAGTGATGCTAACAAAAATAAGATGTGGTTACCCCATGTGTGGGTGAAGGTGATCCCCCTCAAACCAAGAACTGACGAGGGTAGAAGGCAGAATGGTGAGTGGTTTGATAAAAGGTAAATGTGAGGAAAAGGTAGGTGGGAACATGGGGAAAAAAGGTTAAAGGTCTACTCGGGTAATCTAGGTAATGGGTCAGGGTCAAAGGTAGCAACAGTCAAATGCACGCACACGTATAAACTGCAGCATGCTACCAGGTTGAAGAGCAGGAAAACTCTACATCGTCTAAGGTCGATAGGTTTATCCAAACAAGGTTGAAGTGATTCTGGTATCCAAGGTATAGGATATGGTCAGGAAACACAACGTAGGTTAGGTGCAGGAATGTTTAGGTATGTTCTAGTACACCAAAGGTAGGGTTAGGATAAATGGTCATGGCAATAGGCTAGGTAAGGTCATTAGGTCAATCAACATAGGTATCTGTGCCACAAGGTATATGAACACATGAGGTCAAAGGTCACTAGCGATGGTCCAGGTCCAAATATCTAGGTCACGGCATGGGTAAGGCCAAGGTAGGGGTAAAATAATGAGTCCCCAAAGGAGGACAAAGGGAGGTAGTAAATGATGAGGTCAGGAAAGGTGAGGTAAATGGGGTGACTAATGGGATAAAAGGTGGGGTGGGGTAAAAGATCAGGGTGAAGGTTGGGTGAGGTAAAAAAAGGAGGTAGGGGTAGGGTAAAAGGGTAAAATTGTAGGGAAATGTGTAGGTGAGGGTGACTGATGCCGGTCATGGATAAAATGTTGGTATAGGAAAACTACAACAGATGGTTAGGTAGGGCAAGGTAGAAGGGTAATTGATTGTTATTTGTAGGTTTTTTTAGTTTTTTAGGGTGGGGGGAATATTGGGTAAAAGGAGGAATGGGGAGGGATGGGTAGAGGTCAAGGGTAGTTTAGGTCATTGTAGGTGGGGTAAAAGGGGTAGGGGGGAGGTTTTTAGAAAAGGGGGGTTTTGGGAAGTCATGGGTTTTTCCAGACAGTGATGGACATTGGTTAAGTGTCCAGGGTGGAACCGGTATCGGTTTAGGTGATTGGGTGTTGTTAAGGGGTAAATGGTCGGTAAGGGTGAACCAGTATCCAGTCACCAAACAGGTGACCAATGCCAGTTAAAGGGTGACCGGAGTGGTTAGGATGAACTGGTACCGGTTGGATTAGTGGGACAAGGGTCCAAAAGTGATGTGGGCTAGGTGGTTGAGATGGGTAGGGTGAAAATAGGGTGGAGGGTGAATGATAATTGGTGAATATGGCATGGTAAAGGTAAATTAATGTTGATGTTAGGGATTGGATGTAGCAGGGGGGAGAGCACAGTTACATATGCGGGACAGGGTTCCACCGCTACTGGTGACAGTGCATGGTGCAAGCGACCCCATTAAGGAGCTTTACATGTGGAGGTAGTGGGCTTGAGTGGGGTTCATAGATTATAGGACATGTTGTTTGTAGGTTTTGATGGTCACGCTCATCGATAGATGGGATCCCGGGACCAACACATTCCAAAGAGGAATGGGTGAGATGACTATCAAGAGGACATGTTCTAGGGTTACCCATATTGGGTGCCCAGGTTACTCTATCTCCTCTGAGGCCTCAGAGGAGTTGATTGTGACTATTTTTGGTGAGGGGATGGCTGATCTGAGATTCCATAGTGCTAGTTTGAGCTATGGAGAGATGTACCTAGCCCGTCTGGAGGAGAAAAGGCTAGTGGTTCTTTGATGGAGGTGAGTGTGCTGCTATGCACTGCCAGATGTAGAGGGTGGAACTTTCGATCACTGATGGGGGTACTCCATGATATGATGGTGACCATGAGACCACTTTTCCTGGGCACCAACATTCTTGGTGCAGCTATACAGGGAGTTGTGGGCATATGGGTGGTTGCGTAGGTTTAGCCTGTGTTGTACATTTTTACTGCACTATTGGGCATATGAGCACATAGTTTGTGTGTGACCTATAGGGATGCCCCGAGTAGATGCATTCCCACCAAGATTTGTGCGGGTGGGGTATAGAAGATGGGTGTCATGGTGATTAGGAGAGTGGAGATCTGATAGGCCACACATGATGTGGCCCATTTTTGGTAGTTACTGGAGGGATTGTCTGGAGTGGACATTATATGGAGGCCATATGTGGGATTCCCCTCATATAGGCATATGCATGAGGAGCTAGCTGAGCTCCAGCTAGAGAGGTGGATACAGGGTCATCGTGTTGGGGAGGATGAGATGATCCTGGTAGACAGAGTCTGATGGTAGTTTGGGCTCTTACAGGACATTCCTCCACCCTTCCCATAGTATCAGAGAGATGACGTGGAGAGGCCCTTACCTCTACCACAGCCTACAGTGCCCACAGGGGAGGAGGAGCAGCCAGTGGACCAGTGGATAGATGATGCCGGATGTATAGATAGGTACAGGTAGTGGTGGGTGGCTCAGTTATGAGCCATACCACCAGACTCGGGGAGCCAGACCTAGCTACCATTATAGTTTAAAGAGATGCCCTACAGGGGTAGGTAGCTACTCTGATTACCCAGTTGGGTATACTACAGACACAGCTAGAGGGTTCAGAGGTAGAGGTAGCAGAGCTACATGTACAGGTGGCCAGTCTGTAGGCCCAGATGTAGAGGATGGAGGAGATGGAGATGGAGATGGTCAGGAGGCAGCCTTACAGGCTCATGTGGCAGGTTTACAGGGCCAATTAGCCACAGCCTAGGCATAGATTGGGGCCTTACAGGCCCAGATATAGGCACAGGGGTAGGGGGGGCACCACCACAGGCACTGGGATTAGGTCCCAGTTCACAGGTAGGTGTGGGGTAGGGTCCCACAGGTAGGTACAGGGGCCGAGACCTATGGGACCACCACAGACCGTGCCTGTATCTAGGTTACGGGATGCCCTAGGTGAGGCTATATATTATCAAGACCAGCTTATGGTGGCGGGATAGATTTCATATCCTATGCCAAGTACAGGGCATACAGGCATCTAGTGAGAGGATGAGATCCCACACTCATAGTGTGGAGAGCACAAGAGGTCAGCGAGCTCTGAGGCCCGATCAGGGAGAGGCCACCAGTGCATGGAGACCAGCTCTAGGTGAGGCACCAGCAGGGACCCAGGAGGCCGAGGGTACAGGTGACACAGAGATGGAGGACATCCGGTGAGATGCCTGATATGCGGTCACCTAGTTTTTGATGTATGATAGATATTTTTTTGAGATATATATACCGGCCTGTGTGCTGAAGATAGTTGTATTTTTTATCACATACTGGCCTGCGTGCCAAAGACAGTGAGGATGTATGAGTGGTTTTGTATATTTTGAGCATATACCGGCCTGCGTGCCGAAGAGATTTTGTATTTGATTCATTATTTTATTGTATATATGAGACTGGCCTGCGTGCCGATGACATTTTGTATTGTATATCGGCCTGCGTGCCGATGATTTTGAGATGATGGACATGATGAGATAGCCATGTATATTGAGATACACATTTATTTATATATGATGAGATACATGGTATTTTTTGATTTGTTGATGTGTTTATGAGATTTTTATGTAGATGATATGGATGGAAATTAGGTGAGTTAGGCATGATTTGTTGTTTTGATATGGATGGAAATTAGGTGAGTTAGGCATGATGGAGTCAGGTCGGTTTAGGCATGGATCGAGTCAGGTCGATTTGGGCATGGATTGAGTCAGGTCGGTTGGGCATGGATTGAGTCAGGTTGTTTAGGCATGGTTGAGTCAGGTTATAGGCATCGATTGAGTCAGGTTATAGGCATGGTTGAGTTCAGGTTTTTAGGCATGGATTGAGTCAGGTTTGTTAGGCATGGTTGAGTTGAAAGTAGGTGAAGTTTTGATTCATTATTTTATGCAATGAATGATAATATGGGTCATATGTGAGATGTGGTATAATCTATGCATAGTGATGATAGAGAAATGGTAGGTGTAATAAATGTATGTTGTGATAATGTTTAAAATATGAAACAACTTGTTATGTATGTGGTTTAATTTCCAATTTTGGGTATAAAAGGGAAACTAAGTAGGTGTGATGTAATGTGAGGTACATGGAAGATGAATTGTTTAGGGTAGAGGATGGCTGAGCTAACCTCCAAGGGCCCCATGCCCTCAGAGTGCTGCCTACATAGTCCCGGTGAAAAGGGACCTCAGGCCGATGTAGTTCTCCCATAAGCTAGGGAAGAATATGAGGAGGTATGAAAATGAGTTGGTAGGTTTTTGGGCATGTTGTGGGTTTAGGTTTGTTAGGTGTGGGTGGATTATAGGTAAAATGATGTAGGTGGAGGTGATTGTGGTGAAAGAAGAAGATTACCCCAAAGGTAAGCGTCGAGGACCAAGTCCTGTATAAGGTAATCAAAATGTAAACAAAGATGGTTAAAAGATAAGAGGGGGCAATAAAGCCACCTGATTGGGTAGGATCATACCGAGTAGATCATACCTTGGAGGAGGTGATGAATGTAAGACCCTAAAGACATTGCATGATTGATTGTTCTATGGTGAAAAGTAGTCACATGATCACCAAATGTCTAAGTTCCAAGAAGTCCCTTGAGGCAGTAGGAAATGAGAGTGGGAATGGTAAGAAGGGTGAAAGGTAGTTAATTTTTATATGGTATGAGGTAGCATGTCTTCGGGCAAGAGATCCTAGGTCACAATGGGCAAGTCCATGACAAAAAGGTTTGAGTTTTTTTGACTTATAGTTGAGATAGACTGATCGATGCGGGAAGTCTATATGGGATGAATAAAATTGAACTCCTTGAGGTCTTCGTGAAGCTGATCGATGCGGGAAGCTTCGGTTGCTCTCATTTTTTTTTTTGAAGAGCTTTACATAGTTGTCCTTTGAGGGAGCAGTCTATTTATAGCAGCAATTGTCGAGAGGAAGATGTCCTTTTGAGGGAGTCATCTTTTTATTAGAAGTTTGACTCAAGGAGTTTGGTCCCATGTGAGGTCTTTGAAGTCATGGACAAGACCAAGGTGAGGATAGGACTCTTGTTCAAAAGGCAAGGTGAAATGACCATGGGATCTCATCTAAAGGTAGATGAAAAATATCCATGAGAATCATGCTATGTGCAGTGCCGTGGTACACATATTCAAGAGAAGATAACAAGTGATGGGTACTCACATGATTCTTGTTTAATCATTGGTGAGGTGTATGGAGTGAATAGCGCTCAAGGGATGAGCATGGAAAGAGACAAAAGGTGAGGTAGGACTACAAGTCAACAATAGAATGGTCGAAGATGCAAGGTGTTAAGGGGCTCAGGTTCAGGTTTACCATCGAGTGAAGATAAACGATAAGCACCTGATCCATAGGTATGAGTCACGATGTATGGTCCAAGCCAATTAGGAGAAAATTTTCCCCGTTTACTTTTTTCTGCTTTGGTTACATGTTGATTTTCTTTCAGGACAAGGTCACTGACTTGGAAGGTTCGTTCATGGACACATTTGTCATAGGCACGTTTGATACATTTTTGGTAAACTTGAAGGTGATCCAGAGTGTTAAGATGACGTTCATCTAATAACTCTAGCTGTGCTAAATGGTCCTGACGAAAGTCATCATCATTGAGCATGTCATGGAGAGAAATGCGGAGTGAGGGGATCTGGACTTCGAGAGGTAGAACTGCCTCTGTACCGTAGACCAGAGAAAAAGGTGTGGCTGCAGTGGAAGTGTGAATACTAGTGTGGTATGCCCACAGGGAAAAAGGAATGTGCGTATGCCAATCCTTCCCAGTATCATCAACTACTTTCATAAGAATTTTTTTTAAGGTTTTTTTAGTGGATTCGGCTTGACCATTGGTTTGTGGGTAATAAGGTGATGAGAAACTAAGCTGAATGCCGAAGGCGTCACAAAGTTTTTGCAATGTTTTGTTTTTGAATTGTTTTCCATTGTCAGTGATGAGGTGATGAGGAACACCAAAGTGACAAATGATGTGGTGGTTAATGAACTCACATATTTTCTCAGCTTTCATGGAGATGAGTGGTATGGCTTCCACCCATTTTGTATAGTATTCGGTAGCAGTGATGATCCATTGATGGCATTGGGAAGAATGAGGATTGATTTCTCCGACAAGATCCAAACCCCATTGAGAGAAGGGCCAAAGGTCACGAGTGACCTGTAAGGCATGACTGGGTGTATGATGAAGATTGGAATGTTGTTGGCATTTTACACAATGTTTGACGTAGTCACAACAATCATGGTTAAGGGTCGGCCAGTAATAGCCTAGGTGAAGAATACGCTTAGCAACAGCAAGGCCACTGAAGTGACCTCCACATATGCCATCATGAACTTCCTTAATGGTATAAGGAATTTCATAACTTGTGAGGCATCGTAAGAGAATACCATCAAAGCATGCTTATAGAGGAGTCCCCCCAGGATGACGTAATGAGAGACCTTTTTAAGGAAGGCACGTTGTCCGTTACGGGTGAGATCAGGAGGTAAGATGGAGAGAGAAAGGTAGTCGGAGTATTGTTTATACCAAAGGTCACTCGGGTCAGGGGTAGTGGTTCTGACAAAGTAAACATCATGAGGTAAATAAGAAGGTGATTGGAGGCATTGTATGGTGACAAAGATTTTAGAATCGGTGGGTGAAGTGGGTATTTGGGAAGCTAAGCAGGCCATGGTATCTGTAAATTTGTTGGTTGAACGTGGGATGGTTTGAAGGGTGTAACGATCAAAGGTGGTCAAAAGTATGTCTACATGATGTTTATACTTTTGAAGTATCTTGTTATGACATTGGTACATACCATTGACTTGGTTTACGACCAATTGAGAATCACCAAAGATGTTGATTGATTTGACATCTAGGGCATAGGTGGCTTGGAGACCTAGTACGAGTGCTTCGTATTCGGCAATATTGTTGGTGCATTCAAAATCTAGTTTGAAAGACAAAGGCATGGGTTCACCATCAAGAGGAATGAGGATAATACCAGCCCCACCCCCATGCTGACACTTGGAACCATCAAAGAAGAGTGTCATTTGGTAAGGGGGTTCGTCCAGGGAAAGGGTAGCAATTGACTCATCTGGAAAGTCAAAATTAGAGGGTTGATCCCCAGAAATAGGTGCATCAGCCAATTGGTCAGTGATAGCTTGGCCCTTGATGGAATTTTGATGAATGAATTTCGAGGTCAAGCTCAGCTAAAAGCATAAGCCATCATGTGGCATGCTGATTTTGATAAGGTTTGGCATACATGAAGTGTAAGGGGTCGGTGTTGGTCACAACATAGGTTTTGTGGTTGAGTAGGTAATGACGGAGTTTGGTGGCAATGAAAACTAAGGCTAAGAAAAGTTTTTTGGGATGGTTGTATCGGGTTTCATAGTCCAAAAGAGTATGGCTTATGTAATAAACCACCTGCTCCCTGTGTTGTTCATCGCGATGAGCGAGCATGGCTCCCAAGGAATGATCGGTAGCTGATATGTATAGGTAAAAAGGTTGATCATCTTTAGGTGGAATGAGTATGGGTGGTTGGAGAAGGTATTGTTTTAAGGCCTCAAAAGCTTTGTGACAGTCATCATCCCATTTAAAGGAGACATCCTTCTTGAGCAGATGATGAAATGGTTGACACCGATCAGATAATTGTGAAATGAAATGGTGAATAGACTGCAACTTACCTTGCAGGCTACGGAGTTGTCTAAGGTTAGTAGGTGGAGGCATTTTGAGAATGGCCTTGACTTTAGCAGGGTCAACTTCTATACCATGGAGGGAAATGATAAATCCTAGGAGCTTTCCTGAGAGAACCGTGAAGATGCACTTCTTAGGCTGAAGGCGGATGTAATATTTAATGAGGTGGTCAAAGATGGTTTTGAGGATGGCAAGGTGCTTGGAGTGGCATTTAGATTTGGCCAAGAGATCATCCACGTAATCTTCCAATATGTGATGCATGATGTCATGGAAGATGTAAGTCATAGCCCGCTGATATGTGGCACCAGCATTTTTAAGGCCAAAAGGCATGACTCGATAGCAGAAGGTCCCCCAAGGGGTGATGAATGAGGTTTTGTGTTGATCTTCTAGGGCAAGAAAGAATTGGTTATAACCTGAGAATCCATCCATGAGTGATAGCATCTCATGGACCAGTGGTAAGGTCAACCAGCTGGTCAATACCAGGTAAGGGAAAGTCATCTTTTGGGCAGGCTAGGTTGAGGTCACGGAAGTCTGTGCAAATGTGGAGTCCCCCTATCACTTTAGTGATAGGGACAATGTTAGAAATCCAATGAGGATAATCAATGGGTAAGATGAAGGAAATGGAAAGAAGGTGCTGAAGTTCTTCTTTGACGAGAAGAGCAATGCGAGGGTGCATTTTCCTCAGCTTTTGTTTGATGGGTTTGGCATCGGGAATGGTTACGATATTGTGGACCACTATGGTGGGGTCAATACTGGGCATGTCTGCATAAGACCAAGTGAAAGTGTGGTTATGATCTCTGAGAAAAGAAGTGATGGCTTCCTGTTCAGCAGCATCTAAAGATTGTCTGATCTTTAGGATGTGCGGGTCATCCTGAGTATGAATGTTGATCTCGATAGTCGATTCATTCAACATGGTTTGCATCTCAGAAGGTAACGACTAATGAATATATGGGTCTTCTGCACCAAGGTAGGTGAGTATGGATTCATCATCCTGACATTGAATGATGTTAATTGAAAGGTGTATCGTCATCGATCATTTCAGGATACAGGAAGGGAAGAGTGGAAGGGGCCTCGCCCTCACGTTGATAAGTCAGAGGCCCCAAGGAAATGGTGTTTATGAAAAAAAAAAGTTAGGAGGGATAGATTCAGGATCCATCGACTCTGTCGGTGAAGGTGGTGATGAAGGTGGAGTGGGTGAAGAAGGTGGAGAAGGGCTAGTGTCCTTAATGAGTTCAATGCGGGCCTGTTTGGTAGGTGGTTCGGGAAAGCCGATACCACTACGGTCATTATGTTTGTGGGTGGTACATGGAATAATGGTATGGTGGCCTTGCTCATAAAATCCAAAACCAAAACCCTTCCATGCACATTGGTGTAGGAAGGTGTGGGAAAAATGGTGATTGGTAAGTGATTGGAAGTCAGTGGAAAATGGGTGGGTTTGTGATGGTGGTTCGGGTGTGTAAGTGGTAGTATCAAGTCCCCCATAGGTGAGACTAGTATGAAGATGAGGAGGACCATAAAGGAGGCATTCTCCTATATGGTGATCATAACGAGGGTGTTGGTGAAGACTTCCATACTCTTGTGGAGTAAGGAATGTGTTGACACTATATAGGTGGTACTCCCCCAGAGTGAGGCATTGAAAAACACCTTCCAAGGGATCAGTGGTTGGTATGTAGGTAGCTGGAATGGATGATGTGTCAGAGGTCGATGAGAGGTGGAGTTAATGGATTGGGAAGCTGATGGGTCAGCCGTGGAGGTTATGGCACTGGTAGGAATGGAGGAGGTATGTGTGGTAGAAGCAGCGGTTGTACTGGTAAGTGGAGGTGTAGGTGAAGAAGCAGTGGTTGTGGAGGTAGACAGCTTAATAGGTATGAGCACATCATTGGGTTGGTAAAGCATGTTGCATGTTTTAAAAGGTGATGGGTCAGCTGGAATGGTATAGGTGTGTCCTTCATGTTCAAACTTTACACAATGATGCAAAGTGGAAGGAATGCACAACCCATGACACAAATCCAAGGTCTGCCAAGCAACGGGTTATATTGGAATTCCCCCTCCAAGATGTAAAATAATTCTAGAATAGTGCGGGGGCCCATGTGAATGTGGAGGATGATGGTGCCTAGTGTAGAGGTGATAGCATCATTGAATGAATGCAACATGACTAGGATGTTTATGCATGCAATTGTCAGGTATGTGCATTTGAGTGAATGCATGGGATGAAATGATGTTAATGCTAGCACCCCTATCAATCATCACACATCATACCCGTATGTCATAATGTGGACAGAGATGAAGAGGGTTGGGTTAGGTCATCATTTTGGTGTGGTGTGATCTCTTCCTCTGAGAAGCTAAGGGAGGTACTTGGTGGTAGGGTGGGGTGAAGATGAAGGTGGTAATTTGGTGAGAGAGGCTACATGATGGGGTGTGATAATGGAGGCTACGGGTGTAGGGTCATTGGGTAAAACCTCAATAGATTGAAGAACCTCCATGAGAGCTTGACGATGGGATTCTGAGGTTTGAATGAGGTCATATAGGGACATTTTGAGGGGGATTGGTGTAATTGTTTGAGCATGGTGTGATGTGTGATGCCATTAGAAATGGGGTACGTGGGGCAAGCAAGATAGTGATTTTAGGTATGGGTGTAGATGGTATGTTGGGTATAGGATTGGTTGGTGGGTCAGTTGCCTTTTCTTTACCCTATCCTTTTAGCATGGTAGTGACATGATCATGTTGATGGTTGAGGGGAGTTGGAAAATGGAGAAGGTGTAGGATGAGTGGTATAATGACATGATGGGAAAAAACCTAAAGAGGAGAAAAACCTATGAGGTGATCTGGGTGCAATAGGGACATTTGGGTGGTGGGTGGCAAGTTCTTTGATGTGAACCATGTTAATTTCAAATCTTGGGTGTGGCTCTAGGAGCTGTGAGGGTGGAGGTTGTGGTTGTTGAGTGGAAAGTAGGTGTGGGAATGGGTGTTGGTGAAGCAGGATCCTCATCGAGAAGGTCGTCATCATCAAAGTTGGCTTCTGGAGGACACAACTTGATAAGGAATATTTTCAAGGCCTTACAGTTCTCCACATCGTGCCCTGCTCCACTGATGGTAGGATGGAAAATTTTAGTATCATCAAACCCTTTTGGCTTGGGTTTGAGGGGGTGGGTTCCTCTAAGTGGGGTAATGTGATGAAAAGTCTCAAGGTGGTTGGTTAAAATGTTTGGCATAAGACCCTCCTAGGTCACAATGAAGGAGAGTGAAAGGTGTTCCTCTAGGTGGGTGAAGGAATAGAGGAGGTTGGTTCCAATGGAAGGAGGATTTCGGGCTAGGATTTCCTCTATGGAAGGAATATGGGGTAATTGGGAGGTGACAGGTGGTCATTAAAGATAGGTGAACCTCGCGGGTATGGGTATCATGAGTGGAGGTCTCACCGGTTTGATCAGCTAAAGGGGCATGGTTGGGAAATGGTTTCTTGAAGATGTGTAGGTTTTGGTTAGCAGGTGCATTAGGATTATCCACGGTTAACTCACCTTTCTGGAGCATTTCTTGGACAATATTTTTGAAAGTGATGTAAAGGTCACTATGACCCTTTACTCGATGATAGTTATAGAAGTCATGTTCTTTATACCATGTGGGCATGGGGCGAGCAGGGTCAAAACCAGTGTGTGGTTTTATAGGTGGAAGGGTGATGGCTCCAGCTTTGATAAGATTTTCTAAGACAGAAGAGTAAGGTTCCCCAATTGGGGTGTATTTCCGTTGTTCTTTTCTGAATTGAAAAGTCTGGAAGTGGTGAGAGATTAGATGAAGGGGTAGCCTGATTTGATGGATGTGCTGGTATGGCCTTGAGTACCACTATGTTAGTGGTGCCCTTAGCTTTTGAATAATTGGTTTGTGGTTTGGAAGAAGAAGAGGTATCATTCGACTTGAATGCCAAATTCTTATTGCGTAATTGGATTTTCTTCTCTTCGATGGCCTGAATCTCTAACTTTCGTGCCATAGTGAATGCTTCATCGAATGTTTGGAAGGTTTGGACTTGCAAGGTTGGTGAGATATGTCTAGCACAAGCCCATGTGAAGAGCTCGATGAGTTTTGTTTGTGGCAGTTGGAAGGTAAGTAAGTTGATCAGGCTACGCCAGTGAGCAACAAAATCTGCGATAGATTGTCCTCATACTGACGTGTGGAGTATAGGTCAGTCATGGTAACCTTCTTGATGATATTGATAGAGAAATGATCCAAGAAGGCTTGGGCTACCTGATTGAATGAGAATATAGAGTGTCTAGGTAACCCACTATACCAATCTAATGCAGGTCCAGTGAGGGACATGGGAAAGGTTCTCAAGAGCAAGGCATCATCATGAGCGATCAGATAACACCCGTGTTTGAATGACCGCAAATGTTGTTATGGGTCTTCTTTGCTATAGAAATGATTGAATTTAGGCATTTCCCAATGCACGGGGTATGAGCAGATAGGAATGGATGGGTGGATGGGCTTGTTGCAAATCTTGTCATAGGTGAGAGTGTTGCGGGAGCCGGAAACCGATGCCTCTAATGTCTGCATCTTGTCCAACATCAATTTAATTAGGTCGTTGGTGGGTTGTGATGATTGGGTGCCTCCTATAGCATGAGAGGGTTGGTTTTGGGCATATAACAGGGGTGACACTCCAGTGTATGGGGCTGCCATGTAGGTTGATTGAGAAGAAGGTAGTGAAATAGGGGGTACGTACCCAAAGTGAATAATGGATGAAATGGGAGGTTGTTGATAGTATGTATATGGAGGTGGAAGGGTCGTGGTAACCCTAGTAGTAATGGGGGTTAATGATTGTGGAATGGAAAGGACCACGTTCTGAAATGGGGTAGGGGTCACCGACACTGGAGGTGGTAATGTAGCTATGGGTATGTGTGAGACATTAGGGGCATATAAGGTTGTGTTTTGGGTAGTTTTCGAGGGTGTGGTGGATGTGGCGGGTGCCACGGAGGTGGCAGATGTGACAGTCATAGTGGGTATAGGACCTAGTTCTGAAATGACTGGGGGTAAGGTAGACGCGGGAAAGCATAGAGCCAGATGGGGCTGATGCAGGAGTGGGAGTGAGAGTCGGGGGGATAGATACGGGCATGCCGTATATCAACTGACCCGAGGCATCTCGAGTGGATGAGTGGGAAAGGTAAAACTGCAAGGCGGCAGGGTTTTGGTCAAGGAGTCATGTGAACTCCTCATCTCTGGTAGCGATAGTGATAGGTTGGATGGGATCCATGGCTGGTGATAAAATGGAAGGTGGTGAAGGACTAGGTGGGAGTGGTTGACAACTGGCGTGAAATACGAGTGCGCTTGCTTGTCTTTGGGTCAGCACCATGTGAACCAGTACTGATCAGGTAGGGCTGCTTCTCTGTAAATGACATAGAAAACATAGCAGGAACAGGTGAATCTGGAAGTAAAAAGTGGATTAGGTGCCAAAAGGTGGTTGGAAAGTGAAACAGGATAACTGATGCCGGTTAGGGAAAACCGACGCCGTTCAGGGGTAACTGCTGCTGGTCACTGTAGAAAATGGACAGTGAGTGAAAAATAAGGTAGAAGGTAAAATCTGATAGGTATGCCAAATCTGATGAGTGTTTACAATGTCAATGGGAATGATGGTAGTGACAGGGACTATGAAAAGTGGAAGAAAATGAATGAAAAATGTCCTTTTGGGTAGGTTAACAAAAGGACCTGGAACTGACGTTGGTTGGGTATAACCAATGATGGTCAGAGGTAACCGAACGATGGTTACTGTGAAATTGAAACAGTGATGAAAGAAAAGTGGTTGTGAATTAAAATATGATGTGGAATCAGACCCAAATTTGAGAATGATGATGATATGGCCCAGGCACACTCAGGTGAAGCTGGAATACACCAGCTGTGATGAGGAGCATGCAAGGATGAACAAGAAAAATGAAGAACGTGATCTCTCACCTCAAAACGCAAGCCAAGCAGAAACACTAAGAAAAATGTGATCCTAGGAGTGCCTTTTCTATTATGTTTGTTTAGCTTATGCTATTTAAGGACTGACACATGAATTGTGAAATAGAGTTTTTTGGTGAGGATGGCTTCCTACGAAGAAGGAGATCTAAAAGGTGAGGTTTCAGGTATGTTATGGTGGGGGTGGGCTTCGCTCTGAAGTATGACTCGACAGAGCAGCGAGCTGGGTACCCACAATCCTCATGATCGTGTGATCATTACAGGCTTCTTCCAGGTAAGATGTTGTTTAAGAATGTGTGTATTTTGAATTTTTGTGAGGTTTGGTAAGACTCAGAGAGAAGAGAAAAGAAAGAAGTGCTTTTCTATGATTCGTTTGTCAACCATCAGCTGGTCATGACTTCCAGCTGTATAGGTTCCCCTCAATTAATTTGAGGTAATGAGATAAATCAAAATGCAATGCATTTATTTTTAAGACCAAATCAAAGTGTGAAGTGGGATGATACAATAAGATGAAGAGGAAGAGGGATGCTCTTTCACTACAATGCAGAAAACATGAAGAAATGGTTCTTTTTAATTACACCAAAAGAAAGGTTTCCTTTAGAGAAAATAGAAAGAAAAGGTGGGTTACCAAGGAAGAAAATTAATGTGTATGCTTTTCAGAAGGGAAACAAACACACAACTTTTCCTAGGAATGAATAAAATGCAAGGAACCCCAGATGGGTCCCACCGGGTGTGCCAAAATGTTTCACCTGATTCTTAGATTGTTTCTTTGAAGTATTGACGAAACAGATAGGGTAACGGGCGTAGGAGGAATACCTGTTCAAATGTTGGTTGATGGGTTGTTGCGCGCGTATGACTTCTGAATCCACAGCTGATTGTGAGAGCTTCCTTTTGGCTAGGAGGAACTACCTGTAATGCAAAGCAAGACCACCAGAAGGAATTAAACAATATGTGCAGTGAACTGCCTAGCGTATGCTAGATCTGGGAAGTGTGATACTTCCTAGATGGCTGTCAGTCCACTGTTTTAAACAATTTAATGCTTTAAATAAAGTAAATCCTATTGTAATTTGAAATGATTTAGGTATCTCACTTAAAACACAATAAGAAATAGATCTAATCTAACAGGCTAGGTTAGAATAGGATCCAAAGGTCAAGTAACTGGTTCTGGGTCTCTGCAAGTTTAACAGAGGTCTCAGGTAGATCATAGGTGAATGAGGGTGAGATGAAATTAGGTGGGTAGGTCTCTATTCTGGGTTGTATGGGAAAATACAGAGACCGATGTCTGGTTAAGGGTGACCGACGACGGTTAGGTGTAACCGGTGCCGGTTACTGTGGAAATCTGGGAATGCCACAGAACAAGCTTTGGGTCTCCTTTGTGATTGCACAAAGGACTTTGGTTGGTTGCGATGAGGTATTGGGTGATTTGGGTAGGATTTGGTGAGGTTTTAATGGGTATATGGAGGGGTGAGTGTTGGAGGAGGTCAATAGGTGGCTAGGTAAACAATAGATGATAATATAATGATGAAACAAAATGAACCAGAGAAGTATAATGTTTACTTACTTGGATTCTGGTCCTGGATGCCTGTGAGTGAGGGATGGAGGTGCTGATGAGAGGTTTGAAGGCTGCAAGTGATCACCAACTGAAGGAAAGCTTCTACATGGGCTGCATGTACATTCCTCTTTGCTTGGTTAGATCAGATCATGGCTGGGATGGTTGTGCAGGAAAAGATGCTTGATCTCCTTCCTTGCATGTGTGTTCTCGTTGGAATTCACTCTCTGAAGATGTGATATCTCTCTGAGATGTGTTAATGTTGCCAACCTTTTCCTTTCTTCCAACCTTTCAACCTTGAGAATAAGGTTGTTTTGGGGTTAAAAGGGTAACTGACAATGGTTCCGGCTTAACCGACGATGGTTAGGGGTAACCAGCGTCGGTCAAGGTGGGATTTCCTAGGTTTACTAAACTAGGGAGATCCTCTTGATTTCCTTGGATCTCATGTCATTAACCCATGGATTAGACTGGGAGCTTCTTGTAAGCATGTGGGAATGTGGTTAGAGGGAATGTAGGCATTGATTTTTAGGGTTTGGGTAAGTCTTAGTTAGTTATGGCAACTTACTAAGAATAGGTCTTAGGGTGAGTTGGCTTGGTGAGGTGTCTAGGTGAGGTGTATGTGTGGATATTATTTAAATTAAGATATTTAAATAATAAATATAGTGAGGATAATGAATTAATTTAATTAAATTAATTAATATATTAGTGGGGTGAAGGGGGCCATGGCTAGGTGAATGTGATGAAGGGTGTTTATTTGTCGAGGGACCAAAGGGGAGTGTGACCTAATTTTAGTGTCTACAACATATTGTGCACGTAGGAGGATTGGATAATGAGAAAGCACTTGAAGAGTTCATAGAAAAATTGATTTATTTAGATGAGAGGCATGCTATAGCTTGATGGAGCTAGAAGAAAGAGAAAGAAAAACAAAAATCCTGACATGATCGACACATTAAGAACAATAAGCTCAAAGTTGGATCTCCAAGTTTTTCTGCCATCCTGGAAAGTTTCGAGTACATTGGTTAGTACCGTATGTTGTGACCTTTATACTTGACTCAGGAACTTCCTAGTTAGGAGCTTTGGATGTTACACGGTTTCCTAGTTTCTTTAATGGGAGTAGGTTGAAGCCCTACTATTAATAAGTATTCTTGGTATTTGTAATAAGATATTGTTGCCATTTAGTTTAGGTTTCCCTTTATTGAATTTTCCTTTATATGTGTTTCCTTTTTTTGTCACTATGATTTATATTTTTAGTCCTGTGTTGTGTTGCCCATTGACACACCAGTAGCTAACTACGTTTTAAGTGATTCCATGCATAGAGGACCACACATACATTTAGTGTGGGGTAGATTAGAGTACATTACGTGAAATGGTTAGCACATTTATAAGGAAGGTTAGACTAGTTGAAAACTCTTTCTGGAATATTGGCGCGGAGGTAGAAAAATGGCTTGTGCTATATGAAAGGTGTTCTAAGGAAGGTTGAGATGATTGAAGACCACACAGAAGAGAAAGACAAATCGCTCAGTGTAACATGAGGTAGGTGGTTACATGTGAAATTACTTGGTGGATAGTGTAGAGGTTAAGTTTTTTAGTGCAGTAAGGTGCACAAAGGAGGTATGTTTTATGGAAGTAATGTCAACATGCGAGAAGGTTACGACTGTAAAATGCGAGGAGGGGTCATGGAAGTTTACTTAAGTGGAAAATGTACATCGTTAAAAACTAATGTTAAGATGCGTAGGTTGAAAATATGGTGAGGTTGTGGAAAAGGTATAAATAGGGGGTGAGGGTAGTCATTTTAACTACCTTTCATTTGAATTTTTTTGTGCTGTTGAGCTATTTTTTTTAATTATTGGTAAATAGTTTTTTGAAAGGGACTATACCCTTGTATACAAAAAGGGGTCTAAAAGCTAGAATAGGAATGAAAAACATTATAAGAAGGATCAAGATCCAAATAAGACATAAAAATCTAGTGTAACCAAAGAGCAGTTACCCCAAAACATCAACCCAGTTTGAACACTATGGAAGAGCAGCCAAAAAACAACAAAAAAATAGTAAAAATCACGACAGAAGTTAGCAAGAGCAACGCAGATCCACAATTACTTCTTGGCGGCTTTGACAATTTTGGATTTGATAGTCTGTTAGGAGGTGAACATAGCCAATGTCATCATGTGAGTAGGGTCAGTAATATCTAGTTGTTGAATGGTTTGTTTGCTTTCTTTTTCTGTGCCCCACAGAGTTGCTGGTATGCCGCTGAGATTAGAGACATAGTGGACATGCTGCTCAATAAACTCCTCGATTGCACTAAAAATAGCCATATTATGATCATGGCGAGTCTTGGTTTTTCCAAGTTGGTTGTCTAGGGAGTAAAGGTTTTTGTAGATATCTTTAACATGTTTCTTGTCAATATCAACCTCCTCCTCCTTCATTCTCTTACCTTTTTGCTTAGTCAAGTTTTTTACTTCTTCTTTCAGCAGCAACATGTCAGTTTCTAAAGCTTCTAGCCTTTCAGTGGAGCTCTTAGCATGTGTCTCTTGTGAACCCATGCTGCTAATGTGGAGGAGATTATGAGCAACATCCAAGTCCTAAGGCACGTTCCTCGAAATAGGGGTATCCAAGTTCAGCCTTTTAGAAGATCTAGTTATAGGTTTGTTCGAGGTGGAGGTGAAAGGGGTGGGAACAGAGGTGGGGGGATGATAGGGGGAGACAAGAAGGAAGTCAAAGGGGTAACAACAATGGTGATGGGGATAAAATGAGTGGTATCGGTAGCAGTGGTGGGAAAATAAGGAACAGAGATGGGGGAGGTTGGAATGCCGAGAAGCTTAAGAAGACACATTTTATGCAACAAGCAAATGAGACCTTGATGCAAAGGGACCACATGAGCATGATTTTGGAACTCCAAAATGGAGCGCTCAAGAGCATTAAGAAAATAGTGAGGGAAACATACCGTGTAATTTCTGCGGAAGAAATTGAGGAACACAAGATGTTTTAAGGGAAATGTGACAAATATCCCTTCTAAAGAGATGTATCTCACCATCATACGGGTGACCTCGTCAAAAGGTGGAGGGATAGAGCTGACTTGCAAACCCACCGTGACAAAAACTAGTTTCTCATTGCCCTCCACAAATTTCCTCTCCTCAACCGGCCTGTCAATCTTGAGCTATTGAAGTACGATGATGGTGTGATAAAGAAGCGAAGTAATTTTTGAACTAGTGGTGATTTGTAAACTGTGAGAAGATCTTGCAGAGTGGAAAATGAAGCAGGAAGTGAGGTAGCAGGGGTTGCATAGGAGTGAAGTTATCGATGTAGGAGAGCTCGGGAAGAGAAGGAAAAGTTGAACACCTAAGGCATGTAGTAAAGGAATGTAAATGGCACTAAAGAAGGCATTGACCAAGAAACTGGTGGTGGAGAAGGAGGAACCCGTTAAGATATAACCAGAAATGTAATACCCCCAGGTGTAATCAAAGA
Organism: Taxus chinensis; assembly: GCA_019776745.2. Lineage (NCBI taxonomy): Eukaryota > Viridiplantae > Streptophyta > Pinopsida > Cupressales > Taxaceae > Taxus > Taxus chinensis. The sequence goes on from JAHRHJ020000099.1 coordinate 427,087, forward strand.
AGAGAAGGCGAGTTCAAATTTATCTAGGTGCAAGTTAAAAAAAAAGATAGAATAACATGAGAAGTTGATGCAGGTGGATCTAGTCAAAGACATTCTACGGTTAGATGAGCTTAGAAACCCTAAGGTTGACAACTCAGTGCAATAATATTTTCATAAAACTAGATTTTTATAGCTACGGGAGCTTCCCTTATTGACTAAACCCACCCCACTATTTAGGTGGCTAATTTCGTAGGTGCACAAGGATTTTTTCTACTTTGTGGGGAGAATAATGAGGATTACAGGCTAGTTGATAAGGAGAGTGATAGGCCTGTGGAACACTGGCAAGGATATGACACTCGACCTATGTGCTAATGTAAAAATTGAAGAATTGGTGAAGCAGTTGAATTACGAGAAGGGGGGAAGGGATTAGGCTATCTCAAATCTTGATAACCTGTCATTAAGGTTTGCAACATGACTCATCAGCTGCTAATTGGGTGCATTATAATGGTGGATGGATATAAAATTAAGATTCATGTACATTGCGTACAAAGTATCAAAATGAGCAGACTATAACTTGACGTAACTCATTGTGAAGAGTATCATTGAGGAAGCACATGTACAAAATGAAGCTAGAGTGAAGATCACGTGGGGGTCCATCCTACTACTAATCATATTTTGGGAAATTGACGTCCCTAATGGACTAGATGGGAACATATGGTTTTACTCACTGGCTTACTCATCTCATGTGGTGCAATTTTCAGAGTTCACATGTGATGGATTAATTATGAATGCATACAAGGCTCGAATGAATAAATGGTATGAGAGACTATGCAAGGATTTCAAGAATGATTGGTGTATCTCACATGAGTTTCTAGAAGTCATAGGGGACTAGGTGAAGTTTACAGCTCTGCAACACTTCAGCTTGGAGAAATTTAAGATGGCTAATGGAGAAATGGGGCCATGGTGCAAAATTCCATTTGAATTCATTGCTAAATATATGAAGTGTGCCATCAATCAGTTGAAGGATGCACATAAGCTGACCTTTGATGCGAAAAAAGTGGGCTCTGATGTTCACACTCTTCACATGACCTATAAGTATGATACAAGGCTGACGTATGTTAAAATCTTGGAGCACAAATTCCTATATTTTTAGCCGCAGATCAATGTCACCATCAAGGACTTCATCCACTGGGTGTTCATACAACTACACATAAAGACACAAGGCAGAGTTGAATTGGAGGTTATAGACTCCACCTTTCTAAATCTAAGAGAGGTGCTGATCCCACCTATGAAAATGGTCCAGGTAGGAGAAGAAGGAGAGGCGGAAGAAGAAGAAATTGAAGGGAAATTGGACACTTCTAGGAAAAGGAAGTATTATACATAGTGGGACAACAGTGGAGGCACAAGTACATCATAGCAAGGCAGTGCCGAGGCTTCACAAAAAAAACACAAAGATGTTAAGCAGCTTGAGGAAGAAGAGCCAAATAATAAAAAGTGTATGGTACATGATGTATCTAGTTCTGTGACAGAGACATGGTCAAAATAAGATTATGTCACATTTAGAGAGGAACTCGAGGAAGAGGAGAAGAGAAGGGCTGAGGCAGAGGCGAAGGAAAAAACTGATGTGCATGTGAAGGTAAAAAAACCTACTATGGAGGAACCTTTTAAGATTTATGTGAAACAAATTTCACCTACCCAACCCACCAAACTAGAAGAGAATGATAAGGGAGACACCATTGTTATTAAGGAGGATAATGGGTTTGCTGTAGGTACAAGTATCATTTGGAAGAAACGATCTAAGTGCAAGGTGAAAAGGAAGAGGTGGATGCCTATGTCCACTTATATGGACTTCATGTATAATATTACAAAGGTGTTATGCACATGGTTCCAAAGCACCCTTTCCCTAGAGAAATTGCATGCTTGGGATATCTTAGAAAAATATGGGGGTGTAACGAGGACCAAGAAGATGATAAGTTAGAATTTTCATTGTCATGTAGAGGATCCTGAGTTTGAGTTCAGTGATCATGAGATCGAGACCATTAATTTAAAGAAAAAGAAAGGGGTGACTTATAGAGTGGTAGATCCAAGCCACTTTATAGACGAGTAGCCATGTAACACACTATAGAAGATGTCTTCAGAAGTCATAAGATGTAGCTTGGATGTAGGGGTGATTGTTCAGACCTTGGTCAAAGATCAAAAAGGGAAGGAAAAGGAGAAATAAATATCGTGCAATGGTTTAAAATGTGAACAGACATGGACAAAGGAAACATATGATCGAGTCACTTCCATGGTTAAGAATGTCTTGGGAAAATGTCTAACACTAGTGAGCCAAGCCAGAATGGACTATAATGATGAGATTAGATATTTGGAAGAATTGGTGAGGATTTTGTTGGTTAACATCAAGGATGGCGTGGAACCCATAATAGAGGATCTCGCAAAGGAGAAGGAAAACAACAAGATTAATGTTGAGGCCGTGATTACTAAGTTGGAGGACTTGCTCACCTAACTCAAGGAGGAAAAGATATTGGTAGATACGAGCTTAAATTTTTTTTGAAACTACAAGCCCATTATTTATGCGCATGTAATAGATGAAGAGGCCACCCTCAAGACCTTATAGGAGAAGGTCCCAACAAATAATATTGAGTGTTCCTAGCTGATGATTGACACCAAAGTGCAAGAGGATAAGATCAAAACCAAGCACGAGAAGCTCAAAATTTAGATTGGTGAACTCTAAGATTCCATCACAGAACATATCGATGAGTTCAAAGGAGTTTTCATAGAGTTGGTGGTTTTCATAGAGGAGCTCAAGGGGAAATTCAACGAGGTTACAATAGACTAGATAGATGAGGAGTTCCATGAAATCCTCCAGTTAACCATTTAGACTGTTCCAACATAAAACATTTTTTCCTTAGCCATTTTTTGGATCAATGGATTTTTTTTCAAAGAGTGAAGAATTATCGGGGATGGAAATCAAATTAGTGTGGGGGTAATGTTAAGCCCCTAAGAAGACTATGTAGCTGAGCCATGAAGGGTTTTATCATGTGCTAGCAAGGTGTAAAGGATCACATGGAAGTAACTTTAGGAAAGCATGAAGGTTCATGCCTAGGTAGAACAGGCTTGGGACTTATCCATATTTTAGGCCATAGATAGAGTTGTAATGAGGAAGACATGGAAATGCAGCCAGTTTTAATTATGGATAAGCCTAAACATGGAGAGTTGCAGCCCAAGAAAAGAATGTTTTATGATATGATTATCATGATAAGATTAAGAGCTGTAAAATGGAGTTAGTAATGGTTTAGTTGGCATTTACATGTCTAGGGTACTCGAGTATGGTGGGGTATGATGGCATTTGACATGCAGTTTTGATCTTGAGTGATGAATAGGAGGTGAAGATAAGATTCCTGGAGTTCTCTTGATATGTATTAATTTACATGGTAAGCTAAGAGAGATAAGAGAAGGAGAGAGATCTCAGATAGAGAGATGTGTGAGAATGCTTCTTGAGCAGAGTGATAGTAGGGTTAGAATGGAATTTTGTTGATGTATCTAGTCTGTTATGGATCTTGTGATGTATTTGAATACTGTAAAAGTGGTGGATTAATATAATGGTTTTTTCTTCTTCTGAATATCAGTGCCAAATGGATCTAAATATCTATGTTCTTTATTACGTTCTTGTTTTAGATTTGATTACTACTTGATGTTCCTAGTCATAAGAATGGTCATCTATGTTTGGATCTAGTTCTTTATTATTGTTATAGGATGTATGAATTTACTATCAAGCATTACTCTACCATTCACGATAACATTCTTGAAAAATCTCACATAGAAGAGTGACCTCACACCTTCGCGCACCTCGGGTGAGCTTCCAGTTTAGGCTGGGTGATATGCTGGCATGCCTGGGAATTAAAGGGTGATGAAAAGTGTCTACACTAGGCATGCCACATAACATTGTAAGGACCTACATACTCTCATCCATAATATAATGGCCAAAGATGACCTTATCATCCATGAATACCACCCTCTTCCTTCCATCTCATCCACGTCTAAATCCAATAACCCAATCAAACCCTCACCTACTAAAGAATCTAGGTTAGGTTCACCCTATAAATCCTTCATTACTATTCCTCTTCCAAATTCTACTTCTTCCAAACATAGTCCTTTTTATATCATTGTTTCCCATATTATCAATCATTCTCATGATTCCCAATCATCTATCCAATAAAAACCTAGTGTCATCATTGACAATCCTTCTAACAATCCCACCTCATCTTCTTTCGAGCATCTGACTAACTCATCCATATATGTGTCTAATTTATTTAATGAAATGCATCCATCTCTCACTGAGGTGAGTATCCACCCCTCACTCTTAATCCTCTTATGTATCCTCCTCCATCTACATCTACCATATGCATCGAACCATCTATCTTCTCCATCTAATGAATCCATATAGATCGATGACATTGTATCCTTTCCCCTTAACTTCTTTTGATCTCCACAGATCACTCTAGGACCAGATCTATTATCAACGCTAGGTCTCTTTCTAATCCCCACATTGTCCCATCAAATATCTCCCAATCCCATCTAAATATAACTTATTCCGTCATCCCAACCATTATGTTATCTCATCTTATCCATTCCACTTATTTATCATTGTTTCTCATCCTAATTCCACCTTTGTGGCCATCTTTGTGCCTCTCTCAGGGGCACCATATTTCATCCTCAATCCACCTTTTTGTGGCCATCTTCGTCCTCCCAGGATGCATATTTCCTTGCTATTTAAAAGAGTAACACATAATATTTTACCTCCTCTTATGTTATCTCACCTCATCCTAATCTTTCACAAGCTATCATCTTATCCCATCCACTCTCAAACCTCTCAAGGAACATGACTTTAATATCAGTGACCTTGTCCTTAAATAAAATCAAAATGTCACTACTATAAAAGGGAGTTAATGTGGAAAGTTTTCTCCCAACATGATTGGATCATACACATGAATCTTGAACCTATCATCTCTTGATGGTAAACCTGGAATCAGAACCTCTTATCACATTACACTTGTAGCCATTCTACTGTTATCATATCTACCAATCAGACACTTAGTCATCCTACAAGCCACCCATCCATCATTAGCCTTTTCCATCTTTCATCGTAATGATTTGGAATCATGTGGTCTATTGTCACTTTCCTAGTTGCGACCTTAAATATGGGCACCACGGCTTTACTCATAACATATTCCTTATGGATAGGTTCTTCCTTCTTGGTGAGAAATCCATGATCATTACATCCATCACCCTCTTATTTACCTATTGGAACCATGCACTAAGGGTCCAAATATGTCACTTGTACATTCATTATCCCCTCCTAAGTGGTATACCTAAGCTATTCCTATCTCTTCCCCATGTAAAAATCAAATTTTTTCATGGATGCTCATCGAAGTTATCAAAAACAAACAACTCCCTCGAAGGACAACTATTCATGTAAAAAAATTCAAGTAAATAGACTGGATCCTTGAAGGATGGCTATCATGTATATCATTTCTGCCATTCAATAAAAACCATTTCCATAAAAAACATAAATATATAAAGTAGACCACTCCCTTAAAGGATGGATACTCCTTTGTATCATGGAATTGAAGGCTTCCCATATTGATCAACCTTCTATCTTATCAAGAAAATAATTAAAAATTAAAATTATCATCCTAAGAAAGCTTCCTGCATCGATCAACTTCTATTTGTCACAAATTTCTAGCATTGATCAATTTTCTTTTCCCCTACCCAGATATGGGGGTATAGACCTAGGAAAATCCACCTATGGAGAACCTAGTTATCATGTAACAGTCACATCTAAACCCCTTTGTCATGTCAAAAATAGGTTTATGAGTCTAGTTTTGACACTTTCCTCCATGATCCTTGGAATAACTAACTATCGTTGGTTGTGTGTTAACACCTGCTATTCGTTGCAAGTACATTACCTTAAGTGGATCCATTTCTTGTTTACCTCCAATCTAGTTTAAAGCATGATTTCCTCATCCACTCCTTACTACGATGACATGTATGCTTCCACATTTTGGTTTTCTTTATTGAACTATGATTTTATCTCTCACATCTAATCCAATTTTATCTCATCTTATAAATTTTATATCTCATTCAAACTATAATCCTCTCTCATTTTATCCATCTCGCATCATATTATCCATCTATCTTATATGATCTATTATTCTCATCCATCCCATATATTTTATCTCATCTTACCAATCATTTATATAATCAAATTTTATATCTTTTAGCTCACCTTGAATCATATTCCATCCGTCCTTATCCAATTTATTTCATCGTAAGTCTACTATGTGGCCATCATTGTGTTCCCTTTTGAGGCACCATGTTTTCATCCAAATTCCAAAATTTTGGCCATATTTACCTAGACACATCTTTTTACATCCTCATATTTGAAGGGCAATGTATGCTCTTTCCCCCCCTACTTTGTCAGGACCATTGTTTTGACCATCGTCACATTTGTTTGCACATGTTCTTGATGTCTTCCTTTGACCATTTAGTATCAAAGATTATACATCCACTTGAGTGGATTCCCATTGGAATCCCTCCATATTACAGTGACATTTGCTAACTCATAGGATCCATAGGCCATTAACGTCACCTCCATCGCAGGCTGTGCTATGTTCCTACTGATGTGCTTCTAGGATCACACCAGGATTTTATTTTTGTTTGTTATAGTTATCAATGTTCCTCCCCCTATGCTTGGTCACACTTCCTCTTCTTTTCTCATCCTTTCCACCATTTCTTTCTCCATTTATCTCTTTCAAACTCTTGATCAATTCTTCTTTGTATCATCAACCCCTAGTTTGAGGGGGAGTATGCTTGTCATAATTTCTTGTCTCCTCTCATCATCCTTCATCACTTCTATTTTTTATCTCATGTCTTGCCCAATGCAAACCAATGAACAAAAGGGGAAAATGTAGACACCAATTTTTTGTATCACTACCATTCATTTTGCATCCAATCCCTTTAATTATATTTATTCACATGCATATCTCTCTTCCTATTAAAATTTCCCTTTCCCTCCATAAATCCCATCTATTCAAATTTCCCACTTTCCTATATTATCCCATTATTTATTTTAATTCACCCTTAATCCCTAATCATATTTATGATCCTATGAACATCCCATTTATTATCCATAGACCCTCATTTAATATTTTCCTACCATTTATCCGCTGTAAATGTTCCATTTTAGTCTCCCTAGGACCCCATTTAATAATTTCATCTCCCCTTGACTGTTATTTAATATTTTCCTTCCTCTCAACAACCTTTTATCCATCCTTAGGTTATCACACACATGCATTTAATAATTTCACCTCTCCATGGCCTTTATTTAATAATTTTACCTTCCACCTACCTTTATTCAATGCTTTCCTATCCTCCATATCCATCCACTCATCCTATAAATACACCCATACCCTCTCCTTCGGTTAGATCAGAAGATGAATTTTTTTGAGAGCTTAGGTCTTCTGGAGGATTTTTTGTGATTATTTCTCAGCTATAGGCAGAGTTGATGTTGACCCAACCCTATTTCCATCAACACATCTCACTGCTATGACTTTTCTTCATTATCAAGAGCCTCTGTCAATAGTTTTCTGCTTGCACATCCATCCAACTCTCAGATTCCATTATTATGTCTCCACACCATATGGTATTTTTTTTACAGTCCCTAGTCACCATCAATTCCCTCTAGTCACCGTCAAACGAACCCATTTTCATACCCTTTTGTATAAGTTTTCGTAATTTTCTTGCATCTTTTCATCTGGATCCAAATACAATATTTCTTTCAGGTTTATGTATTTAGTCCAAGTGAATCTTTTAGATCTATATAATTTGAGATCCAACTAGAGGAGGGTTTTGCAGGCCTTTTTTATGTAGTTTCTTCTCATTTGGGCCTAGTTTCCATCGACTTCCCCTTCACATCTCGGGTCATTATTGAACCCTATCAGATTTGATTTATTTTTTCATTATTTAGATCAAATCAGTGTTTCTTTCACTTTCATTCTTTTTAGTATTATGTTATCTCATAGTTACTGCACATATTTCATACCCATTATCACATTTATCTTTTTATCTTATCTACAAGAGGGTTGACATCCATCATAGGAAGTTCACGCTTCTCGGGACTGACTTAGTTGGGAAACTCTCCATATATATACTAACCTATTTTCTTTCTTAGTCTTATTTATTATATAGATCACCAAGCTTGCAGCAAGGAAGAGTTCATATTTGCACCCATCCACATCATTATCATCTCAAGGTATCATAAACCCTCCATATTTCAATTTACTTGTTTCATTTTTTACTATTTCACTAATCTAAGACATGAACAAGGAAACTTATTCAACACATACATTCCTAGTTAAGATATTTCCTATAAATTTGTAAGACTACACTATACGTTGGTTCTATTATCTACCTGTTCATTCAGTAACTTATTTTACACACTTAGCCGATGCTTTTCTTTCACACATTTATATCAATATTTGTACTAAAATATCCTATACCCAACTAGCTCAAATCAAACAAGGATACAATGAGCATCTCAAAAACTATGTTTTACACTATAAGAACAACCTTGCCAAGATGACAAATGTTCTCGTTGATTCTAAATTGTAAGATTTATTTGTTCAAATTATCTTATCTCTACTTCAAGAGAGTGTCATCTTTGAGGTATCTCCATCATTTGAGTAATTATTCCATACACTCAAGATGCGTGAAGGAAAACTCTTACGTATGGGGAAATTGAAATATCATGATACTTCTTCATCCTCCAATATGTTTCAAGATAAATCTGCATTCAAGCCATCTCATAAGCCTACTGAAGCTAAGGCCACTTCCAATGCTGTTTTTCCATCTACTACAATTTAAGTGAAAGCTTTGCGACATATATTTACTAAGTTACCTTATGCACCTTGATTCTTATTGCCGTAGCTTATAGAAATCAATATTATTTCTCTTCCACCACTACTTAATCTCTATCCTTCTCACTCACATGGCCACAACTATGATGAAAATATACGTTGTGATTAGAATCAATACATTGGGAATCCCACTGATTACTAATTCAAACATATATATCTAATTCAAGATCTTATTGATAATAACTCTATCGAGCTTCCCATGTCATCTACTTGTAAGCTGGTTAATAATAATCAAAAGCTAAAAATATTTAAAGACCCTTTACCAAAACATGACAAACAACCTATAGATTCATTTGTAAATCATACTTATCATGCTGTGAATCCTCCTTTATCACGACATATTGATTTCCATTTTTATTTTTTTGATGTTCCACCTCTATTCATTACATTTTTAGATCACGATTATCATGCTACATTTTCTTCTAATTCATTGCATATCAATGATTTTGTTAGCACCTATGTTATCAATAATACTATGGTCTATCCATCGTATCTTACCAATGCATGCTCTGCTACATTTCTTATAGCCATTCAATGCTTAACATCATTAATTACATTTTTGGGTCGTAATTCCTATGGTCATGTCATTCTATCAATCATAATTGGGTCTCTAACAAAATTTACACCATTCCTTATTACCTCTAAAATCATCAGTTGTGACATGCTCTTAGGTATTACTTGGCAATGAACCACACATGCTATCGCTTCCATGAATCACTTGTGTCTCAAGTTCCCCTGTAGTAAAAAATTTATCACCATCAAAGGTATTCCACCTTGTACACCATTGCCTCATCCCACTCATGATGATATTTTTACATCAACCAAGACATTTCATCGTCTTACATGGCTCACCTCCTATTCCACTCCTAAACCTACCTCTCATAATCATGTGCGGCCTCATGTGTCTCCTAAGTCCAAATCTCATTCTACACCTAGTTATCTTATTCACACATGACTTACTCTCAACCTTATCATCCTCATCAGTCCATTAGTCCACCTCATCAACCTATGTCCCCTACCATGAAAACCCTTTCTCATAGATATTCTCCACTTCCTTATTCACATCATTCTCATTTACATGCACATAAGTACTCTCTTACACCACTGACCTTAGATAATTTTACAATGCCTTTATCTCCTTGAATATCAGGTGGAGGGCCCTCACCTTTCACTATCATCAGATAGTCTTCACTCCTCACACACTTGGGCGCATCACACTTTCTCCCCCTTCTAGCACTATCCATTATTTCTAGTGTCTACTCTTCCACTTCATGCTCCACACTCCATGTGTACATTTTCTAGCATATAAACTTCACTGGTACACATATTATACCATCATTACCATATGATACACTCTCATGCTATGGTTTACACTTGACTATTGAGGACACACTACATCAATGAATCTCACATTTCACACTTTATGCTCTATTTTTCATGAGGTATCTTTTCTTACATGTACTCGCACGTGACATACCCATTTCTTGATAATGAACTATTGTTCTATGGTTCATTCTTGACTACTGAGGGGGTATTTATAAATGAAAATCATTTACATCAAATCTAATGGGGGAAAATGTAACTCCTCCCATCTTCACATCTTGCATACCATACCATCACACTCATACAACATTTACATATGTTGGTTGCATTTATTCTTGATAGCTTCTACTACTTGCATGTTGCACGTTTCTTACGATGCTAGACAGATTCTTAGTATGTCATTATCTTTTTCTATATTTGTACTAGAGATTTTTTACTTTCCAAATTTAACTTAATAAAATGAAATAAAAAAAACAAATTGAGCTCAGATGACGGAGGGGTTTACTGATACCCATGATAATGAATGATGATATTATTAGACAAAGCTCCTTATTCTTTCACCAATGAAGAAACCTACAGATCAGAGCCACTAAATAAAATATATTAGATAAATGGGATGATGATTTGCTTGGGAAAAGTTGATTCCAAGAATCCAAAGGGACTTCCTTGGAGAATGTCATCCCATTTTGATACAATTAAGGAGATTGATAATAATGAAAAAGATATGAAAATGAGATAAGAAATGAATAATGGATAAGAAGATTTAGAAATCAAAATTGAAGGGAAAGTCCTGTGTAGCTTCAAATGTGTCCCAAGAGAGGGTGTATGTAATCTAGAAAAATTCAAAGTAGTCATACCAAAATTAGTTTGTTTCTTGTTGGATCTCGTAGAGGAGATCAATTTGATCATCGATGTCTTCAAAGTCAACAGAAAATCATATTACACGCAGTGTAAGCTCGTGGAGAATGTTGTAATATTTCAAAAAGAAGGGTTTTTGAACTATTGGGAGGTCGTAGATAATTGTAATAGGATGGTACCGACTAGGTACTACCACCTAAAGTAAAGTCATGCTTGCAGACGATAAGTCAAATATAAAATATTGAAAAAAATTGATACTAAACTGATAAATTAATTAAAACATGTAGATTGACAGAGATCACTAGTGATTTAGAGGAATTGTGAGTGATTGGAAAGAATCAAAGGCAATTCAAGTAATCACTAGTGATTACTGTGAAAAAGATAAAATTTTCTAAAAATGATAAACAAAGCTTTTGAGTGATGATTTTTTATTGTTTTTTTTACGAATTGAAAAATGATTAAATAACACAAAGAAATACCTCCTGATGTGGACATAGGATGAAAAATATCTCCAAATGCCAGATGGAGCTGATTGAAGTTGATGCCAGTTGTTGAGCTTCCTAGGAAATGATTGATGAAAAGGCTATCAAAATGATGTTTTGAAAGAGATTCAGGTTGATATAGGTCCTTGATGATATCTATAATGATGTAGATTTGTTGCCGGGTCAAATAAAAAGTGCAACAACATGCAAAATAATTCTTAAAATCCTTGAGAGAGGAACAAAACTACCTTTTATAATTGAATCACCAGCGATATAGGAATTTCGGGGAAAACATTTAGAAGTTGTTAAAACCACTTCCTAAATGTTAATTTTGGGTAAATTAGTGCTGGAAAATGGTTGTAAATAGGTTGCACAAGTTGGGGTAAAATGTTTTAGAGATGATTTTGAGATGGTTAAGTGGTTTTAAATGGGTTGAAGATAATTTGGGATGGGTAAATAGTAATTTATGAGGGCGTAAAACTTGATTTTATGAATCGGGGGAAGTTGAATTATGCTATGTATTTGTAGTGATAATTTTTAGATTATGTGTGTATAGAGGGAAGTGGGCGGGTAATGAAAACTTGGTGTTTATATTTACCCCTTTTTGTCTAGTAGTTTATGAAAAAAAACTACTGGATAAAATGGTTTGAGAAAGTTTGCGTCGATGCTTGAGATAGATCATCCCCCTTCTAACTGGGGGTGATTGCGATACAGTGCAAGGATCACCAATTTGATTGATTTGATTGGATAATGCATTTTTTTTAAAGTTTCCCCAATAATCATTGGCAATTAAGGTGGATTGTTGGTGATTTTAGAGAATCTTCAGTGATTAAAGAAATTGCTGGTGATTCCTGCGCGGTATAATTGGCGGTTATAAATAGTCAATTTGGATATGAAATTTTTCATTTTTTTTGTGCAATTTACGATATTAGAAGTTTAATTAATTGATTTGTGATTGATAATCGAGTGATGGAGGTCGCAGGAGTGTCTGGAAGGTATAAGAGGCCCACTAGAGTTGAGGTAGGTGCCTTTGTTTTGTCATTTTTTTGGGTTTTAATTTTCTTTTTTATAATTCCCGTATGGGGGCATGTTTTAGAAAATTTCAGAATCACCAATTATTATTTTTAATTGTGGGAAATCTTGATGGAACACCGATGATTGGGGTGAATCACTAGCGATTGATGTTTTTTGTGTAAATTTTAGAAATCTATCCAGGATCACTGGAATCCTGTCCCAAAGGCATTTACTGAATGGTGGTGAGCATACCCTGCTTGAGGAAGTAGACAAGTATAGGCTCATGTGGAGGGAGTGAATCGAGGTGGTGATGGAGTTGGTGGTGGTGTAGACATAGAAACTCTCGACACTACTATTACATGATTAGAGGCTGAGAAGGCCGCAACGAAGGCTGAGCGTGATACTATGGATTCCGAGAGGGATAGTTTAAGGGTGGAGAATTATGGGATGATTGGTGAGAGTGATGGATTGAGGGGTGATTGGGATCGTCTAGGTCAAAATTTAGCACAAGATGTAGCTGATCAAGATCATTATAAATAGTAGAGAGAGATCTTGAGAAGGGCTCTCGGGATTAGAGGTAACTAGGGCTCAGGCTAGTGTTTAGATGCAACCACATGATATGGTTATCTTAGGTATCTACCAGTCATTACATGATGAGCTTACCTATTATGAGGATCTAGTGATATATAACATACCTACTGCACTTTGTTACACAACATATTTGGCTCAGAGATGAGAAGGTCTTAGTGTTAGTGCTAGGAGTGTGAGTCAGCCACTTAAAGTTCTAGATGGAGGTGGTCCCTATGGGGGAAGTCCCACTAGAGGACTAGATGGAGGTGACGGTGGTTTTTGTTGTGCTCAGGTGAGCAACATTTATGGGAGTGGTTTCTTTTCAGGTGTCAAGTTTATTGGATATATGTAATATATTTTGATGTATATGGCTCTTTGTGAAGCTTATTTTTGATATATATGTATTTGACATACGAGTATTTTGAGACTCTTGATGATGACAAAGACATTTTGATGTGTCAAATGATTATATATGTATGTATGTGATGATTTTGATCCATGATTCATGTGTTGGTGTTTATGTGATGTGATTATTGTATTTAAATTGTTGTATGTTTTAATATCATATAAGTATTTGGTAAATGTGAATGCTACATGGAAGTTTTTGGTAGATGTTGATTTGGATAGATGATGGTGTTATTATGTTATGGATGTTTTAAATCTAATGTGATCTTAAATGTCAAAATGTGTTTTACTTCTTATATTAGAATAAATCATGGAATGATTGGTTTATGCTAGATTTGATACATATGTGATGGGAATTAATATGGTGAAGGTGCGTGCACTTTTGGCATTTATAAAAATGTTAACATATGACTAACAATGGGTAGTCACACATAGAATCTTGGATATAGATAGAAGTGAAATGAATACCTTTCTAGGACATGGGAAGGTTAACATATGTAGGATGTGTGGGAGAGTAGGTTTTACTTTTAATGGTTGTATAGAGAGATGCCCTAACTTTTTCATATTATTTTTTTACGCAAACTGATCGATGTGGGAATTTTTCCTTGATGGGAAGGATGATCAATGCGGGAAGCTTTCCTAGGATGATTTTTGAAGTTTGATCGATGTAAGAAGCCTTTTTAAATGGGTACCCATTTCTTAGAGGGAGTGGTCTATAATTCACATTTTTGATTCTGGATAGCCATAATTTGAGGGATTGGTCTATGATATTGATAGGTAGTTGTCCTTTAAGGGATCAATCTACTTTTTTTTTATATTGTAATTTTTATATTTTGATAGCTGCCCTTCGAGGGATCAGTCCATTTTGACAATATACATCTATGGATATTTTTGATTTTTTATCCTGAGAGTAATCCCTAATAGACCATTTCAAGGAGGGGAAAAGGTGTGTTCACAAACTACACGTGTGTGCCCCATGACATGTCTTTGGTTGGTGAACAAGGTGGGTCGATGTAATGATTGTTAGGTTCCTACTTATGAGGAACTTGTCCATATGAAAGATGTGATGAAGATAACCATGGTGCTCATCTTTAAGGTTTTTGAGGATAGTGATGGGAAGAACCACATACTTTAAAACCATTAGGACGATAAGGTGGTTGGTTAGTGGTGAAATAAGATCTTTGATGTGACTAATGTCATAATGGTTGATGTGTTAACAACATAAAGTCCAAAAATGCAAGGAATTTAGAGGTTTATTTTTAGGTATACCATCAAGGGAGGCTAGATGATAAACTCCTGACCCATATTTGTGAGTGATGAAAAATGGACTAATCTAGTTAGGGAGAAAATTTCCACATTTACTCCTTTTCATACTAGTGAATTTTTTATTTTATTTGAGAACAAGATCACCTATGTTAAATTCACCTTATAATACATGTTTTTTATATGCACGTTTGATGTGCTCTTGATAAAAATGATGATGTATGAGAGCTGTTAAGCCTTTTTCATCTAGCAATTCTAATTGTGCTAGATAGTCTTGTTGATAGACCTCATCATGGATGAAATCTCTGAGGGATATGTGGAGTAATGGAATTTTAAATTCAAGGGGTAAGACCAGCTCAGAGCCATATACTATAGAAAAGGGATTAGCACATGTAGGAGTAAGGATGCTAGTTTGATAATCCTAGAGAGAAAACAAGATCTGGAGATGTCAATTCTTGCGTGGTTTGTTGACAATTTTCATGAGAATTTTATTAAGTGTCTTGTTAGAAGTCTCAATTTATCCATTTTCTTATGGATAATATGGTGATGAAAATATTATTTTGATGTTAAATGTGTCACACAGTTTCTTAACATCTTTGTTTTTTACAAAGATTTTCCATTATCAGTGACAAGTTTGTGAGGGATGCCAAAACAACATATGATATGTTAATAGATGAAATCGATGATTTTATTATCTTTATTAGATGTTAAGGGAATGTTTTCTACCAATTTAATGAAGTATTCAGTGGTTGTGATGCTAGAGTGATGTTGTTGTGATGAACGAGGATTGATAGTGCCAATGAGGTATAACCCCCATTGCGAGCAAGGCCATATGTCTTGAGTGGGTTATAAGGCTTGACTAGGGATGCGAGTGAGGTTCCAGTGTTGTTGACATTTAACGCATATATTTAAATATGCACAACAATATTGATTGATAGTAGGCTAATAGTAGCCCATTCGGGAGACACATTTAGCCACAGGTGTACCATTGAAATGTCCACCACATATACTGTCATGGAATTATTTAATGGATTTAGTAGATTCGTGAGATTTAAAGTATCTTAACAAGAGGCCATGAAATATGAGTTTATAAATAACACCACCTATATTGATATAGAGGGTAGCATGTTGGAGGAAATATATTTTAGTGTTTCCAGATAGATCAGGAGGAATCTTGGATTTCGAAAGATAATCAAATGTCTGAGTGTACCATAGGCCAGTTGGATTATTTTTTTTTATGTTGATAGAGGGGAGTTAATTGTTGTGGCACGGTTGATCAGGTCCATGGAAAACAATGAAGAACTTAGAGTTATCAGTTGAGTCTTCAGTTGAGAAGGGGATGACAGATGCAAAAGATGCCATGGTGTCCAATGAACTTGTTAGAGGATTTTTGAACTATCTGGATGGTGTAACAGATGAAAGGATTTTAGGAGGAACTCAACAATGGATTTTTATTTTTTTAGGATTTCATTTTACATTCATAAATTCCTTTGATTTGATTGATGAAAAGTTGTGAATCTTCCGTAGATGTCAAAGATTTGCACACAAAATTTTAAGGTAGTTTGAGAGGCCCATGATTAAAGATTTGTATTCAACAATGTTATTAATGCATTCAAAGTTTAATTCCTATGATAGAGGGATGAGAGTCCCTCAGGGAGGTATAACGATGATACTGGAAACTCTCGATGGCTGAAATTTAGATCAATCAGATGAAGAAATGTCATTTTGAGATGGGTTGTATTCTTTAGTTGAGACTAGTATATGATGGATTTTTCATTAGGGAAATTGTTCATGAGGTGGTTGATTATTTGCAAGATGGAGCTTAAAAGAGAATGATCAGTGATGGACTTTTCCTTTAATGGATTTCTTTAGGATAGATTCAAGATCAAATTTAGTCAAGAAGTATGAGGCCAACCGAGTGATGCGTTAACTGTGATAGAGTTTGGATTATAGGGCGTGGTTTTAAGTGGATTGAAAGATGATAACAACGTAAGCCTAATTGTTGAGTAGATAGTGATAATGGAGCTTATAAGTTGTGAAGTACAAGGAACAACACTAACTCTTTGGCTTTAGCTACAATGAGTCTCATACTACGTAGAGAGTTTGTCTAATATAGTAAACGACATGCTCATGACCCTGATCATCTTGGTGAGCAAACATGACACCTAAGGAATTATTAGTGGCATATATATAAAGGTAAAATGGCTCTCCCCTTCACATGGAGGTGTGAGAAAAATGTGGCAATAGGAGGTACTACTAAAGGTCATTGAAGGCCTTTTGACAATGTGAGTGCCATCTAAAGTCTTTCATCTTTTTGAAAGAGATGGTGAAAAGTTGACAATGATATGATAAGTTTTGATATAAATGAAATGGGTGGATTGGATCTTACCTTGAAGGCCATGCAAATATGTTTAAAGTTTGATAGCTGGAGGAATTTCAATGATATTTTTTGATTTTAGTGAGGTCTACTTTAATGCATTGAATAGATATAATGAACCCTAAGAGTTTACAGGTGAGGATACCGAACACACATTTAATAGGGTTGAGATGAATAAAGTATTAAATAAGATGGATGAAGATATCATCAAGGATGGAGATATGATCTTTATGATAATTCTATTTCCCATAAGAGATCATCAACATAGTCTTCTATGGTTTTGTGGATAATATCATGAATAATATATGTCATGGCACGTAGATAAGTATCCCTCACATTATTAAGTTTGAAGGGTATAATACGATAATAAAAAGTACCCTAAGGAGTGATGGATTTTTTTTTTTTGATCATATGTGGTGATAAGGATTTTTTTATAACCAAAGAACCCATCTTTAAGGGAGAGCATATCATGGCTGACTGGTAGATTGACGAATTAGTCGATGTTTGTGTAGACACAAAATCATGCACTTTGGGTATATATTTAGTCCTGATTGAATACCATTATTCATATGTTTCCTTAGTAAGAAAAGTACTAATTAACCCATGTCTTTGGCCACCTTTCTTTGCTTTTTTTTTTGCCACTTTTGGTCTTGCACCCTTACTTTCTCAGTCTACCTTTTTATACTTATGCATTTATCATCCTGGACATCAAGGCCCAATCAAGACGCCAGTGTCAGGTGCCCTCATCCCCTCTAGGTGCCCCTGACCCCTTTGTACTTTTTTTACGTCTTTTGGGTCCTTTTTAGCCGTTTGAGGATCTTATCTTTTTGGTAGTTGACCTTTTTTGGGTTAATTATGAAATTCAAGCAAGGGAATCTTATAAATATGAATTTGTGTGATCATAATAAGTGACCAAGCACTAAGCATTAACTATCACCACCTAAGGTTGCATCCATCAAGCATCTAAGAGCTTCATTGCATCTATCTAGCACCATCTAAGGGACACAAGGGCTGGTTATTCTACATACACACTTCATAGGAGGGAAGTTCATTCTATTCCATGCACACATCTATTACATTTATTTACATCTAGCTACTTTTCTCGCTATCAAGTGTGATACACACAAGAGCCACCTAGGGCATGATTCTACACACACACACACACACAAAGCTACATTGGGTCTGAGATGTAGTGCAATACTTAGTCGTAAGATCACCATTGTGATAGGTGAGGGTAGTCTGACCCCTCATTCTGCATCTTTATTTTTTAGGATTTGATGTCTCTTTGAGATTTTTGTAGGTCATTATTTCATTGTAGGTTTCTAGCGATCATTGGTGTGACCTCATAGCGACAAAAGGTGAACAACAATGAATACCTTGCGACCACTTAGAGGAATTTTCCTGAGCATTTTGGTCACCAGTACCCAGGAACCTAGAAATAGGTCTAGGGAACCCACAGGTGCCCATGTCCCTCTCCAGGTGCCCTAGTCTAGCTTAAGATCTTATCTCACATTTTTATGAGCTTCTATGTGAAGGTCGATACCTCTCTGTTCACCTTTTCAGCTCTGTACACCTTCAGGGATTTCATTGTGAATCAGTTAAGGCTTCTTACCCTCTTCTTTGCACTTAGGGTTTCACTTTTTTACTTAGTTTTCTTGGGTTAATTTTTGTACTCAATTGTTTATTCTTTTACTGATATAAAAACAATTAGATTAGGCATATAAATTCACATTTATCTTAATCATATTAGTGAACCTGGTGAACCCAATCTTCGAATCCACCTTCTACTTTAGACTCTTATCCTCTTATCACTATGGCTCAATCTTATGGCAAATTCATTGAATCCCACCTTAAAGACCTTAATAATCATATCGTTGAGTATCCGTTGGACTTATACTTTCTTTTATTTGTTTCTTGAGGAAGCCACCAACCTCACAGAGCTTAATGGTTCCACCACTATTCCCACCTCCATTGCTACTAAAAAACTTGATTTTACTCTTCCACCCATTTCTACAATCCCCTTTTGTGTGCCTACTCCCACTAACCACTTCATTCCACCTCTTGTTTCTAGCACACAAAAATTTTCTTCTGTTGGCATTCAAGATTTATCCTCCCTTTATCAAGACCTTCAAGCAAAAAAAATTCAATTACAACAAGGTACTTCTCATGTGTCTCCATATTTGGATTCCAATTTATTACTTCATGCTCCATTTGCACCCGACCATCTCCTCTTATTCACTTCCTCCTAATTTCGTCACCCCCAAGCTTCCCATTTTCAATGGGCATGATGACCCACAAGATAATATCCAAGCATTCCATGTGGCTTTTCTAGATTTTACAGATGATCACATTCTTCTAGCCAATATCTTTCCTCGTAGTCTTAATGATTATGTGATGTGTTGGTTCTATGACCTACATGTCCACTTCGGTAATATCTTTCACACATCTAACTGATGCTTTTCTTACTCATTTTTCTATTAATATCAATTCTAAGATCCCATATGCTCAACTCGCGTAACTTAATAAAGGATCTAATGAACATCTATTGGACTATGTCTTATGATAAAATAACAACCTAGCTAAGATGTCTAATGTGCTTGCGGACTCTGAGCTTCAGGAATTATTCATTCAAATTCTATTTCTACCTCTCCAAGAGAGTGTTATCTCTTATACATCTCCATCATTTGATCAACTGTTCCACACTCTTAAGCTACCTGAAACTAAACTCTTATCTATAGGCAAGCTTAACTATCAAGAGTAAGCTTCCTCCTCTACACAATTTCAAAGTAAATCAACATTTTTTGTTAGTAAAAAATCCTAATAAATCAAAAATCATTATCAACGTTGTCTCCAACACCAAAGAACTCCAATGGCAACCGCCTAAGTGTAAATATACAAAGTTGACAATTGCTCCGCATCTTATATTACAAAACTTCTCAAGATAAATATTATTATGCTTCCTCATCTACTCAACTTGGATCCATTTTGTCCTAAAGTTCATAATTACAATGAGAAATTTTGATGTGAATATCATCAATGTGTCATACATTCTACATATATATGTTTCAAACTTCACACTATCATCCAAGATCTTATCGATGATAACAAACTCGAGATTCCATGGCCTACAACCTCTGCACCAGTTAATGAAAATCATAAGCTCAAAATATTCAATAATATTCTTCCAAAACATGACAAGAAAATGAATAATTCCTCGATTAATCATACATATCGTACTACCTCCTCCTACATCAAGGGCTCTTGATTTCCTAGTTTTTCATGATGATATTTCTCCACTAATCATTTCTTTCTTTGATCATGATTATCATGCTACATTCTCTTTTGATCACTTACACATTAGAACTTCTATCAGATCAATACCTATAAATAACACCAAATTTGATCCTTCATTACTTATCATCACATGTTCTATTCCACTTCTTGTTACTATAAGCTATCCACTCTCAAAAATTGTATATTCAATAGATAGCTCATATGTGGTCATGAAGCTTCAAGTTATTGTTGGTCCTCTCACCATGTTTTTGCCCTTCCTTGTAGCACACACAATCAAAGGGTGTGACATGCTCTTTGGTCCTCAATTGGATTCACAGGTCTTCATCTATTATCTCCATAAATCACTTGTATCTGAAGTTCATTCACAAAAATCAAATCATCTCTATCAATATGTGCCTCCATCCACTCTATGGTTGTAACCTCCTCTTAAGGTTTCCATTGCATAAACTAATCCTTCTCATTCCTCGTGGCCTATCAAACCTAGAGCACAATCCACTCCTAGCTTTCATGTTTGCACATGACATACACAGTCTCATCACTTTGTTAGTCTAGTAAATCAGTCTAGGTCCATCACCAGGACATCTCCTATATCCAGGCATACTTCACCACCTTGTTTTACTCCACGTAGGTTTCCATCACCTCTACGTCCTATTTCATATAGGCATTCATCACCTCCACACTCTGCTTCACATAGGTCTCCATCATCTCCACATTTTGTTCTACAATGGTTCCCACCATATGCTCATCAATCACATGAATATATGCTCTATTCACCTTGCACAGTGTTTATCTCATATACCACCACTCTTAGAGCATGATCACATGCCTTCATCACCATAAGCATCAGGTAGAGGACTTTCATCCTTTACTTTCATCGGATATCTCCTTCATCATCACACACTTGGGAGGATGTCATGCCTATTTACCCCCCCCCTTCCACCTCTAGCATCAACACGCGCGTCTTATTTTCTTATCACATCACATCTAGATCTTTACACTATATCATCATTTCCCTATTATGCCCTTTATTGCTACGGTTCACACTTGACTATTGAGGGCATCCTATACACATGAACCTCACATGCCACACTATACTACATGTCACATTGAACATTACATACTACATACTCAACACACAAATAATACATATTTCTCGTAATTATTCATCAATACAAACTCAAACAATCACAACACATACTAAACATAGCACATTACACACTTACACAGTCATCATGCTTATAATAATCTCTTTCACCATTAAACAACACAACACATATTTCACACAACTAGCATAAAAACTACCCTATGACACACTCTAGTTCCATGGTCCATACTCAACTGTTGAGGGTATACATGTCAAATGGACCTCCTCACCAAACTCACACATTCAATCATACACTCACTCATTCATTTACACACTAACACTCTACACTTCACGCTTTGACAATCACATCTTTCTAATACACAAATTCAATCCATTTCTTGATGACACACTCTCATTTATGGTTCATTCTTGATTGTTGAGGGGGACATGTATAAATTAACCTCATCTCATACATACACATTCACTTAGGAGGCATGCGGCTCCTATCACACTCACTTTTCATTCCATTCCATTTCATCCATCCACAACATGCTACATATCTTGGTAGCATTTAGTCTTGCTTACATTTACTTATTACATGCACATCTTATTACACATGCTAGATAGATATCTTGTATATCATTATATTTATCATACACACATGTGTGTTCACTTGCTTTCTAGTTATTATTTCAAACTCTGCAGATCCATACATGTAACATGGATGTTTGGCACAAGTACCTATTGCCAGTCCCATAGAGCCTCCTAGGGGCATCCACTTTCGTACACTACAGGTTATATTGTTCATTTTGTTTCATGGCACATTACATTATCAGACTATACATGTTTTAACATACTTTTTTTCTTTCTAACATGCTAACATGTGCTTCATGTGCATCATTTGTTATACAGGGCTATTTGTTTCCATGTTTATCTGTTACATTGCTTTCTCTTTATATGTCATTGTTTGTGGGCTATGCCATTTTTCTTGTGTGCACACTTATCTTCTTTTGGCCTAATCAGCCTTGATTGTATTGTGACATCATGAGTGGTGCCCCATGTTTGCAACCCACTTTTCATGGTCCACATTGTCTTCATGCATGTTTACATTATCTTCTTGCTTGCTTAAATTATCTTCTTGCATCTTAGCTAACATATTGTTTTCTTAACTTACATTTTACATGTGTTGTTTTTCTTGATTACAATAACACTTGTTTCCTGGCCACTTTTTTTGTGTGTGCCTTACTTTCTACCAAGCACATTTATTCCCCTTGCAGGGCACAATTTCAACATATGCGGTCGATCCTCTTTTGGGAAAAATAATCCTTCAACGACATCACATGTACCCCAAACAAGGGGGCATCATTTGGGTGAATTTCACCTCATACACAAGGCTATAGCCACTACACCACACAACACAGTACCGTTATAACAACGTTTTCATTTTCAGCGCTCAGAATCAGACTTGGGTCCTTAGCACAAAATGGCCCTTTTAGATGCATATAACCAGGGGGCAGTTACACAGCATTTTGGTAGTTGATAACACAGTCTACAAAAGTTCACACATCAGATTTTATAGGGCATACAACACTTAGCACTTTCATTTTGGATCGAATTGTTTAAATTTTGCACACCATGTGCAGCTAATGTCTTCTAATTGTTAGAAGCAGTTAAATGAAGATTAGTATTACAACACAAACGTGAATAGCCCCATATAGTTGCAAAATCACTTTTATCTTTCTAATCAAATGGACTATCATGATCTAATACTTTGTACATGAACGGTCATATTATGTTCTAATGCTAAGACACATTGGGTTTCACTAACATTGAATGAGGTCCAATTTTATTCATTAGCCATCTTTTCATCATGTTACATTCCTTTGTCTATGACACTAGTGACCATTGATGTTTCTAGGTATTAGAAACACATGTTGCCTTTCCCTAATATTTTGTAACCACTTTTATTTTTATGATTTTTGCAAGGCACGACTTACCATTATATCTTAGCATTACACAGGCATACATTGATTGTCCCATGTTTCCAACCATACTTTTCGTGGTCTACATATGCCTTCTTAGCCTGTGTTTGGGTATTACCTTCAACCCCATCTTAACATTATACATTTATTATCATCTTACTGTAATATGTGTGTTTTAGAAATCGGGTTGGTACTAATACTCATAATTTCATTCTTAGCCACTTTAGTGTGTGCCTTGGTTTCTATCAAGCACATTCCCTTCCCCTTGACCAAGGGCATAAAATGGTTAGTCCTCTTTTGGGCCACATGACTCCTTCAACAATGTCACATTACCCTAAACTGAGGGGGGCATCATTTGGTGAATCAATCACCCCATACAATAGTACTAAATCATTACACAACACAACACAGTATCGATATAACACAATTTTAATTTCAGGGCTCAAAATCAGACTTGGTTCCTTAGCATACACAACCTTCCTAGGATGCCTATAACAAGCATGCATTACACAACATTTTACTTTATGCAACAATCTACAGAACTCCAGTTACACAACAGATTTTACATGGCAACTAGTCAATCACTTTCACATTGGATTTAATTGTTTCATACATTATTTTTCTAAAGCAAACCATCTATACTTGGGTTTTTTACACCATTGCAGTGGATGTTCTAAGTTGTTAAAGGTTAGAGGATAACACCAACTTTTCTCCCTACACTTCTTCCATGAATTGGCATGAGATCACCAAAAAAAACACGCAGATGACATAACTAGCATGAGATTCACCCAAAAAACTCATTCTTCTACAACATCTACATGATCCTTTCTACACTCTTTTCCTCATCATGGATCATGTGCACATGTTCCTTTTCCATATTTTTTGCATTTTACACACACTTTATTACATACTTTTTACACATATACATGCATATTTGACTACTTGTTCATTCTTCTCTTTTACAGGTCTGTCCGTATGGGAAGCGGTAGTCAACATCATTCATCAACATGATTCTTAACAACATCAAAACAACAACATCGATATCAATAATAGGCACATTCATGACATCTACACATGTGTTTCCACCCTAGGTTCATCATTCCATCATCACTTTTTGCACTTTTTCCTCCTTAGCATCCACGCTTCACATGTTTTTATCACTCCATGCTTTGTACTTGTCCCTCAACACACTTTTCATCAATGTACATGGTTATCAGGTATGCATCTCTATCTACTTTATGTTACCAAGATTTTAATCAACAACCTAAAGTGGGGGAAATGTAGACACAAAATAACATGAATTTTGGGTAATTATTTAGTCCTAATTGCCTACTACTATTCATATGATTCCTAAGTAAGAAAAGTACTAATTAACCCATGTCTTTGGCCACCTTTCTTTACTTTCTGTTGCCACTTTTGGTCTTACACCCTTACTTTCTCAGTCTACCTTTTTATACTCTTAGCATTTATCATCCTGGACACTAGCGCCCAGCCAAGATGCCAGCACCAGGTGCCCTCGTCCCCTCTGGGTGCACCCTTGACCTCTTTATACTTTGTTCACATCTTTTGGGTCCTTTCTAGCCGTTTGAGCATCTTATCTTTTTGGTAGTCATCCTTTTCGGGGTTAATTATGAAATTCAAGCAAAGGAATCATATAAATATAAAGTTATGTGATCATAATAAAGGACCAAGCACTAAGCATTAGCTATCACCACCTAAGGTTGCATCCATCAAGCATCTAAGAGCATTCAAACATCCATTCTAGCACCATCACAAGGGACAAAGGGCTGGTTATTATGCATACACTTCATAGGAGGGAAGTTCATTCTATTCCATGCACACATCTATTACATTTCTTTACATCTAGCTTACTTTCTCGCTATCAAGTGTGACACGCACAAGAGCCACCTAGGGCATGATTCCACACACACACAGAACTACATTGGGTCTGAGATGTAGTGCAACGCTCAGTCATAAGATCACCATTGTGACAGCTGAGGACAATCTGACCCCTCATTTTGCATCTTTATTTTTAGGATTTGATGTCTCTTTGAGGGTTTTGTAGGTCATTCTTCATTGCAGGTTTCCAACGACCTCGATGATCATTGTGTGATACTCATAGAAACCAAAGGAAAATAACAACTTGAACACTCAGAGGAGGTTTTATGAGAATTTAAGCAGACACGAGTGCCTAGAAACAGGTCTAGGGTGCCCGCTGGCACCCTTGTCCCTCTTCAGGCCCCCCAGTCCATAGACAGATTGTCAGGTCGCACATTTTTCTAGGCTCTTTGTGATGCTTCTTCTCCTCTCTATTCACCTATTCAGTCACTTCGACATAGTTTAGATTTAATTGCGAATCAACTAAGGCATCGTTTATCCCTTCATTTGTACTTAGGGTTTCATATTTTCTAGCTTATTTTCCTTAGGTTAGATTTGTACTTAATTGCATTATTTATTTTATAGCACTGGTACATATTTAGATTAGGCATTTACTTATTCATATTTAGCTTAATCATTGAGGGAAGATTCACCTACCAACCATCATGGTCGATTGATCTGCATATGGCTCAGTAAAGGAACATAGTTGTCCATTTAAATTAGGGGCGGAGAGCCAATATGGTGTCAGCTTCTTACACCCCATTATTGGAGGATAGGACCACCAAGGGTAGTTATGCCCTTACCTTGGAGGAGGGCTCCAACCCAGTCCAGCGGAAGACGAAGCTGAAGGATGACATTGAGGACTAGGTGGAGCGAAGTTGGTGGAACTGGAATACTAACAATAGGAAATGAAGGAAAAAAAAACATCTTGAAAGGACCATACGAAGTTGAATGGTCAACTTATGAGGTCATAAGCAATAGTCACTTAATTTGCCTAGGAAGAAGGTCTAAATGTAAAAGGTGCCCTTGCCCTAGGCCAGGTGCCAAATTTAGGCTAAATAAATCCCTACGGTCACATATTTTTCTAAGCTTCAGTGAAAGTGACTTTTCCATCTCTATTCATCAGTTCATCAAGTTGGCAGGTAATCCATATTTATTGCGAACCGACTAAATATGTTTATCCCTGACATTTGAACTAGGGTTTCACATTTTTCTAGCTTATTTTCCTTGAGGTCAGATTTATATTTCATTGCACATTTATTTTATAAGTCACTAGGTACATAATTTAGATTAACATTGATTTATTCAACATTTGTTTAATCACAAGGGAAGATCCATCTACCAACCATCGTGGTCAGTGCATCTGCATCTGCAAAGGAACAGTTTATCCCCCAACTTGAATGGCCGGATAAAGCAAACAAGTCATTATTTGCACACCATTGTGTGAATAGGATAGGACCACAATCTCAAAGAGCTAGTTGTGGAAAAACTTTAGGAGGGGGGATCCAACCCGGTCCAACAAAAGATGAAGCTAAATGGCGACCTCGAGGAGATAGCGGTGGCTGCGAGGAAACTTATGTGATGTGGTCTTGGTGCTGACCACTGCCGAGGCAGAGATAACTGATGTGGATGGTGGAAAATCCAGAGGGAACCCAAATCATCATGTATAGGAGAACTCCCAGGTGTTCGACCTCCTTCTCAAACTCTTGTAAATGATTAACTCTAGGGAAACTTTAGAGAATCTTGAGCTTGAATCTATATGGGCCATAGTAGACTATAAACCACTTTGTCATTAGTGGAAAACTTGTAAGCAACATATTGAAATTTTGGAATAGACATCTTAGAGATTTGCAAGTATGCCCTTCCAAATGGTGAGATAGAATACAAGAGAAAATTTAAGATATGCAAAGGATGGCCACAAGATAAAATCACAATTTTTTTTTATGCTCCAGGAATTTACACAGTATTCAGGGTTAGGGTTGAAAAATGTAATGAAAATGCCATTACAAAGCATTGGAGCAGGAGGCTTAAGACTCCATAAATTCTAGATAAGAAGTTTTGGAGTAGAGAGGGAATTTAGGATAAAAATGACCAATTGACTACAAATGACATTTTCTTTGGGAAATTTGATAGAATGCACCAAGGAAAATGGTTAACTTTAGGCTCAAGAGGGGAGTCCCAAATGGTAAAGTTGGCGAACAAGGATTACAAATGCAGTAAATGTAGATCCCAATGAGTTGGTAGTAGTTTGTAAGATGGGGTTCAATATCTGATAAATGGTACTGGTGTTGTAGTGAAAGAATGATAATACCTCTTAACCGCCAATCACAACCACCAATAAAATAAGGGGTTTAAGCCCATTTTCCTTGTGGAAAATCCCTTGAATCTACATCAATTCTTGAATTTATTGGTTGATGTGGGATGGAATCAAAGCCTACGATTTCTGATGAGTATTCATTTGTGTAAATTTGTTGATAATTAAACTAAACTATATGAGGTATCTGAGTGTAAGGTGGATGTATATTGAGTTTGCCAGTTAAAAAATGCTTGGCCTTCACGAGACTCACAATTAATATATTGGTTTGAAATATCATTTAAAGCCCTTTCTCTCTTTCTTCTAAAGTTATGTGCATGGTTATTAATGAATTACTGGGAATTTTAAAATCTGGGGCCCACCTATGATATTTTTGTTTTTTATATATAGGTAAGGGACTTGATAGTAAAGTGTTTAAACTAGCCAGCTTGGCCACCTTGGCCAAGATGTGATTTTGTTTTACATCACCAAGCACTCACATGTGGTCACATCTCCTTTACCTTGTGTCCTTCCCCACCATGTGTGTTTTGTGATGACATTCCTTCCACGTTGCAACCTTTGATATGTTGCATGGGATGTGTTTATGTAGGTTGGCCGGATTACATACCCAAATCAACGTATCATATCACTGGCTCAGAAATCCAGCTCATTGTGTTGAGGAACCGATATGCATTGATGATCGATCCACTCTGGATGTATGCCTAGCCACCTTGTGCCATGTCAACACCTTATTATTTTAGCCCACCTCTTTACATTATGTTTTTCAACACCTTGCTGATTGAATCATTCATGCCCCTCAAGGGGCTCCTTCTACTTTGAACCCATTACAATGCAATGACCTATTATCAAGCTTGGATTCATGTGTCCATATTGACCCACTAAATAATCGATCCTTAAGTTACATGCATAGTGCACTTTACTCATCTAACGGGAACTCCTCTTACTCATGGCTCATGCTTCGTGAACTTCTCAAACCCAACTCACTCACATCAAAGGGCTTCTAACACCATAGCTTTCTGCATTGCGTTGTGTTCATCCATGCGCATTTTCACCCATAATGTTGGCTATTAACCATATTTCCACCCGTACAAGCTCCTGTGGGCATATTAGGTGATTTTGGGGATTAAATGCCTGCGTGTCAACTAGTGTGGCTCAGGCTATTCAAACCCAATGTGGTATGCACAATTCCTTGAAAAGAAACTTTGGATTTTCTGTGAACAGACATTCCTGGGAAATTCATGTCATCTTTCCTTGACATACCTGCACATTGACCCAGCAAAGGATATTGACCAAGCTGAAATCCAACACAACTCTTTGCAGAAAATTCAGGCTTCAGGGAAGCTCCTCATGTGGTAAATGGGAAGTTTAGTCCCATTTTCTCTATATTTTCTACAATGTTTATTCCGTGAACTGAAACTACAGCTTGCTAACTTGAACCTAAAATCCATTCATTGCATGCCCTATGAAAAGTTACCAACACTCCTTGCCGAGTTGATGACCACTTCACATGCATTGCAATTTTCACACCGAGCCCAGTAAATAGCTTGGATTGATTTGACATATGTCTGACCATAAGGATCTTGGATCATGATTGAACTCGACGATGCAAATAAATCACCATCTGAAGAGCTCAATCCCATATGATGAACCTACCTTTCACAAAAAAAGTTAGGTTCCTGCAATAGCTCGATGAGTCCTAAGCATCTCGGTCTCCATTGATGAGCTCAACTCACAAAATTTTAGCTCAGTTTACTTCTGTAGTGTTGAATCCATATAAAACATCTCGGTGATATGTTAGCTTGGTCTCCAAACAATTAAAACAACTTAGTTTGTATAGGAATGGGCTCAACTTCTTAGAATAACTTTATCTGTTAATACATGAGCTTGGTAACTTTGCAAAGATTCCTTCAAAAACTCATTAACATGAGGCAATCCACCCCTTTAAGCTCGATGGGTCTTCCTTCAATTGTTTGGTTATGCATGAAACTAGCTCGACCACCTAATGAGTAGCTTGGTTTCTAAATAATCAAACTATTTGGTCTTTTAATTAAAATTTCTCGGTGTGTAATAGTGCACGATTCAGTCCACATTAGACTGAGTTCACTCTTTTCCTTATGAGCTAAACTCTCTCCTTAAACAATATATTCACTTCTTTAGCTTTCTAGAAAAACCATTGAATCGATATCTCTTGGAAGGTAATGGGTTGGTCCCATATGTTATGTAACTAAAAAAGCAATTTCATCCTAGTGAATCGGTCTCCTTAAGGAGAAGCTTGTTGGTTGATTTGAACAACTCACTTGCCTCCTAGCTAACTCAGTTCTAGATAGCTTATTAATGAAGAATGTGAGCTCAAGAGCACTTAGTAACTTGACCACCAACTCACTAGGTCTTCAAGACAAAAAAGGTAAACTCTTCTAACCTTTCCAATTTCCTTACAAAATTTAGATATCTCGTTTCTCAGAGAGCCTATGCAGTGGTTAGAGATGCCCGTAGACAAATTTCTAGAATTATCATTCCTTACAAAATGGGCCCCTTTACTAATTGTGATAATGCAAGGATGCACGTTGTCTACTTTTTCCAGGGTAGTAAAATTGAGTAACATGTAGATGAGGAGGATATTTTAGGTTCTATGATGGTTTTATATGTGGTATGTGTGGAGGATTTAGAAACTGGTTTTCTCATAACCTAACGTGTATTTTTTATGTGGTTTGAGGGAATGTGATATAATTAAGTCGTGGATACCCTACTCATAATGTCTGAATATGAAACCTTTCCACGTGTAACATTGGAGGTACATTTGTGAAAATACTTAGTTATATAAGAATTTGAAATTTGATATGAATGACATGACACGATGTTAATAAGTAGGACATGTAGACAGGTGATCGATCCCTCTGTAGACAAGGTTCATTTTTAGATGTGGTGGGTCATAGGATATGTCATGTCTGACATTGGTTTCATACATGGGTTGTTTTTCTTGGTCTAACATAAATATTTTTTTGTAGTAAGTGAATTATATGTAAGGAGAAGATACTCCACTAGAGAAAGATGTTACATAACGTTGTTTAGGGAAGCATCATCTGGTAGTTTTGATGAGAAAATGGTTGTATTAGTAGATGCTACATCAAATGAGACTGAGTTTGATTTAGGAACAAGTACGTTGTTGGAGAAATATGTCATGTGACAGGCTTTGAAGGGGTTTAGATCTACTGGAACTATCAAGGTCTTACCTTCATGTTCATATTTAATACATCCATGGAGTGTTGATGGGATACAATGCATAATGCGTATATAGTGCCAACCTAAAATCATGTTACATAGGAACTCACCTTCTATAAGTTAGAAGAGTTTGGAGAGAGTTTTAATGCCAACTTTGAGAGGTAATATGATAGTACCCAATGTGGGTGTGATGGTGTCATTGAAATATCGAAGCACAGTTAGTGTCTATGCGAGAATGGTTTTGGGTAGTTGAAGTCGATTGAAGGAATGTGATGATATACTGTCGATACTAGCACCATTATCGATCATAACCATCTTAATGAGGATTTCATTGATTTTAATGGTGATGCAGCATGGGAGGTCATGGTACTCTGGTTGTAGTGATGGTATTTCTGAACTATCAAAGGATATTGCAATGGATGTTTTGAGTTTACTTAAAAAATTTATGAAAATTTGTGGGTCATTTGAGGGTACTAATATGGATTAGAGAGATTTGATGATGACTTGCATCTCATAAAGGGACATCTTGAATATATCTTAGTGAATTTGTTTGATGATGAAGGATTGTTTTGTAGTGGTGGATTGTGTGTGAGGTATAGTAAGGATGGAAACCTTGGACTTAGTAGGGGGTGTTAGAGTTGATGACTCAAGAGCAAGAAGAATGGATACTTTAGAAATTTTTTGATCAGAGGTGTTAGGTTCATGGGTATATGCTCTAGTGGTGATATGTAGTGCATCAATTTGATGAGGATGAGATTTATTAAAAGATTTCTCACTTTTAGTGGTTCTAGGTGTAGATGATGATTTAGATGTAACGGTAGTGGATGTTTTGTGGGATGATTTTGATGTTTTTAGATCCAAGGGGAGAAGGAACTTATTTGAAAGGATTTTGATAGTAACATTATGGGATTTACAATCCTTTGTATGATGTCCCTGTGCACAATGATAATTAAAAATGACTTCAAAGTTATACCAAGAAGGATTCCACCCTTGAGAGCTAGATGACCTAAGAGAAGGTAATTTCATGATTTATTATTGTAGGAGGCTTTCAAGAATTGATATAAAGTCATTTTGAGGTAGATGTCAAAGGAAGTGACACTTCTTTCAATTTAATAGGTTTTAAAGGCACTACCTTTGTTGTAGTTTCTTAGGGTGTATGATGAGGAATGTGTGATTGTGTGATAGTGATCAGTAATTTAGATGAGGGATGTGGCCCTAGAATTGAGGTCAGTGGGTTTGATTTTTAATTTGAAGAAGTCAGATGGTCATGGGTTATGATGGTTTATTTTTTAGTTTTATGGGTATACGAATGTAATGCTTAGCTACATGGTCGTCGTATGAAATTTTCACCATTTGTAAGATAGGTCCCTTTTGTAAAAATTGTGAAGAGATTATAGGTGGTTTAGATGAGGATGAAGTATAGGTGGATAAAGGTGCCTTCTTTTTAATGGTGGGATTTTAAGATGTGGTTGATTCAAATTTTTTTGTTTCTACGACAGAGCTAGTGGTAGATGGTTTAGATGTGGATGATGTTACCACAAGTGATTTTTCTTTAATTGTGTTTATAGTGTGATGGGTATGAATGTGATTGGTTTGTGGTTGGTTGGTATATTGAGAATTATTTGGTAAGGGTTGTGTAAAAACATATAAATTTTGATTTTGAGGTACATTTGGATTATCTAATAGTAATTCACCTTTGTCAATAAGATCTTGAAGGACATTTTGGAATTAACGTATAGTCATATTTTCTACTCAATTAATATCCTAGGCATGCCGTCCTATCACCCAACTTAACTGGGTGCTCACCCAACCTAACTGGGTGCTCACCCAAGGCACGCGTAGGTACCAAGCCCCTATTTTATAAGATCTTTGTAAGAATGTTTATCAATAGTGGTGGGACAAAGCACATATATAACTACATGCATTCTAAGATAGAAACAAGGAAACTAGATCTAAACATAAATGCACCATAATATAGATGAGAACATCATAATAACAGGGGGGAATTAGATCTATACCATGAGCATCATCAAGAACATAAGGGTTTGGATCCATAAACATAAAAGAAAACATACAGATCAAGATCCATGACTCAGACATTTAGAACATTCCCATTGTATTAATTCCTCAATATTACAATAGCCAAATACATTAAAGAAACCATGAATGGAGCTAATACAACAAGGTCCCCATATATTCTCTACAATAGATTCATTACAGAGATTACACCCATGCTTCCCTTAGCTCCCACTCTCTATACACACATACATTCTCTTTTTCTTCCTGTGACACACCACTCTTCTTTCCATGTAAAACAATACATAAGAAGGAACTGGAAGGAATATCCTCTAACCGCCTCATCATTACCCAAGAACATGTCAAATGTCATCATGTCTTTCCCTAATCAAATATCCTCAGCATGAAAGTGCCAGCTAATCCTGTAACTAACTCCACTTTTACATCTCCTAATCCTGTCATGATAACCATAATGATACCTAGGAATATGCTTTCCTTGCAGCTACAAGTCTTTCATAGATTAACTTTATCCATAAATGAATCTGGTCACCTTTTCATGTGTTCCTTTAATGAAACTTTATCCACTAGTCCAAAAAGTGACTAAGTCGTGAACCCATTCCACCTGGGTGCAAGCCTTTGCACATTCCCAAAAGTTACCTCTGCGCATTCCTTTGCGCCCTAGTTCCATGTGCCACAACCCTCCATGCTTCAGGTACTTAGTTATTTCAAGGGCTCAACATCACCCCACACTATCTTGATTACTGCCCATGGAAATCCTTCGCACTCCCCAAAAAAAATTCAACGACCAAAAATCAGCTAAGGCAAAAAGGAACATCACATGCTGCCACTGCCTACAAGACCAACTGGATTAACTTAGGGAATTCTATATCTATTTCCCCCTTTAACTTTTTTGATGCCTCCAGCTCTGTCAATGTTTTCCCTGACACCTCTCCTGTTATACCAGGTACTTGGTCTAGTGTGATATCTTCCACATTATCCTTCATCTCCTTAATCACCACCACTAGCTCTACATAAAGACCCTTAAACTCATCCATAGGTTCGGTGATGGAGTCCTAAAGTTCACCAATTTAGAACTCTAATTTCTCATGCTTGGTCTTTATTTTATCCTTTTGTTGTGGTGTCAACAATCAACTATGCATGCTCAGACTTGTTAGTTGGGACCTTCTCTTGCAAGGCCTTAAGGGCCTCCTCATCTGTTACTCACACATCAATGATGGGCTTGTACTTCCAATAGTTTTCGAAACCCCTATCTACTAGTATATTTTCTTCCTTTAGTTGGGTTAGCAAGTCCTCTAACTCACTGATCCGAGATTCTACAATGATCTTGTTGTTTTATTTTTCCTTGGTGAGTTCTTCAGTGGTAGGCCCCACGCCATCCTTGATGTTGGCTATAAACATCCCCACAAGGTCCTCCAGATACTCCATTTCATCACCATAGTTTGTCCTAGCCTAGCTTACAATGCTAGAAATTGCCCCAAAATACTCTTAACTAGGGTGCCCACTCGATCATACACCTCCTTGGTTTGTGCATACTCCCCCTTTAACCCTCGGTGCAATCTCTCTATTTCTTTCTCCTTCCCTTTCTTGTCCACAACCAAGGTTTGAAATGTTTCCCTTGCATCCAAGATGTCTTACCACCTCTGAAGACAATATTTTATAGTGCATTGCATACCTTCTCATCAATGAGGTGGCTTGGATCCACCACCTTGTATGTCTCTCCTTCCTTCTTCTTTAGATGAATGGTCTTAATCATGTGATCATTGACCTAAACTAGGCTCCTCTACATGGAAATGCAGGTTCTAACTTATCATCTTCCTTGGTTTTTTCAAACCTCCACCCTAATAAAAAATATCCCATGCATTTAGCTTCTCCAAGGGGAGGGTACCTTGAAATATTGTGTGCAACACCTTCATGGGATCATCCATGAAGTCCATATGTGGGGACATAGGTTTCCACTTCTTCCTTTTTTCCTTGCACTTTGTTCATTGCTTCTTTGATCCTTGAGTGAATCCTTTATCCTCCTTTATGACAAAGGAGTCTCCCTTATTTTCTTCCTCTAGTTTGGTGGGCTGTGTAGGGAAGACCCTCACGCTTGACTCCTAGTTTCCTCCATAGAATGAGCCTTCTCCTTGGCACGCACATCAACTACCACCTTGGTGTTTTCCTCAGCCCTTCTCTTCTCTTTTTCCTCAAGATCAGCCTTGAGTTCCTCCCTCAAGGTTGTGTTATCTTCCTCTAAGCTTATTTCTATTGCTTAACTGATAACCTCATGCACCTTTTGTTCTCTTCTTGTTCTGGCTCCTCTCCTCTAGGTAACTCACCTTCCTCATGCTCTACTTATGAGTCCTTCTATGCTACTGGCTATGATGTACTTACGCCCCCACTGTTACCTCACCATGTATAATATCTTCTCTTTTGGGAAGTGTCCAACTTCCCTTCACCCTCTTCTTCTTCTACTACTACTTGTTCTTCTTGGACCACTTTTATTGGTGGGATCAACACTTCATGTGGCCTTGGGAAGGTGGCATCTCTAACCTCCACCTAAAATCCTCCCTGCATCTTAGGGCGTAACTATACAAATACCTGGTGGATGTATCCCTTGATGGTAACATTGACCCTCGGGTGCATATCCAAAAAGTTAGGTTCCAAGGCCTCCACATATGCTGGTCTCAAGTTATATATGTAGGTCGCACACAGGGCGTGCACATCAGCATCCACCTTATCCATGTTGAAGGTTAACTGTTGTGTGTCCTTTAACCAGTTGATGGTGCACTTCATGTATTTAGCAGTGAATGAAAATGGAAGTTTGCACCACAGACCCAATTCTCCTTTGGCCATCATGAACCACACCAAACAGAAGTGTTACATAATAACAAACTACACTTGGTCCCAAAAAATCTATGGTAGCTCATGTGGGATGCGCCATTCATTTTCAAAAGCTCCGCGTAGCCTCTCATACCACTTGTTCATGTGCCTTGTAGGTGTTTGAGATGGACCCATCACAAGTGAATTGCTTAAACTGTACAATAGGAGATGTGTGTGCTGGTGGGTAAACCCACATGTTCCCTTCTGGTCCATCTGGGACACCAATTTCCCAGAATACAATTAATAATAGTATGGACCCCCAAGTTATTTTCACTCTTAATTCATTCTGCACTCACGCCTCTTCAATGATACTATCTGTAATAAATTATGTAAAGTTGTAGTGTGCCTGCTTAGAAAATCTGTAGGCAACATA
Source organism: Taxus chinensis (assembly GCA_019776745.2). Lineage (NCBI taxonomy): Eukaryota > Viridiplantae > Streptophyta > Pinopsida > Cupressales > Taxaceae > Taxus > Taxus chinensis. Next base: position 463,382 of record JAHRHJ020000099.1, read on the forward strand.
CAAGAATATTTTGTTGATGTCTGTCCATCTCTCTAATGCTTCCCAATTTACAACTAATGAGTTCAGGAGGTGACTCTCAATGCTGGGTCTGTAAGATCCACAATAACTTGAGCCCTTCCCCCCTTCTCATAGTTTAATTATTTTTTCTAACTCTTCCACTTTCATAGTGACACCCAAATCAAGGGCCATATTCTCACCACATTTGCATAGGCCCATTACCCTATGGATTAAATTTCCCATGAGTCTCATCCTCCTCCCTACAAAGTAGAATAAGTCTTCATGCACTCATAACATCAACCATCTAAAAATTGGTGTGGGTTTAGCAAAAAATGACAGCTCCCAAAGCTACAAAACCCCAGTCTTTTGCAACTCCTTCATCACTGAATCATCTATCATAGGGTTTCCTTATTTGTCTAACCCTGGGATCTCCTTGTATAGATCCTTCCGCATCAATTTGTCATAGTTGGTGGTTATGTGGTTGAAATCACTGATTTTGCACCTGTATAACTTTGAGCTCCACTTTCTCTACCTTAATAACCCTAGAGGGTAATTCATTTCTAAATAAGATTCCATGGGTTCTTCCTTTTCCACTACTGGTATCTTATTCTTACTCTTCTTTGGTGTCATCTCCATTTTTATTCTCGTGCCCTAGGTGATTCTAAATTTTCCTTGTATCCGTTAGAACTTGATGGATTTAATATCTTCTCCTTCACGCAACCCCTTATTACTCTACTATCTTCTCCTCCTCTTGCTACACCGCAAGATCATGCCTCAACTTGTACAACTTCACTAGTTCATGATAAGTACCTCACTTTCTTTTCAAAACCCTCATTGCACTTCAAGCTCGGGAGCATGAAATTTTTCTAAGGAAAAGTAGTTTAAATGACTACCTTTACCCTCTATTTATACTTTTTCATAACCTTAATGTCTCTAACCCTCACATTTATAAAGTCACTTTTCAATAAATTACTTTTAATCACTTAAGTCAACTTCCAAAAATCTCCTTCGCGCACTATAGTCATAACCTTCCGGCATGCTGACACTACTTTACTATCATAGAATTCCTTCACGCACTTCACCATGCCAAAGTACATAACATCTACATTGTCCACCAATTAATTCCCTATAGCACAACATACCTCATGTTATACTACTTGAAGTGCCTATTTAAACAGCCATTTGAGACCCAAGAAACAACCTAGGGTTGGCAAGAAAAATTAGGGGATTTTTTTTTTGCTTTGAAGTGTCTATAACTAGGTTGCAAGACATTTTTTTTTACTAACAGGTTCCAAAACTAGACCAATTTACTACAACATATGTTTTCCTTCACTAACTAATATTAAGTTCACAAGGTTACAACTTTAGGGTTATATGTTTTAGTTGGGTTCAGGGAGTAATTTACCCCCACACTCAATCTCTAACAGGCTTAGATTTTCAACAAGATTTTTCTCATAATTAATGATTTCAAAATTTCCCTCAACCATTCCCAATGGATAGAAAATTCTCACCTTTCCAGTGATATAAATAAGTCCTTCTAACTCCTTGTATAACTCAAGCTATGGCCAGGTGGAGCTCTTATGTCAAATTTTCCCCTAGGGGGACACGTGTCAAGAGGTGAGGAAAGTGCCTTGAACGGGTCAGCGGGTCATAGGGTGGCTTAGGGAAACTTCCCCACAGCATGGGAAAAAAGTCACAAGTCCTCTCATGCCTCCATGGGCCCTCGGCAGACACGCGCCGGGCCCAGGTTCAAGCGGGAAAAGGGGTAAGGGATTAGCAAAGCGACAAGCAAGATTGGCGAATTATGTCGAAAGGAGGCAAAAAGGAAAAAGGGGATGCATGGGTCTACACACCCAAGGTAGAAGGAAAATCTAAGGGGAAGCTAGAGTTGCGGGCTGCGGGGAACATTTTGCAAAAATTTTCCAAGTCAAAAACTAAAATAAACAAAGGGGTCCACCCTCCTAGCTTCCGCCAAAAGGTGCCAAATGGCACCTTCTCATTGGCTGTGGGCCGACAAGACTAAAATGAAATTTTTTTCCAAAATTTTCAAAAGGATATGGGAAAAAAGGGAACCGCACCTCCACCGTAGCCCCAAGAGGACACGTGGCACCCTCTGATTGGCTACGGGCCAGCGGGGAAAAGTGGAAATTTTCCTGAGGTAGAATTTTCAAAAGATAAGTTTTAAGTTTGGTCCACCCCTTCGAGGTGCCATGTGACAGATCTCGATTGGTTACGAGATGGCGGGGGATGTGGAATTTTTGTGGAAAATTTTCCAAAGTTAAAATTAAAGTTTTAATGGTTAGATTAAATTTTATTCCTTTTGAATGCCAAATTGGAGTAAAACTTCAAATGGCCATAACTTGAGCTAGAAAGCTTAGTTTTGGGAAAACGAGGACTTTGTGGAAATATCTCGATGTCCTATATACATATGATTCATCAATTTTGGAATTTGACGAAGTTTAAGTTGTAAATTTTGAGAAACAAATCTGTAGGCTTTTAATTAGTGAACTGGTAGTTTTTCAACTTCTCAATTTGGTTAAATTAGATCTCCTCCTTCACTCAACATGTCAAATAAACATCGAGAATTAGTTTAGGGAGGTTTTAGATTATTTTAGAGAAGTTAATTTGCACAATTTATTTCAATTTTTATTTTTCCAACAATCGACAGAAAAATGACCTAAGAAGGGATTTGATTCGATTTTACAATGGTTAGATTTTTTTCTTAAGTTTTATTTTTCAATTTGGGTTCATTTAAGATAAAACATACTAAATTTTAACATCTCTAGGTTAATTAATGTATGCAGGTATGAATTGTACATTTTATAAAAATGAATTGCTAGTGTAAAGTTTATAACAATGATCTTTTCTTTTAAGTCTGTATATGAATTTTATCATTTACATGTGTAATAACTTGTTTCTAATACAGTCTAATATATATATTTTTTGTTTAAATCAACCATTTAATTCCAAGTTAAATTACAGTTCAAATTTCAAAGTTTCAATATTTTTTAAAGGAAATACAACATTCTCTTTTCTTCACACGAATTCTTCCTTTACAAAGAGAAATCTCATTCTTTCACAGCAACTCAAATCCAATACACACTACAATTTTGAGAACTAATGCAATCCTTTATTCATATCCAATACAACTTTACAATTTTCTCCTTCCCATTTGATTTCTAAGTACAAAATGCAATTTACAAACTATACAACATTCCTTTTCAAAAACAAAGAACAACATAAGCTCCTTTACATTTCACATTCCAGTTTCAATCTTCCATCACCAATACAATTGTCTTCACATTACAAATATTTATACAACTTATCCACTTCAAAGTGGAAAGGATTATAATGAACTCACTCACAAGAGGGGACTGTCAAACTACACATTTCATGACTTCAAAAAAACAACATGCTCCATTCCTTCATCTTTTCATCTTGATCACAACAAGGAAGGGGGAAAAGCAATGATCTCCACCCAACCAAGACATCCAATGATAAGGGAGAAGCCATCCTTCCTCATTGGCCCCCGAGCCCCAACCATATTGAAATATAAGATGAGAATCAACACATGGCAACAATGGCTTCCATAAAACATACAAGCAACATTTCACATGCATTAAAACAACACAGTCCAAGCAAGAATAGTAGTTCACAACTGCATTAAATACATGCACACAAAATTGAGGCTTGATCCAAGGAAGCCAACAAGAGCAAGGAACTATGGGGAAAACTACTAATGCCTCCCAATTGGGAATTGGCCATCCACCAATAATCATACCGCCAATATCAATATCATATCCCATAAACCTTATGCCTCCCAACCCCTCCTTATGCTCCCCTAAAGTTTCTCCCTTATGCCCCCCCAAGAATAAGAAATGCAAGCTATTTCTTTTCCAAGGTGGATCCCAATCCCAAACTCCCTCCACAATAAAAATGATGCCATTAGCATTCCCTTATGCCCCCTCACATGAAATCCCCATAGCCTTCTCCTACACCATATCCTAAGCAGTCTACCCAACCAGCCAATACACACATAATAACATTCACCATTTCATGCAAGCATGCAAGAGAGATAAAACATTTTAAAAAGGCTCAAGTTCCTACCTCTCCATAATGGAGTTTTTTCCAATATCAACAAGCTTTCCAAATGCCAAAATGTAGTCCAAAATCAACAACACACAAGCATATAATGGTCTCCAATCTTCTTCCACCAACAAGCTCCAAAAACAGCAAGCAAGAAATTTTCCCCAAAGAAGGTATGCAAAGTTTCAACAACCCCCAACAAGGAAGAAATTTGAATTTTTAAAGGAGAGGGAAGAGAAGAGGATGATGTGGATCCATGTGGGATGCCACATCATTCTTTCTCAACCCCAAAACCAAAGTCAACATCATTCACCTAAACACAATAAATAAAAATGACAATAAACTTACACACTCTAAAATAACCCATACCCCAAAAGGAACTGAATTTAAAACATGTAAGAGAAGTGCAATTAAAACTTACAAATAGTCATTTCAAAATGCATTAAAAAGGTCTAAATTTAACCTCTAAACCATAGGTATGGTTGGTGAATAATTTTAAGAGGTGTGGGACAAGTTTAACTTGTCCCACAAGCCTCCAAATAAAGCCTCCAAGGACAAATTCGAATTTCCCAAAAGGATGAAGTGTTTCACACTCCAAAAATCTATCTTACATTCTCTTACATATCTCTTACACCTTCTTACACATTTCTTACAAAACTCTTACAAACTCTTACAACATTACTTTTAAGGGCAACAACTTCATTAGTTACATTCTTATGACATATTGATTTATTTATTTTAACACATGATTATTCACAACATTAATACAAAATATATAATAACTAAAGAAAAGGGGTAACACATCACAAAATAAACACATGCAACATTAGTAAAGAAACCACATTAATCAAAACATAAAACCACATGGTCACAAATAATGGAAATTCCCCCCATGGGAATCCCTAACAAAATACAACACACACCCACACAACAGTTGCCATGGTGACCTTGTTGAATTCACCCAGAATTTCAATATGGTTAGTCTTCAGTCCCCCAACATTGTTGTGTTATGTGTTAACCTACAAAACACAAATACCTCCTTCGGCCTCATGGCCATATCAGAACATCCAATATGATATAAATAATCAACTACTATTCAATGAATCACAACAACATCAGAAGTCACTTATTACATCATTTGCATTTTTAATCAACAACTATATCTGCATCATAAAATATTCATTTTCTATATCAAATCATAATATCCAAATGTCACATATCCAAACAACATCCATAAAATATCCATGTCTAATACAGTATATCATCATCCACATATCAGGTGTCTCTAATAATCATCATGCATCATAACTGAAACCAAAATCCATAATAATCCATAATCCACATGTCTACCATACATACTAAATCAAAACATAATAGTAATTTCATATAATGAAAGTATCATAGTATCAATATCTAAAAATGTCAAAGGGAAGTGGGCACTACACTACTGGATCGTTGCTTCTCTTATGCTGTGGTCTATACTCAACCTCAAGTTTTTCTCCAATACATCTTCACTATTACGAAACAAATTCGAACACCTTTTTTACTACAAATGCACACATTTGAACACCTCCTTCACACAAATCAGTCTTCTTCCTTTCACTAGTCGTCCATCATGAGTCTTCCAATAGTCCATATTCCTTCGAAACACATCAATGTATATGTCAGGTATTTACATGAAAATCCACCCCACACTAAAACATATTTGAAGAGTCCTCTAGCACATGAAATTCAACTTCTTGTAGTTTGATCTACCATTGAATGCCAATGCACACAAAATATAGAACATAAAGGTTTAAAGTTAAACTGATAAAGAAAGGGAAACACATATAAAGGAAAATTCATTAAGGAAATCATATGCTAACTTGCAATGTTACATTATTTACAAACACACTAGAAGACTTATTTATAGTAGGGCTTCAACCTGATTCTTGTTAAAGAAACTGGTTCAACCTTGTGCCATCATAGTGCTTGTAATTGGAAACTTACATGAATGGCAAGTATATAAGTGATAGAATATGTTCCTAGTTAATGTACATTAAGCTTTCGAGGTGGTACAAAAGATTATAATCATAGATTAGAACCATCTAGCTTGAACCTCAAAGCTTCTTGCTTTTACCATGTAAAAATCATGGGGTCATGCCTTAGGAAATTAATTTTACATGGGTTTTGACTCCATAGGAAATGGCACGCATCTCATGGTTATCTCCATATTGTTGTATCAATGAGCAATATCTCTAATGCTTGTTCATCAGCAAATCCTATGCACGAGCAAGTACGTTGATTGATTCCTATTGTTATAAACACCAGATTATCCAAGGGTGTGGCCTATGTTCAATAGCCTGTGTTATAAGTTCTTTCTATATGCCCATAGCACTCTAGAGACTTTATCATCTAGTTTATTTTTCGACATTACAAATGATTTGATTCTAACTGATGTGGTGCAAAATATATTGTCAAATGCCTCCATAGGTCCATTATCCTTAGGGTAAAAGTATGGTAGAGTTTTGTGAAATATGGGCCACCATAGAAGTCTGCCAACAAGATTAAAACAATGCTCATTTAAGAAATGAGCCCCTATAACTTTGTTAAACTCAAGTAAATTGATAATCCACATCTATTGATTACGAATTCTCCCAAAAGAATCCTAGATGGTTATAGCCACAATGAAAAAATCACTTTGTAGGCACAACCACGTTCCCAACACGTAAAATAATACTATCAGTAATAACATAGTGAAAACCCTTCCTTCGTGTGACCGATGGTTACACAACTGCCCTGATAGTTACGTAAATTAAACCCATTTTTCAAACAAGCTCTGCAAAAGGGGAAAAAAGTGTCTAGAAAAGTGTAGTCTATATTATCACCACTTGTTTCTAGAAACCAAACCCAATGCGCACCAGGCATATCAATCCATTTAATACAAGCCTAGAAGCTCATTTCTGAGGCACGCACAGGCACCAAGTCCCTCCTTTATGTGAGCTTAAGGGGAACATTCCTTCCTAACACAGGATGTAATATAACTAGAAACAAGTGCATTCATTCCATGGAATTTAAGATGTAAGCACTAACTCCTAGCCTAATGCATTCCAAGCATATATTAACATGATCAACTAAAGAAAAGTAGAAGGTCAACCCATGAGCATCATCATAGAAAACTCGTAACACACACATGAACATAAAGAGAACTAATACACAGATCAAGATCCATCACATTGTTTCATAATGCACTTCATTACTATTCATAAGCTAAAATATGGCATCCAATATTACATCAAGAGAGTTCCATTTGCAATCTAAAAAATATTCACACTAGCATAACATACTCAATTAGATCACAGAGCTCTCCCAATTATGATAATTTTTCAGGTCACTGAATCCTACTTCCCTAGTCTATCACTTATGTATCTATCCCTTCCTCTCTAAAAACCATCATACCCACAGAATCATCATTCGCCCTTCCATCTTAACTTGTTCATCAGTCATTGTGAAGGCCATGATGGAATCCTGTGTAGAAAATCATTTCTCTACCACTACCCAAGAATATGTCAAGTGTTGTCATGCATTTCCTTCAGTCAAGTTCCTTATAAAATGCATGTCTCAGCTAATCCTTAATCACCTCAACTCCCTATCCTTTCATCATAACCATATTGATGCCCTAGAATATCCTTTCCTTGATTCATAAGACTCTATAGCTTATTCACATATGTATCTGGTTGCTTTTCCACTCACTCCTTATGCATGTCTTTTCATGTTGTCCAAAACTCACTAAGTCCCGACTCCAATTCTACCCTGGCGTGATCCTTCGTGCCTCTCTAAGAATAAATTTTACACGTGCCTTTGCACCCTATTTCTATGCAAAGGAACTAAATGTATTAGGATTGGTTTCTAAAACTGGTTAATGCAACGAAACCAAAATGTAGACTCTATTATCATTACTTGTTTTAGTAAATTATCCTAAGGACATTGGCATATCATCCAGTTTTATCCTAGAAGCTCACCCGAGGATGTGCGTAGGCGTCGAGTCCCTCCTTTATGTGAGATTCATGAGAACATTCCTTCTTAACATGAGGATGTAATATAACAATAAACAAGTACATTCATTTATGGAATTTAAGATGTAAGCACTAACTCCTAGCCTAATGCATTCCAAGCATATATTAACATGATCAACTAAAGGAAAGTAGAAGCAACCCATGAGCATCATCAAGGACCCCTAAAAGTAACTAAGTACCTAAGGTGTGAAGCCTTGTCGTGTGCAAAAACAGGGTGTGAAGGAACACACAAAAGTAATTCTTGTGAGAGGTGCAAAGGATCGCGTCAGGTCAAAATGGAGTCGGGACTTAGTAAGTTTTTGACAACAGGAAAAGATGCACATAGGGAGTGAAAGGAAAAGTGACCATATACATATGTGGATAAGCTATGGAGACTTAGGAATCAAGGAAAGGATATTCCAGGGAATCAATACGGTTATCATGGAAGGATAAGGAGTCAGGGTTGTTAATGATTAGCTGGCACATGTATTCTAGAAGGAACTTGATTGAATGAAATGCATGATGACACATAACATATTCCTGGGTAGTGGTAGAGCAAAGATGAAAGGATTCCATCAAGCCTTCACAGGTGATGATGAGCGGTTAAGATGGAAGGAGAATGATGATTCTGTGGGTATGATGGTTTTCAGAGAGAAAGGGATAGATAATTAAGGATAGATATGGAGTAGGATAGTGTGAAAATTTATGTAATTGTGGGATCTGTGATGTAAAGTAAGCTTCTCTAGTGTGAACATTTCCACAAATGGAACTCTCTTGATGTAATCTTGGTTTCCATATTTTGGCTTATGAATATAATGAAGTGATTCTGAAACACTCATGTGATGGATCTTGATATGTGTTATTTTCCTTTATGTTCATGTGTGTGTTACAGGTTTTCTTGATGATGCTCATGGGTTGATTCTACTTTCCTTTAGTTGATCATGTTAATCTATGCTTGGAATGCATTAGGCTAGGAGTTAGTGCTTACATCTTAAATTCCATGAATGAATGCACTTGTTTCTAGTTATATTACATCCTTGTGTTAAGAAGGAACGTTCTCATGAAGCTCACATAAAGGAGGGACTCAATGCCTACATGCACCTTAGATGAGCTTTCAGGCCAAAATTGAATGATATGTCAATGCACTTGGGATTATTTGTTAAAAAAGGCGGTGATAATAGATACTACATTTTGGTTCCATTGTCATTCGCAATCAATTGGGCAAAGTATTCTCTATTATCACCACCTGTTATAGCAACCAATCCCAAATGTGTCGACATATCATCCATTTTTATCCTAGAAGCTCACTCGAGACATGCACAGGCGCGAGTCCCTCCTTTATGTGAGCTTGTGTGAGAACGCATCCTTCTATAACATGATTAGATGTAATATAGGACCATAAACAAGTGCATTTATTCATGGAATTTAAGATGTAAGTTACTAAATCAATGCATCCTAATTCATTTCCAAGCATAGATTAACATGATCAACTAAAGAACATAGTATAATCAACCCATGAGCATAATGCACTAGGGTTTAAACCCGTAACACAAACATGATACATAAAGGAAAAATACACAAATCAAGATCCATCACATGAGTGTTTCAAAATCACTTCATTATATTTATAAACTAAAATATGGCAGCCAAAATTACATCAAGAGAATTCCATTTGTGGGAATGTTCACGCTAGCAGAGTTTACTTTACATCATAGAGCTCTCCATTACATAATTTTTCACATTATCCTACTCCCTATCTATCTTTATGTATGTATCCCTTCCTCTTTAAAAACCACTATCATACTACATAGAATCATCATTCTCCTTCCATCTTGATACCACTCGATCATCACCTATGAAGGCCTGATGGAATACCTTTCACCTCTATATATAGCTCTACCACTACACCAGGAATATGTCAAGTGTCATCATGTGTTTCCAAGTGTTAATCAAGTGGTCCTTCTAGAATGCATGTTTCATGCTAATCCTCTGATACAACCTTGACTCCTTATCTCTTTGCAATGATAACTATATCTGGATTCCATCACATAGAATATTCCTTTCCTTGACCATGCAAGTCTCCATAGCATATCCACCTTATCCACTCTACCTGGTCACTTTTCCATTCACTCCCTATGTGTGTATTTTCTTGTTGTCCAAATACTTACTAAGTTCTAAAACTCCATGCTTTGCCCTGGTGCGCATCCGTGGGTTCGTAAACCTCTTCAAGAATTACTTGTGCCTGTGTGCCTTCATGCACCCTGTCTTCTATGAGGCCACAATGCTTTGCACCTTATGTACTTAGCCAATACTTTTAGGGGTCCAACATCACCCCACACTATGCATGTTCTCCATCCTCACGGAAACACTTCTCTTAAATGAATAAAGAATGGATGGGTTTTGAATAGTTGGAAAAATAATGAAGGAATGAAGAATTGGGAGAAAGAATGAAAGAATGGGGGAAATGAAGGAGAACATGTTTATTGTTGAAGCAGGAGAGGGAAATCCTTTCCCTATTTCTGACCTCTAGCTTCTCCCAGGCATCTACCTCACTCTGCGCTTTGCTGACAGAGGTCACCTACTTGGGAACTCACCTCCTTAAAACTTAGTTCTTCTCCCTTGGTAGCACTCATTGTATCGACATGATAACCTCCAATTTTTTGCCCAAGTCATTGAGTGCATCCATTCTGCGGGTGATCTGGGGGGTATAACTCCTTTAGCAAACTGGATTTGGATCGAGTCCTGCAAGGTATCGATAGCTTCTGATTTATTTTCTCTACCTTGTCCAGGATTTTATCCCTTTCTTCTTTGTTCCCCTTATTCTTTTCTATGAAACTCCTTGAGTTCTATTTCATGGGTAGTAAACTAAGATGTCTTGCCACTCTATCTCTATTAGCACAATTGTCATACACAGCTTCAACAACTTGTGCGACAACCTTTTACCTCTAGCAAGGATTTTGGTATACCAAGAAATGATCTCGACAACCTTCAAGCTTCTCTTCTTTTTCTTGGCGCATGCCAGCGCCTCTTCTATGGATTATAAAGTGAGTGGTCACCTTTCCATTGCGAGGATGTGATTCAAATGCTCCAGACATTGCAAGGCTGATTCATATTTTTTCTCGGGCAGCGCTAGGTCAGGATGCTTTAAGAAAATGACATCTGTAATCATCTCCACCTTTTTAGAGACTTCGCACACCTTTTCCTTCTCTTCCTTCAGTTCACACCTTAATTGCGCATAGATAAGATTTTCTTGCTTCAGGATTATTAATTCTCTGTCTTAGTGAGCTCCTCCATTTTTCTTCTCCAACTCCTCCTCTAAGAATCTCACCATGTCATTTCTTCCAAAAATTTTGGCCTCAACCTTAACTGAAACTTTGTTGAGCGCATTGCAAACCTACTCATCTAACAGTTGTTGAGAAATTTACAAGTGGGTTTTCCCCCGTATCTCCTTTGACATCTTCATCAATTCTCTTTGAGTTTACCTCGAACTGATGGTTCATCCATGTGGGACTCAAATGCCTAAGATATCATTTTCTTGGTTCACGGATATGCACCTTCTTCATCAAATGAAGTCATGGCTAGGAGTTGTTCTGTTTTCATGGTGCTCTAGAAATGTACATGTGTAGAAAGTTTCTTGGATCATTGATGTAAACCCATTCCTTTCTCTTGTTCTATCATTATGCCCTTACCACCTATGTCCTCGCAGCCTTTGGGAAGCTTACAGCCAAATTGGGATTCCCACCCATGCTGCCATACTCTTTCCCAACTGCTCTCCTATTCTCACTTCCTTCAATACTTCATTTGCACTCCACTCCAACTTCTTGCTCCACCAAGTCCTTAATGATGGTAGCTACTTCTATCTCCATGGATTCTTTCTTCCACTTGCTCCTCAGTGATGCTTGGGGTTCTCTGAGTTCTGGTACTTACTTATTCACTCACCCCCTTGCCTTGAGCATTTGCTTCCTCCTCTCCATTATTCTCTTCATCTTCCTCCTCCTTAGAGTTGTGCACATCATATACTAGATAGTCTTGATCTTCCTCTGGGCTCGTCATCATATTTTTCTCCTATGTAGGCCTCTAGGCTCTCTGGTTTCCTCTAAGTCTACCTCTTCTAACACCTTTTTTTTCTTCCTAACTAGTGATTCCAGTTTAGGAGACTCTTCCTTTTATTTCTCTTTAATAGGTGAAACCTTTCTTGGTGATTCTTCTTGTGTGATAGGATTTTTCAGTTTCTAGCGCCTCTTCTTTTGGGGTCTTCTCTTTAACTAGGGAATTCTTCCTATGCCTTGGATTAGCGCTTACTTCCTACGTGCCCATAGATTGTGTTGTTTGCACACTTGGTTCCTTCTTCTCCTGCACCTCTTCTATCTCCCTTTTCTTTTGGTGCGGCCTTCTTCCTCCCTGTTGGGGTCTTCTGGAATGGAGATGTCACTCTCTAGATAGGAACCTTTCTCATACCTTGGAATCTTATGCATAGATATACACTTGATGTGGTCCTTCCGGTGATCGGCAGCGTCAATGGTTTCATCATCTACACTTCGTGGGAGACATACTTCTCGACATACGTGCACGTTTCTTTTGGTATACAAGATTTTTGCGATACAGCTCTTACGGTGGTCTTGGTGTACCTCACTAAGGTAAAACCTTATCCTTTTGGCATCCTTGAAACTAGATAAACTCCTACTTGGAAGTATTACGCATGGTGAAGGATAAAATGGTAGCTTGCACCAAGGAATTTTAGTCCCATATGTCAGGGTGAACCGTTCCAATGCAAAAATGTCTTGATATACAACAAACTCTACTTCTCCATCCACGAGCGCTAGTAACTACTCATGAATCCTCCACTCTGCCTCGAATGCGTCACACATCCACTTGTACCATTTTTCCAGGTGTGCCTTATGAGTGGCCATCATGGTCTCACAAGTATATTTATCAAACCTTTTCATGAGCAAGGAATATTCTTCTGAATAATCCCATATGAACTTCTCTGGCCCATCAGGCTCTCCAATTTTTGAGAAGAAGATAGTGAGGAGAATATTGCCGAAATATATCTTTTCTCCTTCTTACATGCTGCTAATGATCTCATCTGCAATAAAGGTAGATAATTTTATAAATAGTCTCTACTGAGATCTTCTAGCATACATTAAACCATGCCTTGTTCACTATGTCCATGTTTCTTGATCATTCAGCTTGGTAACCAAGCACGTGGCCATCCTCATAACATGGTCAGGGATCTTTGTGATATCAAAATAATGTGAACCCTTTTTGTAGTCATAGGATTCCACTATCTTCTTTATGGCCTCCTTATCCTCTAATTCATCATCTATGGAATCTCCCTCATAAATCATGCCAGTAATTTTGATATAAGATGAGGGTTTATGCACATTTTGTGGCCTACAAAATAGAAATGGTCTTCATGCACGTGTGACACCAACCACTGGTATATCCACTCAGCTTTCCAAAGTAAAGCAACTCATATAGTTGTATCAATTTGACCTTCTCCAACTTTACCTTTACTTCATTGTTGTAGATCTACATTCCTTCTTTTGTCCTCTTATTCATTGGATGAAATAATTCCAATGGCATATATTTTTCTATAGTGCTTGTGTGATGGTTACAGTAGTTCACAACCATCTTCCTCAAGTGTGACACCCACTCTTTCCCAACTAGCACTCCATTTGGGTACTACATTTCTGCATACCATTCTACATTGGAGCTAGTGATGGTAGTGGTTTTTTTCCCTTTTCCCTTTCCCTTCAGTTTATTTGGTGAAATGGCTCCCTTCTTTGGTGTCATGTTTACTTGTTGGGTTAAAACCTAAGTTCCTCCTTCTTTCTCTATTCTACCACTCTTTTTAACTCCAAGGGTTAACTCTGTGAAGAATCCTCCAATCTCTGTGCCCTAGCCGCCATACCCTAACTAGGAAAAACCTTATACAAGACAAATTACTCCAAAAGAACTCTCCCCACACCCGTGTACACCTTCCACTCTAGTTCTTAGATCAATCTAGTTGCATACTTTAGATCCCTATGATTCTTATTCCTTCACACAAATCTCTCTAGATGTCTACTTTGCAAGAGATCTTTAACTTTGTAATAGCAAGCTAAATAATAACATGCCCAACTTCATACTTATAACTTTTTCCTTCTTTCTAGTAATAAATGTTATGCCACCTACCAACGTACTTAGCATTAAATGTTAGTTTTTTTACTAATCTGAACTTAAGCGCCCTTACCCATGTGCCCATTCATGTGTGAAAAAATCTCTACAACCTTCTAGCGCTGAAAAATCCTTACCGACCAAAGACTCTTACTTGCGCGTCTGCAGCACCAAAGGAACTTATTCTATCCCTTAAGTGATTTTGGCCTTTTCCTATCTCATGTTGTTCTTGTGCTCTTCATTCTTTGTACGTGGTCTTTTTTACAACCTTATTGACACCATAATTCATTATCCACCATTTCCCCACTTCCTTTCTACCTTACATGCTTTTCATCATTTAATATGGGTCTTCCCAACTTTTACTACTGGCTTATAATTCACTTCGCACTACTCCACCCCACACTAAAATAGATGCGTGGTCCTCTACACATACACAACCTTAGAAATTATTATGGATGCTGGAAAATAAGGCACAAAATAAAACAAATGGAAAGTAACAAGCAATGAGAAAGGGAAACACAATAAAGGAAAATGCATTAAAGGAAATCCTAAACTAGATAGAAAAATGGCCTCATTTACAAACACCAAGAAGAATTATTTATAGTAGGGTTTTAGCCTACTCTAATTGAAATGACATGGTAATATCATCCCATCTAGCTCTTGTAACTAGAAAATTCCTAAATAAAGGATGTACGAGATGATGTATGGTCCTAACCAATGGAATTTAAACTTTCCAGGATGGCACAAAAAGTTGGAATCATATAACAAAACCATCTACCCAACCAAATAATTTTTGTTCTTGATATGACGATTAGGCCACGCCTTTTGTCTGGTCTTTCCAATCTTTTGAATTCATCTAGCAAGTGATCACCTTTCATCTAACTGCATCAACTTATCAATCCTCTCTTCCAGTGTTTTTTTATCACCTAATCCTCCTGCACACGCTATATGCAACAATGGTAACATGAATTCCAATGGAAAAACACTTTCATGCCAAACACTAATTGAAATGGGTTGGCCTTGTTCAGCCTCTTATAGGTTGTCTTGTATGCCAATAAAATGATTGATAACTTTTCATCCCAATAATTTTCTTCAAACATCATAAATCTTGGTCAACCTATGACTTAGTATTTTTTTAAATGCCTCAACAGTTCCATTTGCTTGTGGATGATAAGGGGTGGTCTTTTGATGGACCACCATAAAATCTACTAACAGTATCCTAGCCATTTAATTTAGAAAATTTGTACCCATATCACTTGTTAAAATCAACAGATATCCATACTTGCTGATTATGTTTTCCCATAAGAATCTGACAGCTGTTGTTGTAGTGTAATCTCTTGTAGGTGCTACCTCTTTCCATCTTGTCAAGTAATCTATACAAGTGATGATATAACGCAAACCAATCCTTCGTGTGGTAGGTGAAGTAGGTCCTCTAAATCCAATTTCCCATTTGTCAAATGTTTCAGTGCTGGCTATAGGTCACAAGGTCATTTCATCCCTTTTTCCAAGTTTTCCAAGGCGTTGGCAATGGTCACATGCCTTACAAAAACTCAATATAGTCCTAGTAGATGCTTTCCAACCAAAGCCCTGTGAGTAGAATCTTCCATACGGTTGCATTTCCTAAATATTTTCATCCTACAATCCCACCTTGTGCTTCCTCCATAATTATGATGTGCTCATGTCCTAATATGCATTAGTGCAGAACCTCATCATGGCCTAACTTGTACAAATCTCCACTAATCAACATGTAAGATGTGACGCGTATAGCAAATTGCTTTCTTTGTAAAGTCTTCATTCCTTCTAGTGCCAAACCTATTTTTAGAAACATTGCGATGTCTTATAATTCTAAGGGTGCGTGCTATAACCTAAACAGTTACATGTCTAGCATTGTATCCTCAATTATTTGTGAGTCCTCCCATGTGTCAATCCTAGATAAGTGATCAGGTCCAAAATTATTTTTCCCTTGTTTTACCATAATTGAAAAACTCAAATTCCTAAAATAATATGACCCAAAAACATATGCGCCCTTGCAGAATGAGCTTGTTCACTAAGTAATCCAATATCATGTGGTCCATCTAGAATGTAAATGGTGTCACCAAAAAATAATTCTTGAACTTATGTAGTGCATAGATCATAGACAATGACTTGTGCTCAGTAGTTGTGTAATTTTTTTTCTGCTGGTGTTAACTTTCTATGGGAAAAACACAAGGGGTGATCAATAATCTCCTAACTAGGTTGTGCTAATACTGCTACAATGGCTGTCCTTGAGGCATCAACATGCACATGGAAAGGCTTATCCCAAGAAGGAAAATGTAGTATTGGCATCATAACAAGCCTATCCTTCAAATTTTCAAATGCTTTCTACTGTGCTTATCCCCAATGAAAGGTACTCTTGTGATTAAACAACTCCTCCAAGGGCATGACAATCTTGGCATAACATTTTATGAACTTCTTGTAGTATCCCATATGCCCAAGGAATCCACACACAATGCTTTGACTGGTAGGATCCCCTAACCCCACAATAATTACAACTTTCGCGACATCCACCAGTAAGCCTTTCTTACATATAATATGACCCAATAGGGTTCCAAAGGGATTAGAAAAGACACATTTCTTAATGCTGAGGGATATCCTCAACTGACGACATCTCGCAAACATCAACCCCAAGTTTTCATAATGGTATTTCACTATCCCATACATAGTCCAGTCATCTAGGTAGACTTGAAGAAATTTATGGATGAAATCCTGAAATTCTTGTACCATGATGTGTGAGAACACAACAGGCACATTCTTCAATCCAAAAGGAATAACAGTGTAGGAAAAACTTTCCCATTCAGTGGAAAAGTTTGTCTTCTCCTAGTCTTCCTTTGAAATTCTAACTTAGTGGTACCCTAAGAAGCCGTCCGTAAAATAATATACCTTGCACCTAGCTAATCCTTCCAAAATTTCTTTAGTGAAGGGATTGGAAAGGGGTCAATGAAAAAAATAACATTTAAATCCCTTTAATCCACATAGATCCTTATCCTCCTATCCTTCTTAATGCTTATGACCATTAGACTCACCCATTCTGATTCCTCACCGATGTCAATAATGCCTGATGGTATCATCTTGTCTATCTCCTCGACCCTTATGCATAAATTTGGATTCATCTGATGAGGTCTCTTCCAAAACGAGCACACACCTTCCTTCAACTTGATATTTATTTACCCTAAGGAATGGTGAATTCCTTTGAGTTCATGGTACCTATGAGGTAACAAATACTGAAACTTGCGCATTAGATCAATGATCTTAAAAACTTCCTTTTCTGGTATGCCCTTAACCTATTTCTTGTATTAGGATATGAGTAGCCGAATTGTGGCTTACCATATCATTTTATTATATAATTTATACTTTCTCATGCTTAAAAGGTCAGCCTTGGTGATGGCCATAGCATATGAATAGTATATATAGGGGATTATAGGTAGTATTTCATTATCATTTGAGCATTTGAGTCTTATTATATGGTTTGGAGGTTTCCCCCTTGAAGTGGCGAAGCTATTCTAATTGCATATCGAAATCATTATTCTTAAATATTGTGTTATTTTGTGTTCTATTGTTGCTCTTAATTTGAATTATACAAGTAATTTCATTACAAGTGGTATCAAAGTTGTAATCTGAGCCAAAATTAGGGTAAAAACCCTAATTTTTTTGTTTCCACCATATATTGTGAACTAGAGTGAATAGGTGGGAGATATTTTTAGCAGATTTGCGAAACATTTCAAGTAAGGCTACCTAAAAATTTCAGACTTTTTTGATTTATTTTGCAAAAGTTATTACAAATTTAGGGTTTTTCATAAAATCACTGCATAGGGTGAAAATTGTTGAATATTTTTAAGTTCTTTACATTTTCAGAAAGCTCTTAAAAAAATAGTATCAGAATATTCTCTATGGTTTTTACTAATCAGCCGAAATTGTATTGAAACCCTAAACCCTAAGGTTTGACATCATGGCGGGGCCTTCCAAAAGAGCAAAAAGGAATCCGGTGTTACTTTGGGTAAAACCCTAGATAAAGATGGGGTAGTGATTGAAGAGATGGATTTAGAAGGGGTAAATATAGATTCCTCAGCACTAGGGTTTACCTCAGTTGATCATGGTGAGCCAACTTGAGTATGAGCTACAAAATGTACAATCTGAGATGGCCTCTAAAGGAGACATAGCCCAAATCAATCATCGATTGGATGATATCATGCAACATATAAAGGGTAACCAGTATGGCCCAAATTTGTCCCATATCAACCAAGGAGGATCTTCAGTTCAAAATCACGGACAAAATAACCATGTTGGATCACTTTTCCAGCCCAATCAGAATCTAACTTATTCACAACCACAGAACATGATGTCGAAAGTGGATATGTGAAAATTTGATGGTAAGGATCCCCTAAATTGGATAAATCAAATGGAGAATTTATTTGAGTTACATCAAACACCATCAGGAAAAAAGGTGACATTGGCATCCTTATATCTTGAACCCGACCAATTTGTTTGGTATTTATGGTTATGTGCTCAGAGGCAGAAGAATGGTCTAGGTGTTACTTGGACAATTTTTACCGAGGAGTTACAATTGCAATATAGTTCTAGTGTTTCAGAGAACTACTTTAGTTAATTAGCAAAGTTACGGTAAATAGGATCAGTTAAAGATTATGTGTATCAATTCTAAAACCTATCCTTAAGGGTGGAGAATATTCCAGAAGAGAATCTGAATGACCTATTTCTTTGGGGTATTAAGGACCACATCGAGCATGAGGTACATATGTTTAATCCACTCAAGCTTTATGATTCTATTATCATGGCACATCGTGCAAAGGAAAAAGTTATTTGTGGTAGGAGGCCACCTTTCATTAACACTAGAGACCATAGTATCTCTTCCCCTTCATTTGCAAGGCCAATTAGATTGACTCCTTAACAAATGGAAGAAAAGAGAGAAAAAGGATTATGTTATAACTGTGATAGAAAATATGGACCGGGACATAAATGTGTTGAGAAGAAGTTTTTCTATATTGACATAGGCAATGAGGATGATGAGGAAGCTGAAATTATAGGAGAGGCTAAGGAACCAGTAGAAGATGAAGTAGAGGATCACCAACCTACAATTTCTTCCCATGCATTTTTAGGTATTAATACTCCTCAAACACTCAAGGTTATTGGCTATCAAAAAAATAGAAGGTGATGGTGTTGATTGACTCAGGGAGTACTCATTACTTCATAAATAGTAAGTTAGTTGTCCACCTCAATTGTTTTATTTACCTAGCTCCAGAAATGAAAGTTATGATTGCGGATGGTGGGACAACAAAGTGCAAAGGAAAGTGCCATAGTATCAAGGTTTCCATGGGATACTACATGTTAGACTCACCTATGTTTGCTATTTGTATGGGAGGGGCAGATATTGTTTTAGGTGTCTAATGACTCACAACCTTAGGTACTATAGAGATGAATTTCCAAGAATTGTTCACGTGATTTCATTGAGATGGAAGGACAATAAAATTGAATGAGATGTTAGCTAACTCTCTAAAGATTATTAGCTCTCATTAGATGTAGAAGGTTCTCAGAAAAGGGGTACATAGATTTATAGGAATGTTATTTTTCATAGAAGTACAAAATACAGAGTCTTCAATGCCACCTGATCTTTAGAAGATTATGGATGCTCACTCATCTATTTTTGATGCAATTACAAAGGGACTACCACCAGTTAGGGATCATGATCATGACATTCAGTTGATTCCAGGGATCCAAACACCTAACATCAAACCATAGAGATACCCATATTCCTAGAAAAGTGAGATTGAGAAAATGGTGGAGGAAATGTTGAACGCAGGTATCATTAGGCATAGCTAGAGTGCATATTCTTCACCAGTGGTCATGGTACGTAAGAAGGATGAAACATGGAGAATGTGTCTAGATTACCGAGAACTCAACAAGTACACCATCAAAGATAAGTTTCCTATTCTAGTAATTGATGATTTAATTGATGAATTGCATGGTGTTGTTTATTTCACAAAATTAGATCTTCGTTCGGGATACCATCAAATTAAGATATAAGAGGAAGATGTTAATAAAATGGTTTTCAGGACTCATGAGGGCCATTATGAGTTTTTGGTAATTCCTTTTGGTCTTACAAATGTGCCCTCAACCTTTCAAATCTTGATGAACACTGTTTTAGGCCATTTTTACAGAAATTTGTATTAGTTTTCTTTGATGACATATTGATTTACAGTAAGACATGGTAAGAACACTTACAACATGTAAATAAAGTGTTGGAAGTTTTGGAGAAACATACTCTCTATGCAAATCCATCCAAATGTTCTTTTGGTGTACAAGAGGTAGAGTACTTGGGTCATATTGTATCCCATGAAGGCGTCAAAGTTGATCCTCAGAAGATCAAAGCTATGATGGAATGGCCAAGGCCCAAAAATCTCAAAAATCTTCGTGGGTTCCTAGGGCTAACAGGGTACTATAGAATATTTGTGTGGGGATATGGTAGAATAGAAACCCCACTCACTACATTGCTAAATAAGTATGCCTTCCATTAGACAGACGTAACAATTAAATCCTTTGAGCAGCTAAAGGAAGCCATGTGCAGCACCTCAGTTTTGGCTATGCCCAACTTCTCAAAAACCTTCATTATTGAATGTGATGCTTCAGGATCAAGATTGGGAGTAGTTCTAATGTAGGAAGGAAGAACAATTGCATTTGAGAGTCACTAATTCAAAGGAAAAGATCTGCTCCAACCTGTCTATGAGAAAGAAATGATGGCAATTCTTCATGCGGTCAAGTAATGGAGGCCTTATCTCATGGGTTGACACTTCATGGTAAAAACTGATCATGATAGTCTCAAATAATTTTTGGAGCAAAGGTTATTATCTGAGGAACAACAAAAGTGGGTAACAAAAATGTTGGGTTCTGATTTTGAAATCATATACAAAAAGGGTAGAGAAAATGTAGTAGCTGATGTGTTGTCCAGAAAGGATACATCCGCAGATGCCTTACTATGTGGAATGTCCATGTTGATGGCCGATTGGGTGGATGAAGCAAGATTGGAATGGAATCAAGACAAGGATACAAAATCTCTAATGCATAATATCAAGCAAGTATCTATGACATCTAACAAATTTGAGTGGAAAGGTAATGCCCTATGGTACAAGGACATGTTATACTTGAGTAAATATTCTGAGTTGAAGCATAAAATTCTTGCAGAGCTACATGCCTCACCTATTGGAGGACACTCATGGTTTTGAAGACATATCATAGAATAAAAAGAGAATTCTTTTGGGAAGGACTCAAGGGGGATGTACAGAAATTCGTATTAGAGTGTTTAGTTTTCCAATAGAACAAAGGGGAAACAATTAAAACACCAGGTTTGTTGCAACCCTTACCAATTCATAGCTAGAGATGGGAGGAGGTCTCCATGGATTTCATCACTGGATTGCCTTGTTTAGAGGGTAAAAATGTTATTTTCATGATTTTGGATAGGCTCACTAAATATGCCCATTTTTGTGCCCTATCACATCCATTTGCAGCTAGTACAGTTGCAGCTATTTTTTTGGAGACAGTTCAAAGGCTACATGGAACCCCAAAGATAATTGTAAGTGATCATGATCCTATTTTCACAAGTAATTTTTGGACGGAATTATTTTCATGTTTGGGTACTCAGCTAGCTCACAGTTCATCTTATCATCCTCAAACTGATGGGAAAATAGAAGTGGTCAACAAATTCTTAGAGGGGTATTTACGTTGTTTTGTATCAGATAAGCAGGAAAGGTGGATTAAATGGCTACCACTGGAAGAATGGTGGTATAACACATCTTTTCATACCTCTTCTCAAATGACCCCATTTTTAGCATTATATGGTTACCATCCACCTTCTATCACTTCCTCCTTGAGGGTGAAAACTAAGGTTAGAGATGTTGAGGAACACATTCAACATCAACAACAGGTTTTGGCTAGTTTGAAGGAGAATTTAGCATTAGCACAAAACAGGATGAAACAACAAGCAGATCAACACCGTAGTGAAAGAAATTTTGAAATTGGTGACTGGGTTTTTGTACGTCTCTAGCCTTACAAATAGATGTCCCTAAAGAAACAAAAAAAGGAAAACAAACTTGCTCCTAAATATTATGGCCCTTATCAGGTTCTACAGAAAATTGGCAGTGTTGCTTATAAACTAGAGTTGCCTCCATCTTCACACATACACCCAGTATTCCATGTTTCATGCCTAAAGAAGGTTATTGGAAAGAAATTTGAAGCCCAGACAGAGTTACTAGAACTTGACGAGGAAGGACAGAATCATTTTGGAGCCAGAGAAGATTCTACAAACACGTACTAAGAGGCTGAGAACTAGAGACATTAAGGAATATCTGATCAAGTGGAAGAATCTGAGCATAGAAGAAACAACCTGGGAGGATGAAGGTTTTCTATAGCAACATATAGGATTATTCAATGTTGAGGACAATGTTGGTTTGAAGGGGAAGGGCATGCTACACCCTTAACCTATTTCTTGTATTAGGATATGAGTAGCTGACTTGTGGCTTACCATATCATTTTATTATATCATTTATACTCATGCTTAATAGGTCAGCCTTGGTGATGGCCATAACATATGAATAGTATATATAGGGGATTATAGGTAGTATTTCATTATCATTTGAGCATTTGAGTCTTATTATATGGTTTGGAGGTTGCCCCCTCGAAGTCGTGAAGCTATTATAATTGCATATTGAGATCATTATTCTGAAATATTATGTTATTTGGTGTTCTATTTTTGCTCATTAATCTGAATTATACTAGTAATTTCATTACAAGTTAATTTCATTCAAATCCTTCTAACTTCAATAATCCCCAATGATAGCTTCCTTAGGTTATTGCTTCTTAACCAATGTTAATACCTTATTTTTCCTCATGGACTTTTGGTAGGCACTTTTTTGCTTTTTCATGGTAGGCACTATCTATGACCTCATGTGTACCTTAATAATGGTTAACATCTAAACCTTCCATTTCCTCACTATCTATCACATACACTATCATTACTTTTTCAATTTTTCCATGCATGCACTCAAGTTGTACCTCTTCTGATTCCTTCTTCATCAAAGTGCATCTCCAAACTAGGTTCTCCTAGAAAATCCTGTATTCTATCTTCCACCATAGCACTATCTCCCCATTATAAGGTGACTTGACCACCTATAATGCCTTATCCACTGATGTCTTTGTACTCTAATTCTCAAAATATTGAATAGATCAGTCGTTAACTCCTTTCAATTCCCTATTTGACGATGCATCTATGAATGAATATACCATGCACAAACACAACCTTGTAAGGTTGAATACAACTTATGCACCCATAATGAAGGTGGTAAACCTTCTGCACCTTCTCATCTAGTCCTTCTCACATATTTGGACATGGAATGAGGTGGTCTCTTTACCATGGTAGTCTTTATGATAGACGTGGGATGTGTTTCTCCTGGAGAACCTAATAGAGAATGTGATCCTCACCTCATGTCATACTAGAAGGCTCTCTCGATTTGTAGCCCACCAATGTGGTGCAGTCCTGAGTAGGTTATAGTTGAGCATACTTCTCCTTCTTTCCTTATCATTTTCCACTGACCTCCATTTCCCACAAGAAGTCATCAGGTTTGGCTCCTCCTAGAGTAACTTGGTAACTTCTTCCCTCCTAAGTGCTTGACCAAATGCACCTTTGTTACCATTGTTACTAGATCCTCTCAATTGTCACCCAATCAACTCATAAGTCCCATGCGCCTAATTGTCACATGTCATGCTAGTGGTATCACTCTAGGATTGAGCATATTCAAAATGGATAACTCTCTTTGTGGGATGAATTATCTCAGAGTCCTCTAATAGAGTGCACATAGATTATGTCAAGGAATTCTTATCTCAAGGGCTCAATATAGGGCATTGAATTCCCATCGGTCAAGGGGATGATGACCCATTCCTCCTTGTTCTCAAAACTAATATACCCCTTGTTAAACCGCAGGTCAACATTGTTCTTATAACACCATGGGTTCCCAAGAAATGCTAGAAAGTTGTCTACCTCGGCGAGTGCCAAGACTTTGAAATCTCTAGTAAACTTGGCCCCTTAAATAGTGATAACTTCATCCTTCAATACTCCAATGGGCATGGCCTTTATCTTGTTTTCCATATACAACACATTCAAATATGGTTGTAATGCGGGCCTTCCCATTTGATACCAAACGTCTAGAGTGAGAACATTGACCTTTGCACCTATGTCAATCAAAATATTACTTAGAAGCCACCCATCAACAACTACATTTAGAGTGTGATCTCCTTATCATAGTCAAGGCTGTGAGGAGGAAGGTTAGCATTTAAAACCTGCCTTTGCACTCTTCCCTCTAGCACATGGTACCTTTCCCCCAACCATTCCCCTAGAAAGGGAATAATATTCTCTTGCCTTAACATTTTGTAGACTTCCTTAACTCATCTATCATCCTTTTGAGGAGCCTCATTCATTCTTTCTCTATTCTGACTTTCAGACACTTGATTTCTCCTTGTAAACTCTGAATCACATCCATAGTCTCTTGATATACCTCCTTCTGATGAGCATGGTTGGGATACTTTCCATGTACCACTTATTCTCTTGAAACTAGGGTTATTTTTACTTTGGTATCTCCTTGGTGTACGAGACCTCTACTCATGTTATCACCAATACAGGTTCTAATCCTGACTCACACGCCACTCTTGGCATCCACTGTGAGTCATCCTTCTTTATGCTTACCATCCTAAGGCCCTTGTCCTTTCGATGCTATTGGTTCATATGCTCGTAAAGCTCTGGAACTCCTCATACTTATGTTTCTTTCTACACCACGAGCATTACAACAGATCTGGAAACTCATGCTTGTAATGCTTTGTACACCCATAGTTATAATAGGTTCCTCACGAGAACTCATTTCTTCCTCCACCGTGGTTACTGTGACCAAAAAATCCTTCACGGTAATAAACCTCTTCCATGTGCTCCTCCATCTGCTGTGCCCTTCATAGCAGCGATCATCATCCTTGGAACTACTTGCAAGGCTAGTTCAGCATACACCAAGATCAATGGTATCATGAATATGATCAATCAACCTATAATCTTTAGTATCATGGGTTGTAGAGGTACAAATATTGCAATAGTAAGAAACATTTTTGTTGATTGAATGCTGTAGTAGAGGAAACCTACTTGCATCATGATCCCTGTGGTAAATCTCACAATCTACTGCCATGGCGCATACCAATTTCTGGGGGCAACTATCCTTGGCATGCCCTTCTATCTCACAAACTGTGCACCACAGACCATTGTGATTCTCATGTGTTGAGTTCACAGATAGCGTATTCTCAACTGCTTGGCCATTGCAGCAAGTTGAGCTTCTAGAAAAGGGCTACCACCAATATCTATGCTTCCAATGGCCTTCATTGTGATCATAGACAACTTCCAAGGCCTCACGTGTGGGTCCATTAATGTCTTATGTGAAAGTGCCCTTCTAAATGGTGTTATCAATCCTCCAAAAAACCATTCAGCATGTTGAGGAAGGATGAATGTCATAAGATATTTTTGACAAGAGAGTTTTGAAACCATGCATCATACTCCTCACACACTCTCTGTCATTCCTTGTTGGATATCTGTTTTAAAGTGTTGATGATCTTTTTTTCAAATTCAGGGATATGTAATTCTACTAGGAAGGCATTCTTAAATGTAGTGTAGTCTACCACCATTTTATGGGGGTCATGATTTTGATACCAACTATGTGCACGTGCCCTTATAATGTCATTGCAAATTGACTTGCCTTCCACTTTGGGGTAGTGATCCCCTTTACGCATGCCATAGTAATTCACAATTTTGCACGTGCTCTGCAACATTGTTAATACCCCTGTAGTCTGGGAAGTGTAATGACATCTCAAAAAATAATTGTAGTGGTGGATGAGGCCCCTATCCACCCGATCCAGACCTTTGTTCCCTCTGGTGTTTCCTCCACCACTAGATCCACTAGATCCACCAGGTCCTATGCCTTCTGATCCACCTACAGATCCTGTAGATCCTCTCAGTTCCTCCTGTAGCTGCTAATGGGCCTAAAGTGGTCATGCATAGTGTCCTCAATGTCCCACTGAACTACGTCACACCAATGGTTTGTGATATTTTTTTTCCACTAGTAGATGTATCTCGTTCCACTCCCAGACATGATGCCCAAAATCTACGTGCTTGCACTTTGCCCAAAAATCCCTCCAAACGCAGAATGGTCTGTGTAACCATAAATGTCCCAAACATGAAATTATATCTCCTAGGCACATATCTATTACTTCCACTAATACCAACTAGATTAGCAATACTTGATTCTTGATCTAGAAAACCAAGTGCCAGGGGTCTAGTCACTAGGTGGGATTAGATGCGCATTGATGGATCTCCTTTTTCCATGCGATGAACTCTCATCAGAAGCTGAAAGGGTCTCTCTCCCACACTTCCCAAGATGGGGTAGCACAGACTGATCAGGTTCCACATCCTCTGGGTGAACCTCAATTCCTTCCCACAGTGTCTGCCTCCATAGATCCATCACTCCTACAACCTCATGTTGTCTAGCCATCTCCCTTTCATGCATGCTTCACCATACTTGAATCGTCTTTCTCTCTTTTTCCATCTCTTTTAATGTCCACCACAATTCCTACCATCTTCCTCGCCCAACTCCTATAGAAGCTTAGCCGATCCATAGGAAATGCCTCAAAACTTAGGTAATGATCAATATCTTCATAGCCAAAGGATAGCTTGTAAAAATGATCCCCTAGGTTTTAGTAGGAACTCAAACTCAGCAACCTCTGGGTAAGAATATGTAGAAATGGCATATTCCAGAGTATAACTAGTCAACACTCTTCTCCACCAATGATCAACAACACGTGTCTAAGTCAGATCTGCATCTTATAGCCTCTGATAATCATCTTGGGTCCATACGTGCGATCTATAGTACCAGATTGATCTAGATGCATATGCTGAGAGCCATTCATACAACTCTACTGGGAAACATACAAAATAACGTCTCATACAACTCATGGTACAAATTCTCTTCCACCCATTTGCATGCATTAAACTTAGGTCCGGTACTAAATCTTTGAGAAAACTCATCCTCCATGCTTTTAAACCATGATTCAACACTCTCCAAGGTTAAGCACTGCTATCATCACACATAGATGGAACCAAGATATATATCATTTCTCACAACAACTTCAAAAAGAGGTCCCAACAAGGGAACCAAGATGTAGTCATTTTTATACCCTTAGAGCAACAATCTAATCCCATGCATGTCAGTCTATCACCTAGTGGGCACTGGGTGCTCACCCGAGGCACGCGTAGGCACTGAGCCCTTCCTTTATGTGATTTATGTGCAAGAATACATCATTTATGACAAATAATTAGATGCACAAAGGAAAAGATACAATGCATTCATTTTGGGAACATAGGATGAGTTACTATAACAATGCATCCATTTAGACAACGAAAGAAACATAATCAAAAATAACATATCTGATCCATAATATAGAGATAATGCTCTAGGGTTTATACCCATGGACAACATATACTTAAAGAAGATTCATATATTCATATTGATTAAGTTCAATAACCAAATTACATCCATCTAAGCCATAACATACCAATATATCGATGCAGATCAGAGTCATGCATTAGTAACCTAAACTATACTTTCCATATTACAAAACTGATCACAGACGCATCCTTCTAGATATGCCATTTGTCCTATAGTCCTCTTAACGAGAACTGTAACCCATAGAACCCAATATCAATTATGTAGGGATTTTCCTGTCTTCTCCTTTTCCTCTACAATATCTTCTCGATATCCTTCTTGACACCTTTGATGCCCTTTTCTTATACCAGATAATATCTATATATAGCTTTAGAAACCACCTCCATGCCTTCCTGAAGTAATAGATCAGTTGCCAAGTGTCTAAGGTGGTCCTCCAATGGAGCATGCTTCTTCTGATCCAAGATCCCTACTTTTTGCAGTGATGTCTTGCTAGATCCTTCCATTGCATGGGATATTCCTTTCCTGACCAGCAAGCTGCCAGGATGGCACCTTATCCACTCTGCATGCTAGAAGGGTCACTCTTCTCTCGTGTGATTATAGGAATGATGAATATGGATAATTCCTAAAAACCCTTGCTTTGCCTTGCACGTGCACCGTCGGTTCTACTAAACCATGCTAGAACCCTACCCTACACACTTTTACCCCACACTCCCTTCTTCATAGAGGTCTCATGTGCTCATGTACCTTCTTGTACTTAGCCAATATTCTAGGCCCCAATAAGCCATGCAGATTGGAATAGAACTTATGCACCCATAGTGAAGGAGGTAAGGCTTCTGCACCCATCATACATGTTTTCTCACACTCTTGGACATGGAATGAGGAAGAATCCTTCCCATGATAGTCATGCATTGGAGAGGGTTCATGTCTCTTTAGAAATATAACAGAAAGCATGATTATTACTTTGCGCCACTCTAGAAGTTTGTCCTGATGGGTTTCCCACCAACACGTTGCTATCCCACATAAGGTATAAGTTAGAATATTCCTCCTTTCAGTCTGACAGGTACACTGTGCCTCCATTGTGCATAGAAAGATGTTAGGGTTAACTTCCCTGATATAACTTGGTAACTAACATCCTCTCAGGTGTCTAATTGTTCATGTTCTAGTAACTTGAGTGACAAATCCTTTCAGATGTCTTCAAATGAACTCATAGGTCCCATGCAATGCTAGTTGTGTCACTCAGAGACTAAACATCTTCCCATTAAATTAATCCTTCCCTTGATGGATGAACAATCTTTGGATCCCTAATAGTGCACACATAGATTCTATCTAGGTCATCTTCTCCTAAAGGATCTATATAGGGCGCAAAATTCCCATCTGTTAGTGGAATAATGATACACTCCTCCTTGTTCTTGAAAATTATGTATCGTTTGTTAAAGCACAAGTCAACATTATTCTTATTACACTAGGGGTGTCCAGGTAGGGATGGAAAGTTATTTGGCTCAACAAATGCTAAGAATTCAAAGTTTCTAGTAAATTTTTCCCCTTGGATGGTTAAAGATGCATCCTTTAATACTCCAACAGGCATAGCCTTTTTCCAATTTTCCATATAAAACACATTTAAAGATGGTTGTTATAGGAGTCTTCCATTCTAATTCCATATATCTAAAATGATAAAATTGACCTCAGAGCTCGTATTAATCAAAATGTTTCTCAAAATCCATCCATCCTTAACTCCATTTAATGTGATTTCCTCATCATAGTCAATACTGTGAGGGGTAATATTAGCATGTAAAACTTGCTTCTTATGCTCACCTCTAGAGCGTGGTACTTTTTCTCTTAGCCACTCTCTTAATAGAGGGATAATATTCTCCTGGTGCAACATCCTACTCACTTTTTTGACAACATCCATGTCCTTTTGAGGGAATTCAAATCTTTTCTTCTACTCTAACTTCCTGGATTTCTCCTTTAAAAAATGAATCTATCCTTGTAGTTTTCTAATTACCTCCATGGTCTCTTGGTAAATCCACTTCTGATGAGTTGGATCATGATACTTTCCATGTAACATCTCTTCTCTTGTGATGAGATTCCTTTTCTTTGGTTATTCGCTGGTGCACGTAGTTTCAACATGCATGGTTACTAAGACAGGGTCCAACTTAGAGTCCCATGCTACCCCCAGGTATCTGTAATGGATCAGTCTACTTCACACTAACCATTCCTACACCCTTGTTATTCTTCTTATTTTGGATCATGTTTTCATACAACTCAGGGCACTCCTCATACTTATGCTTCATCTTGCACCATGATTATTATAAACTATCTAGACACTCATGCTTATAGTGTTTAGTGGATCCATAATTGTAACAGATTCCACGGGGAAATTCACTACTACCTCCGTAAAATTCTCTTCCTCAACTGCCTCCATCTCCATACCCTTCAAACTGACGACCTTCCTTCTTAGAATTATTCCCAATGCTGGTCTAGCACACATCAATATCAATGGCATCATGGATTTGGTCTATAACCTGGAATTCCTTTGTATTGTGCATAATAGATGAGAAAATATTACAATAAGAGGACACATTCTTGTAGAGTGTGCGCTATAATAATGAACATTTTCTTAGATCATGATCTTCGTGATAGATCTCACAATCTTATGACATGATGCGTACCATATTTCATGAGAAACTATATTTTATGTGTCCTTATACCTCGTAATATGTACACCATAGTCCACAATGAGTCTCATGATCGGAGTTCACAAAAAATTTGTCAAGCTCCTTCGCCATGACATTGATTTATACTTCTAAAAAATGGTCTTACTCTAGTTATAATGCTTCCAATAGCCTCAAAATGCTAAGCAGCCTCTAAGGCCTTGCGTAGATCTGTGAAAGTCTTTTGAGAAAGTGCTTGTCTGAAAGGCTTGATCAATCCTCCAACGAATCACTGAGCATGCTAAGAATAATGGATATCATAAGATAATTTCCACATAAGAGTTTTAATGTGTAGATAATACTCCCGTACACTCTTTGTCACCCCTTTTTGAATATCCTTCAATGGGCTAGTCCTCTTTTTCTCAAAATCAAGAATTTGGACTTCCACCAAGAAGTCATAATGCAACCTAGTATAATCCACCACTATCTTATGGGGTTCATACTTCCGGTACCAGATATGCACGCATCCTTTCAAAGTAGTTGCAAAATAAATATTTTTCCACTCTAGAGAAGTGATTCCCCTAGTATGCCATAGTAATAACATTTTTTGTACATGATCTACAATATCTTCAACGCCATTGTAATCAAGAAAATGTAGAGACATCTCTTAAAACACTTGCTGATGGTGTTTTGGTCCTTATCCTCTAGATCTAAGATCTTGATTCCCTCTGGTATTGCCTCTAGCACTAGATCTACTAGATCCACTAGCTTCTACTCCTCCCATCGCATGTAAGGTGTTTGATGAAGATGTGCTCTATATACCCACTATCATGCTAAAATGTGTTCCAACAATCTGTGATGTGGAACCACTTCCAGATGCAAAACCCAAGCTTTGTGTACCAAAAATTTTCCCAAAAATGTGTTAGACAAAATACCTTGAAACATTGGAAAGTTCTGTGCAGCCATAGATGGGTGTAATGTAAAATGGTATCTACCAGATGGTACTCTTTCACCAACACTAATTGAACTAGAAATACTTGTCTCAGATACTATAAAATTAAGCGTCAGGGTTTGGTCACCGGATGGGATGAGATGCATTCCTGTTGTTCTCCTCCTTTCTCCATGCAATGAGATCTCACCATAAGTTGAGGGGGTTTCTCTCCCATGCATTCTAAGATGGGATAACATAGACTGCTCAGGTCCCATGTTCTCCATGTGAGCCTCACATGCTTCCCATAATGTCTGCCTCCATAAATCCATCACTCCTGTAACTTCCCATTGTGTCACAAAATCCTTTTCTCATGCTTCATTATACTTGATCTACCTCTCTTCTCTCTCTCTCTCTCTCTCTCTCTCTCTCTCTCTCTCTCTCTCTTGTTCCACTGTAGGATCTGTCATCTCTCACTACACTAGCTTCCACGCCCCGTGCCTAGTGGGAAGTTAGCAAGCCATGGGAAATGCCTCAATACTCATAGTGATGATCAGGATCTTAATGGATAATGACATAAAATGCAAGAACAATCCTCTTGGCTCCCACAAGAACTCAAACTCAACAATCTCTAGGAAATTATACGTATAAACCACATATTCCAAGGTATATCTAGTCAACACACCTCTCCACCAATGATCAACAACACAATTTTAGGTTAGATCAAAATCATGCATCCTCTGATACTCCTCTTGGGTCCAAACATGAGGTATATAATACCAAAACTTCCTTGATTCATATGTTGATAGCCATTCGTACAACTCTACTGGAAAACAACAAAAGAATGTATCATAGAGCTTATGATATAGATGTTCCTCTACCCATTTACAAGTATCAAAATTAGGTCCAGTGTTAAATCGTTGGGAAAAATCATCCTCCATGCTTTTAAGATAAGTCTCAATTCTAACCAAGGGTCAAGTGATCTGTCATCACACACCATTCTCTAAACATAAAAAGAGGTCCCTATAATGGAACTAAAATGTAGTCATCTTTTCTAATCACTTAATATCCTAGGCATGCCAGCCTATCAGCCAGCCTTACTGGGTGCTCACCTGATTAGTGCGTAGGCACCGAGCCCCTCCTTTATATGATCTTTATAAAAGTGTTTATAAATATTAGGGGGATAATGCACCAATATAACTGCATGCATGCTAATATAGAAACAAAGAAATTAGATTTAAGCATAAATGTGCCATAATATCAATGAGAACATCACAATACAGAGGGGAATTAGATCTAGACCATGAAAATCATCAAGAACATAAGGGTTTGGATCAATAAACATAACTTAAAACATACATATCAAGTTCCATGACTCATACATTTAGAACATTCCCAATATATTAATTCCTCAATATTACAATATCCAAATACATTAAAGAAACCATGAATGAAGCTAATACAACAACATTTTCCCCATATATTCTGTATGATAGTTTCATTATAGAGATTACACCCATGCTTCCCTTAGCTCCTAATCTCCATACGCACATACATTCTATTTTATTCCTTTGACACACCACCCTTCTTGCCATGCAAAAAAATACATAAGAAGGAACTAGAAGGAATATCCTCTAACTACTTCATCATTACCCAAGAATCATGCCAAATGTCATCATTTATTTCCCTACTCAAGTATCCTCAGCATGCAAATGCTAGTTAGCCATAAATAACTCTAATTTTAAAGATCCTAATCCTCTCATGATAACAGTAATGATACCTAGGAATATGATTTCCTTGAGATATAAGTCTTTATAGCTTAACTTTATCCATAACTGAATCTAGTTGCCTCTTCATGTGTTTTTTTAACATGACTTTATCCCTATTCCAAAAAGTGACCAAGTCTTGAACACATCCCACCTGGGCACGAACCTTCACACATTCCCAAAATTTACTTCCGTGCGTGCCTTCATGCCCTTCCTCCATATGCCACAACACTCCGCGCCTCAGGTACTTGGTTATTTCAAGAGCTCAACATAATGGCATGTTTCAATGTCATGGCCTTTGACCCTATGGTATTGAATTTGATCATTATCTCTATAAAAAGAGGGATTTGAAATGAATATATCGATGGGGTAGATAGGAGGAAGAGTGATTATGTTGGCAGCTAGAGGTTTATTAAAGATGATGTTATAAGATTATCCTATATAGGCATATAAGTGAATTAAGGACGAGAATGTTCGGTGGTCGAACGATCTTTGGGAGAAATTTTTACGACAACAATGTTGCATGATGATTTGGATTTATCTTGACTATAATATGGTTTGGATGAAAGTCGGGTTTTGGTTTCTTTGATCTAATATTTACTCTACCATCTTTGAGATCGTGAAGCTAGAGTTTGTAGTGCCCACTTCCCTTTGACACTGTTTAGATACTGATCTCGCTATTGTTGATCTCATGTTGGGACATTATTATGTTTTGACTTAGTATGATGTGTATATGTTAGATCATGGATTATTATGGACCTTGATTCAGTTAGCATGCATGATGATTATTGGAGACATTATTATATATGGATGATGATATACTGCTTGATATGGACAGGTTATTGATGTTGATTTTAGACATGTGACATTTGACATTATGAGTAGCTCTAGTATAGAGATTCATTGGATGATGATATAGTGGCAAAATTCAATTTGAAATGATAATGTTGAATTCTTGATATTGTTTTGATTTGGATTTGATATTTATATGTTGCTTATATCATTTTGGATGTTCTGATATGACCACGAGGCCGAAGGAGGTATTGTTATTTTGCAGGTTAAAATATCACAACAATATCGGGGGATTGGAAACTAACCATATTGAAATTCTAAGATGAACTCAACAAGGGGGTCACCATGGCAACTGTAATTGTTTGTGTGTGTTGTGTTGTGTTAGGGATTTCCCATGGGGGGGATTTCCATTATATGTGACCATGGGATATGTGTGTTTTATTTATGTGTTTCCTTTTTATTATTGTTGTATGTATTTTTATTTGTAATGTGTTCTTTTTATTATTTAATTTAAATGTGTTAGCCCTATAGTTAAACTTTATTTAAATTTAATTGGGATGTGGAATGTAGGTAATAAAGTGTTGTCTTGGTTATTAATTAAATTGGATTTATGTCATGTATAAATATATGTTAAATAAATAAATCATTATGTCAAAAGTATGTAATAAATTAAGTCATAGATATTAATTCATGTTGTAAGGTGAAGTGTGTAAGGAATGTGTAAGGATGTAAGAGTATGTAAGTCAGATTTTGGAGTGTAGAACACTCCATCCTTTTTGGAATTCGAATTTGACCTTGGAGGCCAAATTTGGAGGCTTGTGGGACAAGTTAAACTTGTCCCACACCTCTTAAAATCATCCACCAACCATGCCTATGGTTTGGGAGTAAATTTTATCCTTTTTAATTAAAATTTGAAATGACTATGTGTAAGTCTTTATTGCACTTTACTTACAAATTTTTAATTCAGTCCTTGATAAAGTATGGGTTAATTTTGAGTGTGTAAGTTGCTTGTCATCTCCATTTATTGTGTTTAATTGTGAGGTTGACTTTCTCCTTTTGGGGTTGAGTAAGAATGATGTGGCATCCCACTTGGAATCCACATCATCCTCTCCCTCCCTCTCCTTTAAAATTCAAATTTCTTCTCCTTTTTGGGGTTGTTGAAACTTTGTTCTCTCATGCTTGGGTCAAATTTTTCATTGCTGTTGGAGCTTGCTTGAGGAAGGAGTTTGGAAATTCTTTTGCATGCTTTCACCTTGCTGTTTTGGACTGCATATTTGAGCATTGAAGAACTATTGTTTTGGGAAACAATCTCCACTATGGAGAGGTAGGATTCTGTCCTTTTTATATGCTATCTTTTTTCCCTGTTCTTGCATGAATGAAATGGTGGTTGTGCTATAAATTCATGGCTGGTTGGGTAGATTACTTAGGGCAAGGTGTAGGAGAAGACTATGGGGATTTCACATGGGGGGGCATAAGGGATTGCCAATGATTCACTTATTCTTGTGGAGGGAGTGTTGGTTTGGGATCCACCTAGGAAAAGAAATTGCTTGCATTTCTTACTCTTGGGGGGGCATAAGGGAGAAAATTTGGGGGGCATAAGGAGGGGTTGGGAGATATAAGGTTTATGGTATTTGGTATTGTTTTATGGTAGTATGCATTTGGTGGATGCCCAATTCCAACTTGGGAGGTATAAGGAGCTCCCCATAGCTCTTGCTCTTGTTTGGCTTGCTTGATGAAGCCTTTGTGTTGTTTGAAATGTTTAAATGCAGTTGGGAACTACTGTCTTGTTTAAATTGTGTATTTTTTGTTCTATGCATGTGAAAATGATGATGTTTGTTGTGAAAGAAGCCTTGTTGCCATGTGTTGATTCTCATTCTCCATTTCAATATGGTTGGGGCTTGGGGACCAATGGGGAAAGATGGCTTCTCATTTCCCATTGGATGTCTTGGTTGGTTGGAGAGTGTTGCCTTTCGCCCTTCCTTGTTGTGATCAAGCTGTAAAGAAGAAGAAATCAGCATGCTGCTGTTTTGAAGCTTGGAGAAGACACAGTTTTGACAATCCCTTCATTTGAGAAAATCATTGTATCTATTCCCACCTTGTAGTAGATGAAATGTATGATTATTGTAATTGGAAGACGTCTTGTATTGCAAGGAAAAGATAGAGATTTATTTGTGAAATGTAAAGAATTAGCATTTCATACTCTATTTTGAAAATATGTGAAAGAATGAAATATGCTCGTATTTTGTATATTGAAATTTATGGAAAAGATGAAGTTGTAAAAGTTGCAATGTTGTTGTTTGAAATCAATAAAATAATTACATCTCTCCTTCTCCAATTTGTATTGCTGTCTTGAATTGGAATGATTGTTCTAAATGAAATCTCTGTTGAAAAACGAAAATGCATGTGGGAGAAAAATACAATATTTTGTTCCTTGTATTTGATTAGAAATTGAAATATCAAATGATCCCTTATTGTTTTGAATGATAAGATGGATAAACTAATTGTTAGGCAAGATTTGACAGTTGATAAGTGGCAAATAAATTATTATAGTTGTTAATGAAAGAACTTTGTTCTTTTTATAAATCTGGCAATTGAATTATATCAAAAAATGTACAGTTCAGATCTGTAACTTAAATTGAGTATTGAAACAATGCAATTTAGATGTAATAAGTTCTAAGGAATTCAATTTGACCTCAATACCAAAGAAAAACATTTTAGAACCTCATAAAATCAATTTTAGAACTTGTTGGACCACTTTCTCGTCAAAAGTTGTAAAAATATATAAATTGCAACTCAATCCACAAATTGAACTTTGAAAACAATCCTAAATTACCCAATATCATTCCTCCATGTTCAATTTACATGTTGAGAAGAAGGAAAATTCAAAATTGAATAAATATTACAAGTTGGAAAAATTGCCAGTTTTAAATGTGAAACCCTGCAGATCAATTTCTTATAATTGACTCTTAAAACTTTATCAAAATCCAAATTTTATGATTTCTATGCATAGAGGACTTTGAGATATTTCTGAAAATTCCTTGTCTACCCAAAATGGAGTTTCCTATCAAAAGTTATGGCCATTTGAAGTTTTTACTTCAAAATGGCCATCCAAAATAAATTTAACTATATTAAAATTAAAATTTGAACTTTGGAAAATTTTCCCAAAAATTCCGTCACCATACAAACCTTTCAATCAATCAGAATTTTCCACATGGCACTTTAGAGGGCAGACTCGCCTTGAAAACTTAACTTTTAAAAAAATTGCTCTTGGGAAAATTTTCCCAATTTTCTCTACAACCCCTCAGCCAATCACGTGAAGACACGTGGCTTGGCAGGCACACGAATGAAATTTGAATAACTTAAGCTTTTTGAAAATTTTGGGAAAAATCATAATTTTCCCTTCAATTTGGCCCTACCCCCATAACCAATGGGGTGTTGACACGTGTCCGGGCGGACACATGGGTCCACGCGAGCCCTTTGGCCTTTTAAAAAACTTTTTGGTGCAAAACTCCAATTCCCTCCGCTTATCCTGCCAACCCGCGTCCAATCACAGGACATGTGGAATTTTGGTGATGGTGGAGGAGGAAAGGAAATTTTCCTTTGGAAAATTTTTGGGTTTGGACCTTGGGAAAAATATGGAATTTTTCCCCTGCGACCAATGGGTGTTCGACACGTGGCACTTGGGCATTAACCAGGTACGACACGGATTTTTTGTCCGGTTAGGACTTTTTCGGCACGGATTGAGAAAAATTCAAATTTTGCTCCATTGGCCCACCAATATTTCCATTTTCTAGAGCCGCCACGTGTCCCCTTCGTCGACCCCGGGCGCGCAAAGTGTTTTGCGCCTTGCGCCTAAGTCCCCCGAAGGGAAAATTTATCCCTGAAACTCCACCAGCCCCATAACTTGAGTTTTACAAGGAGTTAGGAGGACTTCCTTATATGGTTGGAAAGGTGAGAAAATTTCCTATCCAATGAGAATGATTTAGGAAAGTTTTTATGAATCTAAGTGTGTTGAAAAATAAGGTTGAACACTGTAAGCCTGTTAGGGCAGACAGGAGTGAGAATTCACTCTCCTAACCTAAGTGATGGATTTAATCCCTTGTTTTGACCTGGAACTTGTTGAGAGATGTTGAAAAATATCATTTTTACAAGTCAAATTGGTATTGTGAACCTAAACCAGTTTGTAATAACTATGATCTTGTAACCTTCCTTGCAAACACTTTTCTTTAAAAAAAAATTATTCCATAATTTTCCTAGCTAAACCTAGTTTGTTTCTTGGTCTCAAGTGGTAGTTTGAAGTGGGCAACTTTACAAGCGACTCACATTTTAGAGTGAGCCATTGTGAAGAGCTATTTGTAGGATTATTTACATTTGGAAGGCTCATTTAAATTTTAATGAAATGAGATGTGTTTGACACAAAGCAATAAAATAATTTTGTTATTTCAATCTATGGTGACCTAAAACCTTAATTGTTTCACCCCTCCAAACATTGAAAAATTGAAAAGGATTCATCCTTAAAAATCTGTTTGATTATTGCATAGATTTAGTGAGCCACTTGGATTATTTTGCATTAGATATTGACCCAATGTTAGAAAAAGTTGAGCTCATTCTCAAATGGACTGAATGATAAGAGTAGAACCACTGAGGTATGTTGTTGAGACTGATCTATGAAGCCTTCTAACAGATAAGGACAAGTTGAATTGTCCTCTTTTTCTTGAGGTACAACTGGTCATTGATATCAAGATAATAGACATGTTGGAAGGCCCCCCGATTTTTTATGTTAGAGGGTTGGACCCACAATATCTTAATCTCCTAGGAACTTGGGTAGTTCTTTTTGGGGAGGATTGCTGTAAGGTACAAATCTCTTAGATGGATTTGTTTCATATTTCCGTTCATAAGATAATGGTTTTTAGAACCCATAGAAGCGTCTTCAACCTTGATACTAAATTCATCATAACATGTAGAAGGTCATTTTTTGTTTTTGTTTAATCGATGAGGATAATTAGGATGACTCCCAATTGATTTCTTATTCTCTCCTGGTGGTGGGATATCTTTGCTGAAGAGGGGTCCTTCTAAGTTTGGACCTCTGTTGATGTTAGGTTTCTCCACTAAGGGCTCCATGATGGTTGTGACCTAATATGGCTCATTTCATTCAACACTAAGAGTTCACCTCCACCAAAAGGTTCCATGACCATGTTTTTCACTTAGGTCCAATTTAATTGAAAAGGACTCTCTTAGTCTCTATGTGTATGAATCTCTTTGCCTCTTCCTTCTAGGTATATGTGGAAAGGACCTAAAGGAGTGGTGAGCGACTGGTTGACTGGTCCAGGTATGTGCTATATAACTTGTAGACCTCAATGAATGAATTTGAGATTGCTGAGGTATAAGAGCC
Source organism: Taxus chinensis (assembly GCA_019776745.2). Lineage (NCBI taxonomy): Eukaryota > Viridiplantae > Streptophyta > Pinopsida > Cupressales > Taxaceae > Taxus > Taxus chinensis. The sequence goes on from JAHRHJ020000099.1 coordinate 502,755, forward strand.
CACCCTCTTCAAATTTTGGGATTGTAGACCATTTATTGAAAACAAAGGATGGAAAATCCCTCAAGTGCTCCTGTCTCTCTTCACATGTGAATCAATGTCAGGAGAGACATAATATATTTTAGACAACTGATTGTCTAAAACAAAGGATGGGAAGAACCCATGTGATAATCTCAATCATGGGATGGATACTCGAACTCTACAAGAGGAGTTTGTTTCATTCACTTTAAGAGACTAAATTTTTTGAAGTGGATGAGTATACATTGGTATTATTTTGGGATGACTTGGAGTGTTGTCAATTCAAATGTGCCTCAAGGAAATTGATAATTTCCGAGCACCCAAACTATACTCCTATGTCAAAATTTTCATGTCTTATCATCCCCAGGCACCCAAAGTATTCTCTAGTCAGTCCAGTAACCTCCCAATTGATGTTATTCATTCCCCTAAGTAATTTAGGAAAGTAAAATCAAACCCCCTAGGTGATTTTATGAGTCTATCATTGAAAGACAATCTTTTGGCAGTATTGGGAAGGGCTATCACTGGCCTTCCCAGACTGGATAAACCCTTCTGGAGAATGAAAGAAGGTACAAATTCAACATGGAGAGGTGAATTAAAGACCTTAGAACATCATGGAAAATTTTTTAAGGATTTTTGGAGAAGTTTTGAAAGACTTGGAGCAGTCTGAGTAAAAACAGGGTTCACAAGCCTAGGTCAGTACACAGGCCTAAATCAACTATTAGGCTTCAACAAAAATTTTCCCCAGGAGCTCTAGATGGAGTTATAAGTAAAACAAAACACTTCACCAAAAATAGGATTCTAAGACCTACATGATGGTCAAATCATATTTTTAACAACACCTTGGTGCATAGGATTTACAGGTAGTTTTTATTAGGCACAAGTGGAGTCTCAAATCACAAATCTGATTTTTAAGGGATCCGATGGATGAATCAAGACATTATACCACTAAACCATTGGATTCCAAAATTCCATTTTGAGTCAAGATAATATAAAATTTTACCAATAAATTCCACCGGGAGCTCATGTTATCATCGTTCCAAGTTACCCTCTCAAAGGCAGTTCAGGACTTAGTCATTTTTCGGGAGGACACGTGTCAACACCAGGAGCCTGGTGGGATTTCATGTCCCCAACATCCCTAGGTTAGGTAAACAACCCTTGAAAAACTAACCTAGCCCCCATACTTGACCTCTGGGATCCTCATGTGACCTTCAGACTTGACACTTTCAGCCCCTAGGTACATTTTTTAAGCATCCATTCCCTATCGTCTAGATCAAGCGCCACATGTCAGCTCCAAGACCACCATGGAAACTGATGTCCCTCATGTCCCTAGAGGTGGAGGATATCAAAAATGGAAAAATTCACTCATCTCCTATGGGGATTCTTTTGGTCACCCACGTGACTGACTTTCATCCCCCAGGTGCATTTTAGGAGCATCCATTCCCTGCCGTTGGATCACAATGCCATGTGTCAGCTCTAGGGCCACCGTGGAAACTAAGTTCCCTCATGTCCCTAAGGTGAGGGGCACAAAACATGGAAAAAACACCTCACCCTCTAGGAGAGTGTTTTGGTCACCCATATGACCAGTTTCCAGCCTCCTCGATGCTTTAAAGATGATTTTGGAGAACTCATTCCTTTTCGTCTTATTGTTGCCACGTGTTGTTGTCTTTCTCATTACCTTGGAATTGATGTTCCTCACATCCTATGAGGTCAGGGAAAATTAATTCACTCTAAATCCAACTCACAAAAAATCATGATGAAGTTTTCTTTCATGTTGGTTAATTCTAGCTTCATTAAGAACCAAAATTAACATCTGTGTGCTACAGACAACACAATGACAGTCCTTTGTAAATCCTAGCCATCACTCCATTACTCAAACCTCATGAACCAAACCTGCCATAGAGTACTCTTTAGAAAGCACAACACTTAATTTCATACTGAATACACAATAATAATATTTCATTATTATTCAATCAAGATTTCTTACACATATATATGATTAGGACATCCTATTTTAAGGTCAAGCTTCCTACAAACTCTCAAGTACTTACCCACCCTAGAATCTTTGACACCTATTCTACGGATCAATTGTTTCACAACCAACCAATATACGTCCACAACTATTTACATGTGTGGTTATAAAAAACATCACAAATATATAAAATATTACAATGGAGCACTATTAAATAATTATTTCCTAACATTCCCCCCCTTAGTGTGAACATGGGGAAAACCTGCCTTTGTACTTGCACCTACCTCATGATCTGGTGATTTTCATAGGATGCAATCACAAACCTCAGGGATGGTTTTTTCAAACAGTTGACCACAAACCGAGAATGGTGGTTTTACAATTGGTTTACCACAAACCACAAAGTGATGGTTTTATGAATGGATTACCAACAACCAAGAATGGTGGTTTTGCTATTGGTTTACAACAAACCACAAATGAAGGTTTTCAAGTGTTTTACCTAAACCACATCATGATGTTCCAAGTACTATTATCATCTCTCATCACATCTCACTGTAGGGAAGAATATAGGAAAATTGTATTTCTCATACACATAGAAAATGTTGACATTCTAGAAATGGAACATTGGATCATGTCCCCCCCTCAATGTGAAATTTCCACTTATTGAATAAAAGGAACACTGCAAACTGAAGAAAACATGCACAACTGAAAGCACATACCCACACTACATAATGTCACCATAGTTGAAAGCCCCATCGTTGGCGACTGATGAGAGGTCATTGAATAACCTCCAACCTTCATGTGCCTCCGTCCTCCAGTTTCATGTTGCTAGCTCAGTGAATTTGGATTTTGAGGATCAATGGTTACAAACCTTACTCGAATGTATGGATTCCACCAAAAATGTGTTCGTAAGTAGAATTATATATCATATATATATAAATGTATATATATATATTGGACTTTTCACAAATACTATCACACATTTTTCACATTTTTCCTATGACATTGACTGATTAATATTTTGAACAATGACTTAAGAAATTGACTATATGCCTTTACTTGGACACGATGATATAAAACACAAAATGAAAACTTAGATTTTTGACTCAAATACTACAAGATTATTTTTCGAAAGTTTTTGACTTGATTTTGATAAAAACAATAATTGACTCAACAATACTTGAGTCTTATAAATGACATCAACATTGACTCCTTTAATTCGACTATAATCTTGATGACAATGTTATAAATTTTGACAAGACTTGAATTTAATACCACACATTTTACAATAAGAAAAAATGATAAAGACATAAAAAAAATGACTCAATTTTGACAAAGACAAAATATAAGTTAAAAAGAAACTTATAAAAACCTAAGTTCATAACTATTCTAAATCTTTTCTTAGACGTATACTTTTGACACAATGACAATGTCTATAAAGATACATACAAAGATACATTGAATGAAAAAAATATGGCCGAAGCTTGAAAGAACTATGGCTTACACAACTAAACCTAAGACTCTCATTTTATTAAAATGAAAGGTGAATAAGAGCAGGAAACTTGAGCTCGATTAAGGGATAAACTTTGTGGTAAGCTCAAAACAGGTCAAAATATTGATCACCTCCTAGAATTTGTATGCATGAGGATTTTGTAGTGATTTAGATGTAAAATTGTAGGAGATGAATGGGATTCTCATAGAACAGAGAGATTGGGCGCCTAGTTAATTAGAATTTTAAATTGATCCACTCCACATGTATGCCTCATGCACAACCATCCCTCCATTCATTTGAATGGTCTCTTTTGATACATGTGGCACTATAGGAATATTTCCTATGTTGCTATGAAAGACCACATGGCCAATAGGTTTGATAGTGAAATATAGATAGTTGAGATATCACAGAGATATAATTACAGATTGATTACTCATTAACAAATCATCACAATTAATAAAGGTGCAAAACTTGTACAAGGTGACATAGATCCATATCTAAGTGTAGAATCACGTTGAATGACTTGTTCCAGTATCCCCTAATTGTGATTCTTTTAATATAGAAATTATCAAAGGATAGATATCACAAATATCCATGCACACAAGTCTAAATCTGATCTATGTAGTAGACATTCAGGTAGAATTAAATATGAACCGTATTTGCACAAAATGTATCCATACAGGATTGCCAAACTCTTGTGGCAAGGTTGCATGAATAGGCATGCCTCTCACTATTCCTTTCTTGCATACACCCACGCCTTGGTTTATTTTCTTATCTATTATCATGATCTCTCAAAATATAGGGCACAAAATAATCGATACCACCCCTTCGAATCAATTAACAAACCATATTAGTAATTTGCTCTGATACCAGATGAAAGCACAACACCAAATTACATACTGACTACACAATAATAATATTTCATTATTATTCATTCAAGATTGTTTACACATATATAGGATTAGGACATCCTATTCTTAAGGTCAATATTCCTACAAACTCTCGACTACTTACCCACCCTATAATCTCTCACACCTATTCTACGGGTGTTTCACAACCAACCAATATATGTCCACAATTATTTACATGTGTGGTTAGAACAACCATAAAAAATATATATAAAATATTACAATGGAGAACTATTAAATAATTATTTCCTAACATCCCCTTCCACTCCATGAAATCATGCAGGCCCTAGAAAGAAAATTGGAGCAAACACAAAAGGAGAAGCACAGAAAGAAGAAGGAGAAAACAAAGAAAACTCCATGGCCATGAAACGAGAAATTGAAAGAATCTCCCAAACAGATGCGTGAAAGAAAAATTTATATTTTTATGTTCATTCCTCTACCCAAGGCCATCAAGAATACACCTTCAAACTCTCCTCTTGTGCAACAGAGCATCCACAACAAAGAAATCCCACTTCTGGCTCAATGAATGAAAAAATTTAATATCCCGTCAGACTGTTAGGTGAAACGAAGTAGAATTTCACAAGAAGAACCAGAAGAAAAAACCTATCGTAATGAAATTTATTCATCACAAATGGAGGAAAAAACCATATCTGCAATTTTGAGGTCCATTAATGGCTGCCGTGTCCAAAAGCACTACTGGGTCCGAAAATTAAAACTTTAAAATTTCCCGGACTATTAATTGGGCGGGCCCAAAATTTTAGAGGGGTGATATTGTGCAAAAAACCATATCAAAAAAATTCATTGCACGTCAATCCAACTCCCAAAAGCTAATTTTCTAAAAATAGCAGGTTTTCTACCTCGGGACTGTTATTTTGAGAAATTCATCAACAGAAGAACTTGCGAAGGAGGCGAAGACATTAGAGGTGCACTCCAATTTATAAGTCATTGGATCGAACATTTTTGACACTTACTAAAAATAGTAATCGGTCCCACGGGTACCTGCTGAAAAATAGAAAGTCACACCGAAAGAGTAGTTTTAGCACAATGGGATATTTAGAACTTCGTTGCATCAGATCTTTCCATGAACGAGGAACGTTGAATTTCATCACGGGAAATATATTCTCTTCTTCTCTCTCTTCCCTCTCCCCCAAATTTCTCTCTGTTCTAATGCTCTAATTCTCCATTGGGGTTTGCACTTTTTGATATGCCTTTAAGTCACTTAAAAGTGACTTTAGAAACATAATGTAAATTAATTCACTTGGATTTTATAAAAGGGACTTAAATATTTTGTAGGAATATGAATAATATAATTTTAGGAATAAGGCATATGTAGGGTCATGAGGAAGACAATAATTCACCTCTCATTCTATAAATTTTAACGCCATTCCCATTTCAAAGGGTTGGCGATTGATCTTGTAAACTCAAGAGTGCATTGTACCTAGAGAAAGAAAAGGAGATATCCATTTTTCTTCTACTTTCCTCCACTCTTAAATTTATTCTATTCCCACACTATGTAAAAATTTTGTTTAAGCACCAATACAAGAAGAAGGAGTTTCTAGTTTTCTTTGACTAAGGGATTTCATGATACTTTGTGTTCATCAAATTCTATTTGATATTTTTGCCATTTGTAGGGTTGTTTCCTCTTAATTTAGTGCATGTGATGAAGTTTCTAGCTAGTGTGTGTGCAAGAATATGATTTTCTACCTGCAACATTATTTTTCCTACCTCAATTCTCAATCCCTTTCCCGCTTTTAGACAAATTCTTCCTTAGAAAGAGATTACTAGATTTGTCCGTAGGGTCAGTGGAGTGCCCTTGTTGGATCCTCGGTCGATAGGCCACCACAAAAATCCACATTTTCTCACGCATGCATATATGGCAGTTACACCGGTTAAGTAGAGGGACTTAGCTTCCTAGAGCATTGGAAAGAAACCCACAAGTTTTTCCACTTGAAAATTTTTCTCCCCAACAGTTTTTGGCACCCATCGTGGGCCCGATTTAGCAACATCTACACCTAATATATGACTGTAAGGTCTGAAAATTAAAAAAAAAATCAAATATTGAAAAAAAAAGTTCATGAAAGTCCATTGCTAAAAGATACACTACTGGTTTCTACACGTGACTTTTCACATTCCACAATGTCTTTTCATGTTCCCACTATAAAAGTTTCCAAAAGTGAGATGAAGGAAGATACAATAGGTTGCGTAGGTCAAGAATTGTTTTCGATTCCAATTTTGAGGCATTACAAAATCAGCAAGAACAAATTAGAGATAATCCATACTTCTTTTCTCAAGCCTCCCCTTGATCTGGCTCTTCAAGAATTTTTCCTTGCAATCCTATCCAAAATCCGGTTGATACTCCCCCTTCAAATTATCTAATTTTTTCAATCACCCTTGAGCATTGAGTTCACGTAAGAATTATAATTTGAAGAAGAATTTATAGAAGCAAGAGTTGAATAAAAAGTAAAAATGACAATGGAAGATGAATTAGAAATTGACCTTAACCCATTTTTCCATAAACCCCCTCTTCATGATCTACCAGTGGGTTCTCGTAAGAAATTTCCAAAGTTCAAAAGTGATAACACACAACATCCTAAATAAATCATTGCTACTTTCACAACATCATGTGGAATTATTTGTGTCCAACATGAAGACCTTGTTTTGAGACTATTCGTGGAGTCCCTATGAGAAAAAGTGGCAGAATGGTTTTACCTCCTACCTACCTAGTCCATCACGGTTTGGAATGAGATCAAGGATGCCTTCAAAGAGAGATTTAAATCAACTGAAGAATTTCAGAACCTCTTGGTGCATTTGGCTCAAATAGAGAAAGGAGAAAATGAAACCATGAGAGACTTTGTGCCCTATTTTGAATAGTTGCTTCGTAGGATACCTGAAGAGGATTCACCATCTCAAAACAATGTCAATAGATTCTTCATCGATGCTCAATCACCATAAGTATGATTTTTTCTGCGATGAGCCCAACCAAGGAACATTGTAGAAGCATAAAGGATGGCCATTGAACTTGATGATGATATCATCCTCTTTGGAAAGATCAAGACTCCATCAAAGGGAAAGACCCAACATCCTAGAGATGAGAGAACCAATCCATCGCTGCAAAATTTGGCAAATGAGATAGCATCTTTGAAGAGGGAATTATTTGAATGAGTTTCTTCCCAATGAAGCAACGATAATCAAATTACAGGAGCACCCTAAAGGCTTGCCTTAGAGGCCCCACCTGTTAATGCAAGTTGTAGAAGTAAGGAAAATGAAGAAGAGTTTGAATAAGAAAGTGAAGTTGGTCGTTACCTAGAAAGTGATGAGTTTAATGATACACAAATCAGATTCTTTGAGTATTCTCGAGGTTATGGAGAATACGAAGAAGATGCACCTAGTTTCTGATGCATGGTATTCACTCATTCTCAGTCTGAGAGAAGATCATCTCCCTCCACTACTGCAAAGGAAAAGAAGGTTGTTGATCCTCATGTGGCAACTCCACAAAACAAAATAATCAGTTGAGGATCCCCACTTCCATCTTCCATGAAGTCTGCATTGTTGGAGCCTTTCCTTGTAGCAAGTAAGAAGACTCTTGCAATCCCAAGTAAGTCTTTCGATTTCTCTTCCAAGTGTAAATATAAATCTGCTCCTGTAAAATCTAGTACTTTGAAAGCTCCTAGTGTACCTTTCAAAATACCCTCTATTCCCCAAAAAATCTACTCCTACTTCCAAACTTTTCCTAAATCTAAAAGCGGTCCCTTGACCCCCCTTGTCCACATTTGCTCCCTTTGAATTCATAGAATATGCAAACAAATCCAAAGTGCAGATTACTGAAACTGAATATTTGCGGACTCATCCCAAACAATTTGAGAGGTTCGTCCAATATATCAGGAGTGGTAGTCTTACACCCAAGGTTATAAATTATAGTTCTAAAGGAATGCTACCAAAATCACCTACACCTCCCTTATAAAACATGATTTCTCTTATTGCATCAAAGATTGATAAAGTTGAATCTTTCTACGTCTCCCTTCTTGTTGGAGAATATGTACTGAACAATTGCATAATATATTTTGGTGCCTTAGACAACGTGATACCTTTGAAGGTCTCCAAAGCTCTAAAACTTACCATGACTCCACCCAGTGGATCTTATTACACTTTGGAGTTAAAATAGGTCCCACTTGTAGGGAAGGTCAAAGATGCACCGATGGCTCTTACCATATTTCTAAACAAGAAAGTTTCAACGATGATTTTGGTAGTAGACGTCTCAGCCTCATTCAAAATGTTGCTGAGTAGAAATTTCTACCGAGACTTGGGAGGGAAGATTTAAATGAATTGGTATTTTAAAACCATACTAGTGGATGGAGACGTGGAGAAATTGCTTCCTGAGAAGAAGATGAGGTACATGGTATGAAAGTATGGAATCCTAGAAGCTAACATTTTGTATCAGGGTAGGAGGTGGATGAATCACTTTGTGAAAACTGAGGAGGAAGAGGATATTCCTATCTTGATAGGTCCAGATATGCCTTCCCAGAGAGATTTGGAATTTAAAGAAGCATTGAGGAGGTTCAAGTCAGAAGAAGGAAGCCCTGAATTTCAAGATGATGCAAACCATGAAGAAAATTCAGCTTATGTTCTTATCCATGATGAAGAAGTTTTTTCATTCCCATTCGAAGACGAGGACTCCCTTGATTGTGTCACCCATGAAGAGACCAAGCCACTCTATGATGAACCTTTGAATAATGGGGAAGAATGATTTGTACAAGAACTGCTATGAGATGCAGAAGAAACAAAAGACCCTGAGCCAATGATTGATGTATGTAATGATGAAATGGAGATATTTTCTTTCCCATTTGAAGAAGAAGAATCTTTCCATGTTGAAAAATTTGAAGCAAGGAATTATGAAGAAGAAGAATTTGAAGCAAGGAAGAAGAAGAATCTTAATGAAGGATTGATAGAATGGTGTGATTCCCAAGATACTGAAGTAATCCCTCTAGAGATTTGCATTGAGCTACAATAAGTAACAAAGGATATATCTTTGAAAGAACTATTGGATGCAGTAGAAGTTGCAGATGACCTCGAGTTTATTCTTGATCTCTTAACTCATGTCATGGACATACAAGACAATTAGGAGACCACTTCCAATCCTTCAGTTAGTACTAAAGCACCTAACAATGGAGTAAAGGAAAAGGATAAGTTTGAGGTTTCTCATGAGAAAGAAATGAATCCAAAATATTCAAGAAGTTTGAATGAACATAAGCTTTGGGGCAGCGATGATAGGCTCCATCGAGAATCAGCTATATGGATAAACACAAAAGGTAATTGGCACTATGAAATAAAGTTCAAAGAGGATGAAGGCAATAAAATTTCTAAGTGAAGGCCTGAGCATCAAGAAGCTCATGTAGAATTACTCATACCAAGTACATAGACAATTGTGAAAGCACATGGATTTCATAAACAACTGAGGAGAGGAGGATACTTTCTAGAACCAGTCAACGGCTTCACAGAACAACATCACTTAGTATTTCCCACTTAGGGGTAACTTTCAACGAATGAAAAGATCTTCAGTGAAAGTGGATTTTCCCCTACCTTGTACCATTGGTGATTGCTAGGTGTGTTTCCATTTCTATTGTGGCATGTTTCCCTTCTTGTTGTGTGCATATTTTCCTTTTTGTGTGCATGTGTGTTACCTTCTTCACTCTCTCTCTCTCTCTCTCTCTCTCTCTTGTTGTAAGTTATACATGACTTCAATGGGCCCAATGGATAAAGCACTAGTTAATATGTTGTTAGTTGAGATTCTAGGAGTTCTGATGCATTGTATTCACTATTCTTAGTCCATGTCATGTCCCAAAGCTAGAGTCAGTTGTTTTTGTGCAAATGTGTAATAAGGAAATTGACAATTTCCGAGCACGACAACTATACCCCTATGTCAAAATTTTCATGTCTTATCATTCACAAGTACCCAAAGTCTATCCAATCGGTCTAGTAAACTCCCAATCGATGTTGATTGTTGCAGCCTATAATTTACCACATAACTCCCTAGATGTGCTAGCACATCACTCAACCTAGACTGAACAATCACCCAAAGCATGCAAAGGTACTAGGTCCCTCTTTAGTGTTGCTATAACAGGATGTTAGCGTGATGAAGGAAGAAACACATAGATTCATATCTAATCTATCATTCTACATTGTATGCTATATTCATATCTATGACAGAACAAGAGTTAAACAATAATCATGATTGAATGAATAACATATACTACTCGATTACACACAGGAATGACACTTAGATTCAGCCAATATATTCCATATATTAATAAACACAAAAGCTCCTTACAATAATGTCAAATTATACCAATGCACGTATGGATATGATACAATAATTCAATCATATGTGTATATCTCTATATCTTCATACATCCATCACACTCTTATATGTAGGGTGAGGACTTTCCCTTCACCACTTATATATTCCAAAAATAGGCTACCTACTATTAATAGCCACATGCCATTCATAGGCATAGCCACACATGCAACTGCACTATCTATAGGCCTCTTACAGTTAACTAAAGTGTCAATCATATTCTTAGCCCATCTCCATGCAAAATGATTTGATCTGATCATCAAAAAATAAACAATGCATGGTGCACACATCTCTGCATCATTGGTGTGTTCCACATGCCATCTCCTAAAAATAGGTCGTCATGCTCAAAATTGGCTTAGTTTTAAATGATGAACTTGCCTTCTGCACAATAGTCCTTCTTGTCCTTCTGCGCCCTTGATCCTGGCCTTCTCTCCTACGTAGACTCCTTGTATGTTATCTAACAAGTATTCTCTGATCAACATTTCCCCACACTAATCTCATTGTTGTCTCAGTAATGGGTATTCCTCCAAAAATTGAAGTAAACAACAAAATAATGGAAAGAATAAAAATGAAAGAATGTAGACAAATAAATAATTTTTATGAGACAACCTCCTCTGTATCACTTTACAGTATGAATTACGGATACTCGTCCTTTATTTTGGCCTCCAAAACCTGTCATCTAGTGAGTGTTTGTTTTACTTTTCATGGGATGTCCACAATAATGGATTCGAATTAATCCCTCATAATCTCTCCCTTTTCATTCTGTAGAAACAACATAACTCTAGACATTGATGTCATTCTTTCTTCTAAAAGATCCATCTTCTGCGCAATTAGATTCCCAAGCTCTTCTAGCCGAGTCTTGTGTGGATCTTGTGTTGCTACTAGGGCCTCTCACTTTTTCTTAACTATTGACAATCTTTTTGTGTGGCACAATGTCTCATCCTTCATTACTTTCTAGACCTCATTGTTTTCTTCTAGGGTCTATATAATGATAAATGCCTCTGGGGTTGTGTCGATATTCAAATCTTGGTTTTCTTTCTTCAATACTTCTTTTAACACTTGCAGTAGCCCTTCATAAGATGAAAAATTTCACATCACTGATGCTTTCTGTTGTTTGTCATCTTGCTCTGACTTTCTTGGCACTGTCATGCGCAAAGGTTCATCTTCAAGTACCAAGTCCACCAAATTTCCCACATAGTGTATCATTGAAGGAAACATTTATGGTACCTTGGCCTCCAAGTGTGGCCTTTCTCTTATGACATTATCCCTAAAATCCTTTGCGATGTTGATAAATACTTTGTTCTTATTTTGCGCAAAGTCCCTCTCTTATGTTATATGTGCTATTTCCACATCCTTTGTCTTCAAATCCTTGCGCAGTGCTTTGATTATTGTATCTTTGTCCATGTTTCTTCTAGCCACTTCAGCAAAAACCTTCACCAATGCATTGCTTATCTACTCATCTGACATGATAGTAGGATTTACTGTCATGTGTCTAGCTTCGGGTGCCTTCTTCAACCATCTTGAAATGCATGAATCTTCACATACATAGAAGTTAGGCTCACCTATGTGGGTATGAATTGACCATGATAGTTGCTTTCAAGTGCACACATTCACCATATCCTCATCTATTAGCTCCTAGCCAAATAAATCCTTCTGTGCTATCGTGATCCAAAAGTGGGCACGGAAAATTTTACTTGCATCCTATGCATACCCCATGGCTGGTGGAATGTGCTCCCCACTTGTTCTTCTACACCATTGCTGCTTAGGGAATTAAGATTCAAAATTTAGCACTTGTGTATCCATGTCCTGAACATTCTATAAAAATGTCTCCTCTTCACTTTGATTCCTCACCCTATTCTTCCATGTTCTCTGGAAGTGTAGGATGATTAGGCACACTTTCCTCTAACTCTTCCACCTCCTTATCTAACTTCAGTTTCCTACTTTGCATGATTTCCTCCTTCTATGGAGAGAGTTTGGGTGATCTTCACACCATGGTTGGAGTAGCACCTTGGATCCTTGTTCTCTTAAACACCTTTTTAAATCTATGCTCCCCTTGGACTGCATTTAAGTCCTCATCATCCACCTCTTATGGCTGAGGTGGTGTAATGGCATGTTCTACTTCACCCTTATTTGTAGGATGTCTCCTACCTCTATGCTCCAAACCACCACTATCTTTGTGCTCCTCCTTCTCATCCTCCACTTCCATTGGCTCTATTGGCTTAGGCACTGAGATGTTCTCCATTGTATGCTTTCCCTTTGGTGGTGCTAGAAGTGTGAACTCACCTTCCACGTATTTGTTATTCTCCATCTTTGGCTTCAGCTGGAGATACACCAATGCTGCCCCTATATTTTCTACATCTAGACTTATTAGCTTAATATTCAATACCTTCGAAATGATCCTTTTGGTGAAGGCACTTCTTCCAGTATACACATAATTCTTTCTCAATGTCTAGTAGTCACAATCTACCTTATCTACATTGAATACCAGTTGGCACGTGTCTATAAATCTATGAACAGATGCTTGGAAATACCATGCAGTGAATGCGTAAAACAACTTACACCAAGGGCTCCATATTCCATCTCTCATTGGGAGGCGTGTGATACAGAAATGCTGATATATAGAAAACTAGACTTGTGTCCCTACTACTGATGGTAGGTCCTTGGGGATGTGCCACTCTTCTCTAAATGCCGTGTGGAGCCTATTATACCATTTCTCCACCCTTTTCTTTATGTCATCTGTCATGGCCCCTTTACATAGATACTTACTGAACCTTTCAGCTGGTGACTTATTCTCCATGGGGTATTCCCATACTTTTTCCTTCGGCCCATCTGGTACTCCAATTTCCATGAATACTAGTGATAGTAGAACAACCCCAAAGTTGATCTTCCCTCCTATGCATGCTTCCTAAACTATTTGTTTTGTAATATAGCCTACAATATTGTAGATTGCTCCTTCTGACATCTTACGTGCAACATGTAACCACATAGTATTTACCTGTGACCACCACTCCTGATCATTCAACTTTGTAACAAGGTGTGTTGCTGCTTGCACAACCAGACAGTTCTTCAATTTGTCTATATCCATACCACATGGACCCTTCAAGTATCCCAACTCTTGTCTGGTCTTCAAGATCGTGACTTTATCTGTGAGATCATTCTTTATGTCCTTCAAACTAACTGATGAGATAAGCGTAGATGAGATTCACTCCTCCTGCAAAGTAGAAGAAGTCCTCATGCACTCTACTCATGAGCCACTGATACAAGGGCTCATACTTCCCAAAATATGGGAGCTCATATAATTGGTAGACCCCAATTCTCTTCAGAAGCTTCTCTCCTACATCATCAAAAACTGGCATGTCATCCTTCTTACGCTTGTTCATCCTAGTAGTGAGCAAGGAATCGAGCTACCTTCTTGTTCTTTGTGGTCTTGTGATTGTATTCACTCACTTTGCTCTTTTTGATGGGTGAATCCCACTCCTGGCCAACAATGACTCCTTTTGGATATTGCATTTATGTAAAATGGATTTCAAGTGCCATCTCTTCTTTCTCAATGACCACCTTCTTCTTTCCTTTTGTTCTGCTGCTGTAGATGCCTTCTTGGGTGCCATTTTTTTTCCTTTGCAAATGTCTCCTGTTTTAACTCTACAACTTTTTGAATCAAACCCTAGCTCAATTGAATCGTATGCCCTAGGTGGAAAATTCATGCCCTAACTCCTCTCTATCTCCCTTCTTCGCTCAAACCCTTCACCACTGGTGATGCAAGCTTCTTTTCACACAGATCTGCTTGTTTTCACACCCTTCGTACCTTAACTTGATCACTCTGCTCTTCACAATTGGCTCTTTCCTCAAATTCTCTTAGTCACAATGGTAAAAATGAATCTGCATCCCATCCTTATATATTTTTATTCAATTTTTCAAAGTTTTGATGCATTTATTGCTCCTTCACCTACCAAATATCCTCTCATTTACTAAAAAAATTCATTCTTTCCACACGACACATATTTGTGCCCCAAATATAACCTTCTAGCGTGTCTTCCTACCCTATAGTCATAGAATTCTCTTCAATGTGCACCCTTGAACCCTGAGTACCTCATCACTGTACCTTCTCCTGGTAGTTATCATGGCCTCTGTTTGCCTTGTGTTATACTGTCCTTTCATTCATCTCCATCCTTGGTCACTTGTGAGAAGTAATCTTCTTTTGACTTAAAGCGCACCCATAGTAGCTTATTCCTTTCACCTTTCAATTCCCATGGTCTTTTACTTGGATAACTACAACCACCCCACACTAAAGGTATGTGCAGTCCTCTGCATAAACATTCTTCACATAGTAATGAGCTTCATGCATGCAAGCACATGCTTTACATAAGAACAACAAATTAAATTGACAAAGCATAGTGACAATGAAGGAAATGCATTAAGGAAATACATAAGGGAAACCTAATCTAAATGGAAATACTGCCTTATTAAAAACACCAAGAAGTCTTATTTATAGTAGGGCTTCAGCCTACTCCTGTTAAAGTAACTGGGTAGCCATGTTCCATCAAGTGCTTCTAACTGGAAAGCACCTGTTTCAAGTATGTGAGTGATGACATAGAGCCCCAACCAATGTACTTTGAGCTTTCCTGGATGGCGCAAGAACTTAGAGTCATAAAGAAGTACCATTTGTCCAATCTCAAACTTCTTATCCCTTATGTTTCTGTCATGCCATGCCTTCTTCCTGGCCTTTTCCTACTTCTGACTCCATGTGCTATGGCTCGTCACTCATCCAGTTGAATCATCTTCTCAATACGCTCTTCTAAATCATGTTCATTAGCTAGACCTCCAGCGTGCGCAATGCGTAAAGAAGGTAACATAAATTCTATAGGGAGAATGGCTTCCATGCTAAACACTAGCTGAAATGGTGTGGCTTTGTTCAATCACTTATAAGTTGTTCTATATGCCCAAAGAACAACTGACACTTTGTCATCCCAATCCTTTCTTCCAACATCACAAATTTTTGTCAAAGTTTGGCTCAAAATCTTGTTGAAAGCCTCAGCAGTTCCATTTTCCTGAGGATGGTAGGGTGTAGTTTTATGGTGTGCAACCATAAAATCATCTAATAGGATCCTGATTGTCTCATTCAAAAAGTGTGTACCCCTATCACTTGTCAAGCTTAAAGGACATCCATATCTTGTAAGAACATTCTCCCATAGAAACCTAGCTATTGTAGCTATTGTATAGTCCTTCGTAGGTGTTACTTCTGCCCACCATGTGAGACAATCTGTGCAAGTAATGATATAGTGTGATCCATTCCTACGCGTGGCTAGCAAAATAGGTCCTACAAAGTCAATGGCCCATTTCTCAAATGGTTCTACACTAGTAATTGGTCTTAAAGGCACCTCATCTCTTTGCCCTAGTTTTCTTGAGCGCTGAAAAATGATCACACGCCTTACAATATTCTTTATAGTCTTTATACAATGTCTCCCACCATAATCTAGCAAGTAGGATCTTCTAGGTAGTCGCATCACCTGCATAATGGCCTCCTGAAATACCACCATGAGCTTCTTCCATAATATCCTTGTAGCTCATGCTCTAATACACAATGATGTAATACTTCATCTTTGCCTAACTTGTAGAGGTCACCACTGATTAACATAAATGGTGTCTTGCGTATAGCAAGTTGTTTCTTTTCTAATGCCTTCATTCCTTCTGGTGCTATACTAGTCCACATAGAAAGACAACAATGTCTTCTAATTCTGATGGCATGCATTGTAACCTATATAATTGTGCATCTGGCATGGTTTCTTCAATTGTCTGTGCTTCCTCTCTTGAGTTGATTCTAGATAAATGGTCTGGTCAAGAATTACTTTTCCCTGGCTTCACCACAATTGTGAAATCAAACTCTTGAAATAAGAGTACCCATCTGCATATGCACCCCTGTAAGATGGGTTTGTTTACCAAGTACTTCAATGCCATGTGATCTGTATAAAACACAAATGGTGTTGCTAACAAGTACTTTCAAAACTTGTGCAATGCATAGATCATGGACAAAGCTTCACGCTCTGTAGTTGTATAATTTTGTTCAGCAGGAGTCAGCTTCCTACTACCAAAACAAATTGGATGATCGACAATACCTTCTCCAGGATGAGCTAACACAATGCCAATGGCCATGCTAGAGGTGTCCACATGCACATGAAATGGTTTATCCCATGAGGGAAAGCGTAGAATGGGCGTGGTAGTAAGTCTCTCTTTTAATATCTCAAATGCGCGCTTGTTGTGGTTCTCCCCAATAAAATGTACCTTTCCCCTTTAGTAACTCTTCCAAGGGTGCAACAATTTTGGCATACCCTTTGATGAATTTTCTATAATATCCTGTATGACCTAAAAATCCGCACACCTCGCTTTGACTGGTAGGTGCTTCCAGGCCTAAAATGACCGTAACCTTATTTGGATCAACGAGAAAACCTTCCTTGCAGATTATATGTCCTAACAATATTCCAAATGGTGTGGAAAATATGCACTTCTTGATGTTCAAAGAGATACTCAACTGTCTACACCATTCAAACATTAAGTGCAAATTGTCACAATGATCTTTCACAAGCCCATATACTGTCCAATCATCTAGGTAAACCTGTAAGAAGTTGTGAATAAAATCTTTGAATGCCTGAACAACTATGCGTGAGAATATAACAGGCGTGTTTTTCAATCTAAAAGGCATCATAGTATAGGAAAAACTACCCCATTCAGTAGTAAATGTTGTCTTTTCTTGATCCTCCTAAGCAATCCTAACCTGATGATACCCAAAAAACCCATCTGTAAAGGAGTATATCTCACACCCTGCAACGCCTTCCAATATTTCCTCAGTGAATGGCATCGGGAATGGATCAGTGATGCATGCAACATTCAACTCCCTATAGTCTACACATATTCTAATTCATCCATCCTTCTTGATACTAATCACCATTAGGCTAACCCATTCTGACTCATCAAGGGGTTTGATAATTCCATATTTCAACATTTTATCAATTTCTTCTTTTACCTTTTTCACAAAAATTAGGATTCATTCTGTAAGGCCTCTTTCTAACTAGGCGTGCACCATCTTTAAGCTTTATCTTCATTTCCCCAAGTGATTTATGCACTCCTTTAAGTTCATTATATCCTCATGGGAATAAGTCCTGATAATCCCTTGAGTAACTCAATGATCTTTGCTACCTTCGAGTCTAACCAATAGTCTCCAATTATGGCCTCCTTAGGCTCAGCCTCTGAACCTATATTCACCTTCTTTGTCTTCATGGGTTCATGATAGGCACGCGTATCCTTGTCTGCACTGTCCAAGACCTCACGCACCCCTTGTGAATGTTCAATATCTAGGTTTTCAATTTTCTCATCATCCATGATGTAAACCATCTTTCCCTTCTCTTTCTCAAGGCAAGCGTGTTCAAGTAGTATGAAGTCCATTTCTTCTTCCTTCTCAAAATGTGCTTCGGACTCTATCTCACCAAATAATTCCTGAATATGCTCTTCTACTTTTGCACTATCTCCCATGGTTAAGCACTTGATAAATTTTAATGCCTCTTCTATTGGAGGTTGAGAAGAAAAGTAGTCAAAGGTCTAGATCATATCCTGCTACAGTCAAATTTTTCTAGTTTCCAGTCTCTCAATGTAGTTCTGCATATACATACCAGGCACGTGCGCATCCTTGTAGCGTAGAGTACAATCTATGCACCTAGAGTGAAAGTGGTAATGCTTCCTGTCCTATTGTCCAGAGTCTCTCACACTGCTGAATGTGATGTTGAACAGGTTGATCACCATGATAAGTGTAGATCTGCGTAGGTGCATTGTTCCTTACAAACCTAATAGATAGGGTGATTCCAATCTTTTCCCATTCTATAAGATTATCTCTGTGGACTACCCACTAGTGCATTGTTGTCCCGCGTAAGGTATATACTAACATAGCTCTTCTCTTAATTTGATCTATCCATTATGTTTCCATGGCTTTCAAAAATGTAGGAAGATCTTCTGCCCCTGTATACCAAGGTACTATGCTACCTATTTGTCAGACCGAACGAAGTCCATTCTTGCATGCAACTAAAATTTTTACTTCACGCCCTACTAATTCATATGTACCATGAGCCCAATTATCACAAGAAATACTCATAGTATCACTAATGGAATGAGAATCCTCCCACTATAGGATGCCTTCTTTTGATGGCTCATTGACCTCTGGGTCCTGAACAACATGTACATAAATTTAGTTTAAGTCCTCCTCACTTAGAGGCTCAACATATGGTGTAGACTTCCCATCTGTCAATGGTATCACAACCCTTTCCTCCTTGTTCTCAAAGCTGATATACCCCTTATTGAATCTCAAGTCAGCATTATTTTCATAACACCAAGGGCATCCAAGTAAGGCTGGAAAATTTTCCTACTTCTACAAGTGCTAATACCTCAAAATCCCCAGTGAACTTGGCCCCTTGTATGGTTATAGATGCATCCTTAAAAAATCCTATGGGAGTAGCCTTAGTCTGGTTTTCCATAAACAACACATTAGATGATGGCTGCAATGGAGGCCTCCCCATTTGTACCCATGCATCTAATGTAAGAACATTTACTTCCGCACCTGTATCAATCAATATGTTGCTCAAAACCACCCATCCACAACAGCATTCAAGAGTAATTTCCTTGTCATAGTCAATGCTATCAAGGGGAAGATTTGCATGTAGGATCTGCCTTCTAGTTTGAAAACTTGCACATGGATTGTTTCCCTTTAACCAAGTTCCTAATAGTGGGCTAATGTTCTCCTGGCGCAACATTCTGCACATTTCTCACAGATCATCGATATTAGTTTGGACTGTCTCTGATGCTTTCTTCTATTCCTTTAAGTATTGTATCTCACCCTAAAGATTCCTTAGCAACTTCCATGGTATCCTTGGTAAACCTCCTTCTGATGAGCGGGATCTGGGTACCTTGCATGCAAAACCTCCTCCTTGGTGATCATAGGCTTCTGGTGTGCAATGCTTCTCTTACCAATGTGCCACTTCAGCACATGTAGTAATCTTCACTTGTTAATGCCTCAAGTCCTTCTGCTATCTTGGGCATCCACTGATCTTCTACCATGTGCACTGGATTCTAACCATCCTGGCACCTTTGTTTTATTGCTTATGTTGCTTACTCAGATGCTCATATAAGTCCAGGCACTCTTCATAGCTATGGTTCTTCCCTGAGAAATAACATGCAATATTCTAAGGACATTCACACCTATAGTGGTTAGGAGATCTGCATGTATAACATGTTCCATGAGGGAACTCACCTCTTCCTCCACCACGGCCTCATCCTCCATATCCACCATGATATCCATGTCCCCTTCCACGACCTCCTTCAAAACGCCCCTCATTCCTGTCATAGCACGTTGGATTATGATCCCAATCCTGGTGCTCATTCTTACCCTTAGAATTATCTGTTACACTTGTCTGTCATACCCCAATGTCTATAGCATCCTGGATCTGACCAATCAACTGACAATCCTTCAGTATCATGGGTTGTGGACCTACAAATCTTGCAAAAGCAAGATACATTCTTCCTTATCGTGCACTGTAACAAAGGACAGTGACTAGCATCATGATTCAAATGACAGATCTCACAATCCAACAGTAATGAGTGTACAGATCTGTGAGGGTAACTATCCTTGGTGTGACCTTCCACTTCACAATCTGTACACCAAATTCCTGAGTGTGTTTCATGGACTGAATTTTCTGATAGCTTCTCTAACTGCGTTGCCATAGCTGTGCAATATGTGCCTCTAAGAATGGACTAACACCAGTGTCAATGCTCCCAACTACCTCAGCACGTAAAGCTACCTCCAGTGCTTCCACATGGATCAGTGTATGTCTTATGTGACAGCGCCCTTCTAAATGGTGTAATCAATCCTCCAACGAACCATTGTGCATGTTGGCTAGCATGAATATCATAAGATAGCTTAGATAGAAGTGTCTTAAAATGAGCATCATACTCACGTACACTCTCAGTAGTGCCTTGCTTGATATCCTTGAGCACACTAATACTCTTCTGCTCAAACTCAGGGATATGGAACTCTTTCAAGAAAGCATCTTTCAATGTTGCATAATCCACGCAAGTTTGATCAAGGTCAAACTTCCTATACTAGCTGTGTGCACATCCCTGTAATGTAGTAGCAAATTGACTTGCCTTACACTCAGCAGTCGTGATCCCTTTAGCGTGCCACAAGATTTCACACATATGCACATGTTCGGTAGCATCCTCTATACCTCTATACTCTGGGAGATGAAGAGACATCTCCATATAAATATTCTGTGGTTGCTGCGGACCTTGACCACCTAATCCAGAACCTCCTGTGTTCCCTCTACCTCTAGAACCACCAGATCCACTAGAACTAGAACCACCTATACCTCCTAATCCTCCACCTGTAGTGGGAATATGACCTGTAGATGTACTCCCCTGTGCTCTGACAATAGTACTATACTGAACCCCTACAGTCTGTGAGGTAGTTCCACTTCCAGAGGTGAATCCAACATTCTGTGCACTCACATTCTATGTAGATGATGCGCCTAAGGATGTTCCTCCAAATATCATTGAAGTCATTTGTCCTGCCATTGATGTACTTGCTCCCTGACTTACTCCTACTCTCCTACTTCCCAAATTAGCTTTCTGGTTACTTTTCATACTAGATACTGGAAAACCAAGTGCAAGGGCTAGGTCACCAGGTGGATTAAGATGCACACCCGTGGTCAAGTAGTCTTTGCTGGGCACTTCTGTGTGAGGCCTAAGGGGGGATCTCTTGTCATGTTTTCCAAGATGGGGGAGTTCCTTGATGCTCTGGATCCATGTCTTCTACGTGAGTTGTAAATCCTTCATGAGTCATCTCTCTCCTCAATGCCATACTTTCTGCAACGTAACACTGCTTCTCTATCTCCCTCTCACGCACCTCATTAAACTTAAGCCACCTTTCCTCTCTCTGCCTCTCTACCACTAGGTCTACCATCTTTCACCAAACCTATTCCTGCCCTCGCATGGTGAAGTTTAGTTAGCCATCGGTTTACTCTCCAAGTTTAAATTTACCATCAAGATCGTTATTGCCAATGGAATACCTCACAAATATACTCCTCTTGGATACCGCAAAAATTGGAATTCACTTACCTCCAGGAAAGAGTACGTCGAAATTGAATATTCTAGAATATAACTATTTAGAACACCATGAAACCATGTATCCACAACATGAGTCCAGATCAAATCAACATCATAAAGGGCCTGAAATTCTTCCTGTGTCCAGAAAGTGCGCGATACCTCCAATTTCGCTGAGATGCATAAGCAGTAAGCCACTCGTATAATTCTACTGGAAAGATGGTGAAAAATCTCTCATATAAGCTGTCATATAGATTCTATTCTACCCAAGTGCATGTGTTAAACTCAGATCCACTGTTGAACCACCGTGCATATTCTTCCTCCAGATCATGTATCCATTCCTCAATACTTGCTAGAGTTAACTAGTACATCTTCATCGCGAACCATCCTGAAAACAACTAAAAAAGAGGTCCCGAGCAATAGAACCAATGTTGCAACCTATAATTTACCAGATAACTCCCTAGATGCGCTAGCACATCACTCAGCTCAAACTGAGTTCTCACCCAAAGCATGCAAAGGTATCAGGTCCCTCTTTAGGCTTGGTGTAGCAGGATGTTAGCATGATGAAGGAAGAAACACATAGATTCATAACTAATCTATCATTCTACATTGTATGCTACATTCAGATCTATGACACAATAAGCATTAAACAGTAATCATGATTGAATCAATAACATACACTACTCGATTACACATAGGAATGACACTTAGATTCAGCCAATATCTTCCATCTATTAATAAACACAGAAGCTCCTTACAATAATGTCAAATGATACCAATGCGCGTATGGATCTGATACAGTAATTCAGTCATATGTGTATATCTCTATATCTTCATACATATATTCACTATCACCTCACTCTTATATATAGGGTGGGGACTTTCCCTTCACCACTTATCTATTCCAGAAATAGGCTGCATGCTATTAATAGCAACACGTTGTTCACAAACATAGCCACACATGCAAGTGTGCTATCTATAGGCCTCTTATAGTTAACTGAAGTGTCAATCCTATTCTTAGCTCATCTCCATGCAAAATGCTTCGATCCGTTCCTCCAAAAATAGACAATGCATGGCACACACATCTCTGCATCACTGGTGTGTTCCACATGCCATCTTCTAACAATAGGTCATCATACTCAAAATCAGCTAAGTCCTGAATGCTGAACTTGCCTTTCCACAGGGTCCTTCCTGTCCTTCCGCGCCCTTGATCCTAGCCTTCTCTCCCACTGTAGAATCCTTGTGTGTTCTCTAACAAGTATTCTTTGATCAACATTGATTCATTGTCATCCCTAGGTGATTTATAAAATTCAATTCAACTCCCCCAGGTGATTTTAGGAAGTTCTAGGAAAGATGTTATCTGACTAGAAGTATTGGGAAGGGCTATCAATGGCCTTCCCAACACTCTTAAACCCTCTGGAGTGGGAAGAAAGGGATCCTAATTCAACATGGAGGTGAATTTAAGACCTTAGAATCATCATGGATGTTCATTATTTTGGAAGGTTTGGATCAAGTCATTTGCAAAGACTTGGAGCTAGTCTGAGTAAAAACAGGGTTCACAGCCTTCAGTACACAGGCCTAAAAAAATTGTTGGGCTTCAGAAGAATATTATGGGAGCTCTTAATGGAGTTAGAATAAATCAAAACATCTTTAGAAATAGGATTCTATATACCTACATGATGGTAAAATCATATTTTTCACAACACCTTTGTGCATAGGATTTGCAGGCATATTTTTCACAGGCACAAGTGGAGTCTCAAATCAAAAATCTGATTTTTCAAGGATCATGATGGATGAATCAAGACATGATAAAACCATGGATTAAAAATTCCATTTAAATTTAGGATCATATACAATTTCACCAATAAATTCCCTTGAAAGCTCAAGTTATCATTTTTCCAAGTTCCCCTCTCAAAGGCAATTCAGGACTTAGTCATTTTTCAGGACACGTGTCAGCACCTTGAGCACTTTTGGTGGGATTTCATGTCCCGACATCCTTGAGGTCCTAGGTACACTCAACCTTGGAAATAATTACTTTCCAGCCCCCATGTGACCTCTGGGACCCTCATGTTGATCTCCAATCACTTGACAATTCAGCCCCAGGTGCATTTTTGGAGCATCCATTATTTCCTGTGCCATCAAATCAAGCTTTACCACATTGTCAGCTCTAGGACCACCATGGATTTAAAATGCCCCAACATGTCCCTGAGGCTAAAGGGAAATAAAGCATGGAAACACATTTAACCATCCCCTATGGGGAGTATTTTGGTCACCCATGTGATCGAATTTATAGCCCCTAGGTGCACTTTTGGAGCATGAAATTATTCATGTCTTCGGATGCACCATGTGTCAGCTCAATGACAATTTTTGTGGCATATTGATGTCGAGGCTCATGGTTCCCTGATGTTCTAGGGATATCAAAAATGGCACTATCTCCTTCCATGAATCCAAAATATGAATCAACTTTTCAAAACTGAGGATCACTGTTGGTTGATTCTTACAGTCTCACTAGATGAAAAGTTTAAAGAACTAGCTCTTCCACTGCATTACCCGATTAAACCAATTAATCAACTCCACATCCTTCCATCTTGGATCAATTCTATTTGCAAATTGGAGATAATGTCTTAACTAATTTGAGGTTGAGAGTCTTACTCTAGCACCTGATCTTGTCTTATGATTTGCTTTCCGCAATCACTTCTTGCCTAGCAATGGAAGAAATTTCAAAAGAGTTCTTGTAAACTCGGTGCTTAACCAGCTTCTTGAAAAACTTTGTGCTCAGAGATATCTTATGTCCATAGATATGACAACTTGCCTTCCAAAATGGGGTTTCACATTCAAAAAAATATCATTCAAATCATCTCAAGGGAATTTCTTCTTCCAACTATCCACCTATGTAATTCTTAGTTCATTGCCCTTCCTTCATCAAGTTGTGTCTGGTAAATGTCACCTTCAATGTTGAGGAGTTTCATCGCATATTATTGATCAACCACTAGCCAAAATCCTTTAAGCTTAAAAAAATCTTGGAAAACAATGCTACGAATAGGCACTGAACCTAATCGTGCATAGCTTGTTGCAGTTGATTCAAGGTTCCAGTCCCTGGGAAGCGAACTCACATGAAACTTATAAAGGGATTCTCCTTCTAAATGTAGAGCTTCAGAACATGAACTAGTAATCACAATAAATGCCTCAGTATTAGTTTAAGGAGAACTTATAAAAATCAAATTTATCCCTCAAACCAATAACATCTGGAATAAAGTCAGATTTCACGTGAAACTCTCACTTCCATCATGGCTAAATCTACATGCAAAAATAACAATTGTTGGTTTTCTTACTATGGCTAGTCACTTTTGTCTTGAACCTAGTTGTTTGAGGTCCATTGAAGATATGGCTTTTCACGTATCCATATGCATACCATGTCCAATTATTGAAACTTTGAAATATCTTACACTTGTGAAGCATAATGCCAAAACCATTTCATGAAGGGTTACTCAAACATGGAGGTCCAGATATTGGAACCCTGAAATCGAGAGAACCCAAAAGTCCATTGATAGACAACTATTTTAAATCTTGCGACACAGTTTACTAAAAATAGCAAGTCCTTGTTACCATTGGAATCTACTATTTCAAGAAAGTCATCAACAGAAGACTTTCCATAGAGTGAATTTCAGACACTGTCATCAAAACAGGTGCATCTACAGCTCAGCAATTGTACTTACTAAAAATAGTAAGTTGCATAAACGGACATTGATGGCACTGGGAGTTAAAGGATATTACTTTCTCATGGGGACACATTTTGATCATTCTATATGTTTCTATGGATCCATCTGTAGTACCTCATTCAATCTATGGCAATAGCCTAATTCGTGAGTTCATGGAAGGAGTTTCAAGTGTCCAAATGTTATAGCTTTCCTACAGTTGTCACTTCTTCCTATGCTTATATTTTCATTAAAATGTAGGACAAGCGGAGATTCTAATTCATCCCTGGGCAAATAAATGCTTCGTCTTCAGGCAATCTCTTTCTAATCTTCCCCTAACTTATTTTCAAATGGACTAATCCCTGTTGGGGTCATCTAACTTAGTTTGATATCATTTTAGTCACTCAAAATCAGGACTTTAGCTTCATCAATGTCAGCATCCAATGGCTAGAGCACACTACTGGACCATAGCAAATGTAAACTTAAATGATTTTTTACGAATCAATGCGGACAAGTCACAACTTTATCTGATTAAGTCGGATTATTCCATATCCTGGAAGGTCATGTGTAAGATGAGTTCATCCTTGGAGATCAATGCTATGAAATTATAACAGTCTTCTAATTGCAAAATAAAATAATTGGTCCTCATTGGATTGTAAGCTCAAGAGCCACTGAGTCACAAGGGCTCAATACTTTCTAACATATGCCGAAGCACATAAAGATGGATAGTCTTCCCCTTCTAATTTTCTTAACTCTCTTTTCCATCATCATAAACTAGCATGTTTTGAGAAATTGTCAATATTGACTTTTTAGCTTTTCATTCTAACTAAGGGATTTCTTTCTTTCAAAATGTGCGAATTCTGCTGATTCTTATTGTACTACAAAGTTATACTCTTTCATAAATGCATGTGATGATAACTCTATACACTTAGTAATGTGTGCAGGAGTCTGTTTGATTGACCCATAGCTTTACATTCCAAGCAATTTAAATACCTCTAAATTGTGCTGGAGATGTTTTATCCCCTTTCCTCACATTTTCAGAAAAATTATGTATCCATTACAAGTAATTGCTAGCTTTGCTGCAGGCTTCAGTGGAGTTCCCTCTTAGATCATCGGTAATGGCTAATGGCCACCACTATAGGCTAATCCACCTTTTAACAGTGCATGCATATACAACATCTACACTGGTTATTTCTATATGGACTTATGATTCCCATGGAATGTTCAAGAAATCCACAAGTTTCTCCACCGTCAGACTAAAATTATTCTCGCCAATTAATTAGATTAAAAAGTTCAATCATTTAAACTGTTGTAAAAACTGAAATGTTACCTTGATTTAGTGTGTGGCCCACATTCTGAATAGAATCTAAAGCTCATCTACTAACCATTGGAGAACTATGAAGTTGAGTCTTCTATCAACCTCACAAATCATCCTGAATTAGTTCCAATCAATCAGTTTGTGTAATTATAAACACTCATTTCAACTCCAAGTGACTTGCTAACCCATAATCAGGTTTCATCATTTTAAAATGAAGGTTTAAATTTCTTGAACGATTTTGTCCATTCCTGGAAAGTCATGTGACCATCATAGTCACTTCATCCCACATTCATGAAGGGAAAGAGCCCATTTCAAAGTTACTCATCGCATCAAGCTACCTAAACAAGATCTTGGTTACCTTCATGCACCAAGCACTATTTTACTTACACCTACAACTCATATGAAGTCAAAAATGCAAATCATGTAGCAAAGAGTCACTAACACGCTTTGTCAAGAGTTTGGTTTTGAAAAACTTTCAATCATCTTCAAAAAATTTAAGCCTCACATTTTTTAAAGTGCTAAATGTCACACTATGTCGAGGTGTCAACAACCTTCTTGCTATCCCAACTTCTGGATTAGGCCCTCATTCCATAGGTTACCTGGCATAAAAATCTCCAAAGGATGTTAGTGTACTATAGCCATGCCAAGCTTGTCTTAAGTCCTCATTCAGATTTGTTGTTAGAAAAGAAGAGGAGTTTAAAACAAATGTAGAAGGTTGTTAGTATGCAAATGCTTGAATAATTGGTGAATGCTATTCTCTATTCTAATCCTTCTTTATATCTTAACATTATAGGAGTGGAGCTTCCTAGACATGCTTTGTGCTTAGCTAAATCTGCCTACATACAGTCAAGTGGTTTCCACACCATCCTATTGGATTGGGTAGCTTCCTAGCAAGTGGGTAGCTTGCTAAATCTATCAAGTGGTTGTTTGACATATAATTTAAGTAGGTGTTTCATGAAATAAACTTTTTGACCTCTTAGGGTGAACCCATGCTCAAAAATTGGTTAAATCATCATAATTCTTGATGGACATTTTATACCTTGATAAAATCCTTATAAAACCTTTGGAGGCTTATACTTCAACACCTAGTTGTTTGACCAAGCTTAAAAAACCATGCATAGTCAACTAGTCTCCATGCTACTTTAGTAATGCAACACAACATGATGTCAATTAATATCAATGAAAACATCATGAAATCACCTAGACCACTTGGAAACCCTTCGACGTCAATGTGACACTTGACATCAATGACAACAACTAGACACAATGCCCAACAAGGACTATAGGGAAAATGTGATCATTATTAGTGGGACAAAACATCAACTAAACATGTATATACTAATCTCTCTCTTTGAATTCTAAAAACCATACATTATCAAGATCTTAGCAATCAAATTTGTTGTTTGATGGCTCAAGATTTGGATAGTGAAGGCTCGCCATTAATGCTACAAGACCATATGGTTCCCCTCATTTAACAAAAGTTGAGTTGGGACTATGCAATGGAAGATATAGCTCAATAAAATGGAACAAATAATCAAATCCTATTTGTCTATAGTTTATTAGAGTAGGAAAGTGTTCTTAAAATAGGGAGGATGAGGGTTCTATTTATAGTTTTCACTTTATAAATGCAGGCACATGTAATGGGGTAAAATACAGTTGAAAAATAGATTGCATAACACATTGCATCCTAAGAGACATATGTGCATGCAATGCAAGCATGCCTGCACGTTGTTCATGACATTGCATGTCTCTATTTTAAATTTTTTAGTAGGGGGTCAAAAATAAAAGTAACATGTGTCACGGCCGGGGAAACATGGCGCATCCCTGCAAACATGTGTGGGTGTTATCAAATCGTTGTTGCATGCTTTTTGACGTGGGTAATGCTTCTCTAGAACGCTTGTGCATGGACTAAAACCACAAAAAGGATGAGCAAATAGAAATTAAAACTACAAACATGTTATATTATTGCCTTTTAATTAAACTTATAACATAAACCAATAAATTTACAAGTCAACAGGAAGATTTACTACTTTTAAAATGATCAAATGATTGAAACTACACTTTTAACCTTCAAAATGCATGAAAATGGTTAGGACTTGAAGTAAAAGCTTGAAAAACAACTTGTAGAGACCATGGAGTAAAGTTCACCGTGTGCCATATTGAACAGTATAATTTTGAAAATATATGGAAATGAGGCAGAACACTACAGAAATGTCAAAGGTTTACCAACTTAACTATGAACATCAAGATAAAGATAAACCAAGCGACTCCATGCATGCAGTTAAAAATTTGACAAAACATCAACAACATGTTTATACTCTCGACTGTTTGAATGCTACAAAACGAACCTATGAAGATCCTGTTGTCAAAATGTTCACCCCTGGGTAATTTTGATAACATGCATCAGAATATTCAAGTCCCAGGAAAATTGATTGATTCGGGGCCAAAAATCATGTTGCTGAGCGTCCCCTCAAATATTTTCTAAGCTCCCTAGCTGAGAGGAAAGAGCAGCTCATGAGAAAATGTGCAAAAAGGTTTGTCAGAAGGAAAGTAGTTGATCCAGGAAAAATCATACAAAATGACTAGGTTAGTCCTAGGGGTAGTCGGGACCTTTGGGACAAAAAGACCCAAACCGGCCGGATCGGCTTGAAATGAGAACATTCATCCTAAAAGCAATTGGGACATCTGGGCCTTCAAGGCGTGATCGGCCATAACCCGGCTAAAATAGCAGTCGTCCGAAGCAGAAGTGGCCAGCGGGCCAAAATGCCCGAACCAGCCGAATTGCTGAAATGAGTCCAGAGGGTCCCAAAGTCGATTGGGACATCTGGGACAAATGGACGCGAATGCCCGAACCGGCCGAAATGAGCACAAGGCCCAAATCAAATGGACATCCGGAGCAAATTGAAGCGAAGTACGCAAAGGACCAAGGCGCCGAGCCCATCAAAAACTGCCACATGTCCTCACAGGAGAAAAAGTCAAAAGGTGAACAGGGACGAGTTATCGAGCGTTGAACCGAACCAATGAAATTGGGCGCCCGTTTCAAGGCTGGGGCCCACACGGAAATTTCAAAGGAAAGCCCGCTAAAAATGCAGAGGAGAGAGAATTATCAGTGAATCAGACTTGCCACGTGTCCTCCAGTGGCGAGCGTGGGAAGAATTCAAAAATCCGTTTTCAATCTGTTTCGTGCCCTAAATCTTCAGATCGCCATAATTTTGATCCAGAGCTCGTTTGCCGTTCTTACATCAAACGGAAAGTTGGTGAATTCTCTACCGATTCCAATGTCCCATCTTGCATATTTGTTCATTTCAGGAATGAAAATCAGAAACACGTCCAGCGGCGAATAACCAAACGAAGTGATCGTCACAACCAATTTTAATGCAGCAGACGTTTTCGCTGCTCTTGTTAGGCAGCCCCGCTGTTTCGCCAAGGATCCTCCGCTTCTGCCATTATGAGATGAGTTAATGCTTCAGAGGTGGTTGGGTAGATTTCGATTTCCTCTCTCTTTTCTCTCTCATTCTTCCTATAAATTGTAAGGAGGGGCTTGCTTTCTAACGGTTAGACATTGTTTTGCATTCCTCCTTCTCTCCTCTTTCAAGATAATTCGTGATTTTTCAAGCCTCCCATGGACTGTACTGCCACTGTTGCCGCTTAGGCCACTGCAATGTATTGAATCGATTCTCTGAGAATATATTTTTTCTATGTATGTGATTAAATTTAAATCCTCTCATGTATTCATTGTTGTCCATTTTGATCTCTCATACATTCGGTTACCTGTGATGTGGTGGGGTTGGTGATTGCGTATTATGGTCTGTGTTTATTTTTGCAAAATTATGTCTTCATTCGCGGTCCATAAACTCTTACAGCACTTAGGTTTACCACCATTTTTATGCATTTCTCTCTCCTGTCTCTTGGTAGTGCTGAGTTTTTGGGGTAACCTCTTGCGTTCATTGGTGCATCGAACAGGGAATAGGAACCAGCTTCTCTGGAGAATCCTTCTCATTTTCAAGTCCCACACTGAGAAGGATTCGATGTTATGCAAATCACACTGGATGCCTAATGAAGATAACCTAGAAACTTGATCTGCAACCAGGGTGCTTGTGATGCCATCAACAGTTTTTGGCTAGACCCGGTTGGGACCGTAGAGGTCTTTCACTTCATTCTTTACAGGTTGATGGGTTCCTGTGAGATTTCAGCCTTGGAGGCACTGCCACAAACACATAGGGCGACTCCCATCTGTCACAACCATCTCTGGAAGTTGCAGGACCTTCCTTTCCATTCATTTCATCCATTTTTCATTAATCCTTCTTTCCATCCCTTTCATTCTTTGCCCATTCTATGAAGTTTGTGCAACCCATGACCTTCATTCCATCATGGAAAAATCACATTTACAACAACAGCAGTAGTATTTTCCACTTCCAAGATGTTTTACAAATCTTCCAGATCAGCATGCCTACCTCATTATGACAGCGAGTGCCAAAGTCAGTTTCACAATGAAGCTTCCCAAGAGCGGAGTATGCAACAATGAAGACACATCATATCCAAGAGCGGTCTGTTGGAGGAAAAAGGAAAATCCAACAGATGGAGGTAAAAATAGGGCAGTCCAGGGTCAGGTACAGATGAAAGTTTTGGAATCAAATATGGAGCACCCGTCCACTGGGTGGGACCTTTCCAAGCCATTACGGCCCTCAGGAGAAGCTTGAACTTCATGTTGCAACTCTTGCCTGCTTGCAAAGTGGATTGACGAAATAGAGGTGGTCTGAGAGAAGTATCAGCAACCTTGTCAACGGGTAAGCACACCATCTCATGCTTTCCTTTTCCTCTTTCCCAATCGTTTCCATTCAGCAGTGTCAGTTTCAAACCCCCATCTTCTGTCCCAAGTGTGAATCCATTTCTCCACCCCCCAGTCTTCCACCTCATCTCGATTCTTCTTTCCTTTTCCCTTCCAAACAGTCATCCCCTCCAGCAAGAGCTAACGAAATACCCCTCCTCCAAATAAACAGAGTTTCACTGCCTCCACCACCAAAAAATTGTGAAAATCAGTTTGAGTTTCAGCCCATTTCCTCTTGCAATTCCAATTTCATATGGGGAAGAATGAATTGAAAAAATCAGTCATCAAGACAGCAGGAAGAGGAGCGCAACAGAAAAATACAGATTACTTGAAGGTTTGGGCTACCACATTTGGGAGACAAAGATCCCCTTTATGGTTAAGCCTACAGAAGAGGCTAAGGTTGAACAAATGGTGGTTAGTACTGATTTGGTTGCAGCAAAGAAGAAGATCTTGCAGTCCCAACTTGTCCTCTAGTAGCAGTAAAAATTGAAGAGTTTGACTTGACAAACTTCATGCTGGAGAAGGAGTTCAATCAAGAGAAGATTGCCTTCAAACATTAGAGGAAGGAGAAGCTGCTCCAAATCCAAAGAAAGGAGCACATTCTAGCTGTGAGGAGAAACGTGCAGATCCAAGGCTTGATCACAATCAGGCTACAGGAGAACCTCATTTCTTCTTTCTCTTCACCTCTCTAAAGTTCTAGTACGAAGAGGATTTGATCTCTCAACCATATTGAAGAGTGAAGAAAACATGGTGGTCAGTTGCACAGCAAGAGGACACCACGGAGGAAGTTTAATAAGAGCAGCAGCACAACAATGAGGCAGTTACCTCGGATTTGGAGGACTTTTTTCATGGAGAAAAAAAGCCGGTTGATTTTCACCATCTCGTTCATCAGCCCATCCAACAGTAGACCTGCTGTTCAGGAGGACGCATTTCATTTGGCGCAGCCTGCATCTTATAGGCAGCCCTTTGGATCAAAATTGGAAGACTTTAATCTTCCAGGTTCGTTCATCGGAGGAAGAGAACGGGCAGAAGGGTTCTACCATTGCTTCCACATCATCCATTCAGGTTGGTCTACAAGAAAACTCCATTCTGGGAGTTGAACATCGAGCTAATGGGCATATCCAAAAAACTGATCAGACCTTGCACAATCATGGGGGGAGGGGGGGGGTGGTGGGGGTTGGTGGGTATTTGGCTCACTGGGGAAGCCAAAGGAGACCCCCACCAGTCATGCTTGCTTCTCAGCCTGAGGATTACTACAAAGTACCAAGGATCGACCTTGCCATACCTCTCCAACCAAATGCAGAGCAACTAAAGAGGTATTGATTTGTCAGTTGATACCTTGATGATTTGGATAGAAGACCAGCTTCTGTTGATCTTTCCATCCACAAACAGCCGATGATTCAGTGCAAACCAATTGCATGGCGGCCAATTTTTGAAGAAGTAAGCTATTCTCACAACCAGTTGTAGGTTGTTTAGCTTGCCTTGCTTCGCAGTTAGAATAGATAGTTAGGTTTGCTTTCAGTCAGAAGAGTGCTTGTGCACACTCTGCATGTTCCATTTGGGGCATGTATGATTTTTAGTTTTTGTTACAAGTTTTTTTGGGTTGCGGGGTGTGCTCTTGCACAGTTCATTCCAGTGCATCTTGGGAAGACAACTCCCAGGTTCAATGGGTTTCCATGGCTTCAAGGGAGGTTTCAAAGTTCAGATAGTTGGCAGGTTGCACTCATTGACTCCATGCCCAATGGATGCTTCAGCTTACTGATCATTCATCTAGGGCAGAAGAGACCTCTGAGTCCCGCAAAATGTTGTCAAAATTTCACCCCCCCTGGGTAATTTTGATACTGCTCAGAATAGTTCATTCCCAAGAAAATTGATTGATTCGGGGCCAAAAATCATTTGCTAGAGTCCCCCTCAAATATTTTCTAAGTTTCCTGTCTGAGAGGAAAGAGGGCAGCTCTAGAAAATGTGAAACAATGTTGCAGAAGGAAATGGATGTTGACAGGGTAAAGGATGCGCCCTAGGCACAAGAAAGTGGCGAACAGAAATGGAGAATATAGAAATCAAAGAAGCTCAAATCCCTGACATTCAAAAGGTGCAGGAAAGTGGCACACAAAAATGGGTGTCAACACGAGAAAGGATGCGCCCTTGGCCGCATCGGCCGAAAGTGAGTCGCACAGGGTCCAAAGTCAGATGGTCAACATCTGGGACAAATGGACGCGAAATGCCCGAACCGGCCAAAATGAGCACAAAGTGGCGCCAAAATCAAATGAGTGACATCCGGGACAAATGGAAGTGAAGTATGCGAATGCGCCCGAAGGCGCACGAAGGCCAATGGCAGAAACTGACACAGAGTGTCAACATAGGAGCAAAAGTTGCAAAACCTCAAAGGCGCACGAGTTATCGAGCGATGAACCGACACACACACGAAATGGCGCCACTATGGCACAACCTTCAGGCCCACAGGTGCAACAATTTCAAAGGAAAGCCCAGCAAAAGGCACAGGAGAGCAGAATTATGGCAGCAGATATTTAGAGCTTGGCACATAACTTCCAACTGGCAGAGCTCGGGAAGAATTTCATGCAATCTGGTTTCGACTGTTTCGTGCCCTAAAGCTTACAAGGTCGCCATAACTGTCTAACTACAGAGCTCAGATTTGCGCGCTCTTTATATCAACAGAAAGCTGAGAACAAATTCTCTAAAAATGTTTCCAAAATACAGTCTCGCCACTTTTGGGTTCAGTTTGGAGGATGAAAATCAAGAACCTACCGCCAGCGTGATATGATTTAAATAGTAGTGATGTGTCAACAAACAATGGTAATGGGGTAGACAGTTCGCAGCTCTTGTTAGGCAGCTCGCCGTTCTCGCCAGGATCCTCTTTTTCTTCCTATAAATTGTAAGGAGGGGCTAAATGCTTTCCAAGGCAGGTGGTTGGGGTAGATTTCAGCTCTGCCCTCTCTCTTTTCTCTTTCATTCTTCCTATAAATTGAAAAGGAGGAGCTTGAACCTCCTCCCCTGCTCTGGTACATGGCGTTGTTTTGCAATTCCTACCATCTAAAATGATGTTGCAAGAGCAAACTTCGTGGAGTTTTCAAGCCTCCCACACGTGTTTTGTCATGCAACTGTTGCCATCCTTAGCTCATTTTTTTTACAATGTTATCTGAATTGCCTCTCTTCATGAGCAGGTATATATGTGCATGTGATTAAATGCTTATTACATCCTATGGAGCTGTGTTCATTGTTGTCAGTTTTGGGATCATCTCATTACATGTTCGGAAACCTATGCTTGGGCCTGTGATGCATCTGCGTCCTATCCTGGTCCCATGTGCTCACCTCTCCTTGTTCCATGGCAGTTTTGATAGATGTTCAGCATTCTCCTTCTCTGGTGTGCATCACCGTCCCTAGCTGTAGGCTTTATGCTGTTTTTTCCTTTTTCTCTCTCTCTCTCTGTCTCCTTGGCATGGTTAGATTAGTTTTTGGGGTATTAGCTTGCCTACGTTTCATGGAATAGCTTGTGGTAGGTAGTTTAGGAGCAGGAACCAGCCTTTCTCTGGAGATTTCTCTCTCATTTTACAAGTCCCACACTTGTAGAGAAGGTTTCAATGTTGTGCAATCACACTGGATGCTTTGAAGAGATCAAACCTAGAAATCTTGATCAGCGTCCAGGGGGTGCTGTGATTTTGCATCAACAGTTATACCACAGCGTTGAAAGAACAAAAAACTCAAAGAGGGCAGGGTTTACCTCATACCTACACCAAGAATCACAATGTCTGAATGATCAAATGTGATCTACAATCACAAAATATCCTCCTTTCGCCAAGTGAGAAGACTTATATTTAAATACAAATAAACAAAAAGATCCCATAGATTAGGATGATAATGAGTTGCTCGATGAATGGGCCCGATGCCATAAGAATATGTGAAGGTACTTCCTACATTGAAGGGTGTAATGCTTTCGTCTTGATATTTATCGTAAGTCAATTGGATTCCATTTATACTCAAGATAGACTCGCAGGTCTCCCACATGTCATATGCATGTTATTAATTCCCAGGGGGATTGGGCCTCATCTTATTTGGTATGATATTTACGTGGCCCAGATCTAGGGTAATACGCAAGCTGTGACAGTCCTCTTAGTAGTCACTACCATGACTCTTTTGGATGACAAACTTCTTGCCTTCTATTGTTCACTTATGATCTTAAGTCTATCCATGATCCTCGATATCTTATTATGTTTGGTGTGCAGTGCAATGGTGCATAGACTTTGCTCCTGGACAACGATCAAATCTGTTCATCTCACATGAACAGTTGCTAGACACTCTGGGTGCATCGTATATGCTATTCTTGATTGAGTCCTTGAAGCCTTAACACATAAATCTAGTCATCTACAGAACATGCTCCTCTTGCAACACCTTTTACACATCCATCTCAATTAGATCCACACGTAGATCCTACTCATAGGATGAAGTATGATATATGCTAGATATGCATTAGCCCAACTCATAGGGATAAGATGTTCACATCGGGGAGAAAATGCTTCACATGCTCCATCTAGACATATTTCATGCTCTCTGATAAAACAGACACTAATTGATGACTTAGCCTAGGATTTCATATAATGTTGGGGTCATGCACTCTCCTATGATCATTGAGTCTTAGAACCATATGGAGATGTCCAATAAACAAAGATTTTACATGAGATGATTTAGGAACCTTAATGAGTACTCACATTGCATAGATTATCTTGACCGATTCACACTTGGGTGAATCCTAATTCCCCGACGGCAATCTCTGTGAATATTGCACTATTTTGTAAAGTCATGGCTAATATGATCAAAATGAGAGATAGACATCCTTGACCTACACACACACGACACACAGGACAGAGTACATGACATGTT
Source organism: Taxus chinensis (assembly GCA_019776745.2). NCBI lineage: Eukaryota > Viridiplantae > Streptophyta > Pinopsida > Cupressales > Taxaceae > Taxus > Taxus chinensis. The sequence continues at coordinate 539,361 of JAHRHJ020000099.1, forward strand.
GCACACACTATAATGAAAGCATCAGCAAGCTTGATCCCTGGGTAGGAAATATTGTTCTAACCTTGATAACTATTGTGAAGGTTATAGAAATCCCAAAAGACATGACTGGTGATCTGAAGATACTCCTGAGGGCTCTTAACAGTGATGTGTTGATAGTCCTGAACGTCTTGATGTTGTTTGCAGGTGCTATATCGTTGCGTCCCAAAATCCATATTTTGACTTATCATGGGAAATGGAGGAACAGGTTGGTTAAATAGGATCGACGGAGACCGCAATGATCGTTGGTGATCACGAATCGCCTATTGATTTTTCTACAAGACGTTAAATGCACGTTCAAAAGAAAAAGATGGAAAATTGTTGACATAAACTTGCCATCTGAGCATATTATAGGTTGTTACATGTATGTATGGTGGGAGGTTAGGACCTATTTAGGTTGTTATTCCAGGCTTAGGGGGTCTAGGATGGTAGAGTACATTAGGCTAGGGTGGTATTATCAGGGGGTCTAGTCATGGGTGCAATAGATTTCACATGGGTAGTATAGGATTTACTATATGGTAAATTTAATTAGTACTTATGATAGAGATGACTAATGATAATAGAGATACTCATGATTAATGTGTAATCGGGTCACCTAAGGGTGAAAAAACGGCATGTCTACATTATGTTATGAGAAACTTTTTAAATTATTGAGAACCTTTTATGGGCTACTTCCAAACAAGTTTATATATTTCATGGAGTTTCTTAGGACATTTGGTTCCTACCACAAGATAAAGGTGACATGGACAACATTGACATATATTGCCAAAGCATTATTCTTTGTGCTAAGTGGGTGGTCCTAGCTATGGAAGGTCAATAATCTTATAAAATAGTGTTAAGAAATTACATTTCAACAAGCTCTCCATAAGGAAAAACATATTGCATGAGTGTCAGGTTTCATACACCTATAATTCCCACTATGCTAGTGAAAATTTAGGGGTCGTTTATCAATAAAAGCATCAAAACATCCTTTGAGTTAGTCAATTCACACCTTAATTGGGTTGGAGATAGTTTCAAAAATAGGATTTCTTTCAATAATCTCAATATTGTTTGCTTCCCTATCATGATTTCTACCAACATGACCTTAGTTGAATTGCTCAATATCACTGCCATAACCTCTCCATCAAAGCAGAGCACTAAAGAGGTATTGGATTTTTTCAGTTGATACCTTGAGATTTGGATAGAGACCACACTTCTTGTTGATTTTCCATCCATCCAAACAGCCATATCCAGGCCAAATGCCAAATCAATTGCATGGGCTGGCCATTTTGGAAGAAAGGAGCTATTTCTCACAACCAGTTGCAGGTTGTTTAGCCTTGCCTTTGCTTTCCAGTTAGAATAGAGTAGCTAGGTTTGCTTCCAGCAGAAGGAATGCTTGTGCACACTCTGCATGTTCCATTGGGGCATGTATGATGTCAGTTTTTGTACATAGTTTTTGTGTTGCTGGTTTTTGCTCTTGACAGTTCATGTCCATTGGCATCTTGGGTGAAGACACTCCAGGTTCAATTGGTTTCCAGTGGCTCAGAGGGATGGTTTTCAACGTTAGATCAGGTTGGCAGGTTGCACACTCATGACTCCATGCCCAATGGATGCTCCAGCTACTGATCTTCATCTACAAGAAAGGGACCCCACTGAGTCAACCAAACTGTTTTGTCAAAATTTCACCCCCCTGGGTAAGTTTGATAACATGCACAGAATATCAAGTCCCAAAGAAAATTGATTGATTCAGGGCAAAAATCATGTTGCTAGATCCCCTCAAATATTTTCTAAGTTCCCCCCTTCTGAGAGTAAGAGACAAGCCTCTTAGAAATGCGAAAAAAGGTTGCAAAGGCATTAGGTTGATCCAGGGAAAAATCATAAAAATGACTAAGTCCTAGTCTAGGGGCAAGCGGGACATTGGGGCAAAAAGACCCTACTCCGTCCGGATCGGCCGAAATGAGCACAGCAGTCGAAAGTAATTGGGACTCCTGGGCGCAAAGGCTCGAATCGCCGAACCGGCCGCAAAGAGTCAGTCATCCGACTATGGGACAAGCGGGCCAAAAATGCCCGAACCCGTCCTAATCGGCCGATGAGTCAGAGTTCCCAAGTCATATGGGACATCTGTACAATGGACGCGAAATGCCTGAACCGGCCGAAATGAGCACAAAGGGCCCAATCAAATGGGCGTCTGGGAAAAATGGAAGCGAAGGTAACGTCAAAAAGGAGCCGAAGGAACGAAGACACTCACAAACTGCCACGTGTCCCTCACAGGAGAAACAGTCAAAGGTGAAAGGGACGAGTTATCGAGCGCTGAACCGAACCAATGAAATGGCGCCACTTGTCCAAGCTGGGACCCACAAGGAAATTTCAAAGGAAATCCCAATCCCACCACAATGTTAGAGGAGAGAGACCTTATTCGCGATAGAGCTTGCCCGTGTCATCCGAGGTCAGAGCAGGGGAAGAATGTTCAAAAATCCTTTTTCGATGTTCCGTGCCTAAATCTTCAGAATCGCCATAACTTTTGACCAGAGCTTGATTGCACTTTCTTTCCATCAACGGAAAGCTGGTGAAATTCTCTACAACGATTCCTATGTCAATCTTGCATTTTGGTCAGTTTTGGAGGATGAAAGCAAGAACACCTCCACCGCGAATAACCAAACAGAGTGATGCGTCAACAAACAATTTTAAATGCCGCGGACAGTTCGCCGCTCTGTTAGGCATCCCGCCGTTTCCGCCAGGATCCCGCCTCTTCTGCCATGATGAGATGAGTTAATACATTCAAGAGGTGGTTGGGGGTAGATTTCGATTCCTCTCTCTTTTCTCTCTCATTCTTCCTATAAATTGTAAGGAGGGGCCTTCTTTCTAACAGTTGAACATTCTTGTTTTTCAATTCCTCCCTTCTCTTCTCCTACTTGCAATAGAATTCGTGGAGTTTTCAAGCCTCCCACATGGACTGTAATGCCACTGTTTGCCTCTTATCCACTGCAAATGTATTGAATCGATTCTCTGAGCAATATCTATGTCTGTGATTTAAATTTAAATCCTCTCATGTATCATTGTTGTCATTGTGATCTCTCATTTACTTCGGTTGACCTGTGGTGCGTGGTGTGGTAATTGCGTCTATATGGTCTGTGTTTTATTTTTGCAAAACTTATGTTTCTCATTCCTCTGTGCATCACCTCCCTACTTAGGTTTATTTTTAATCATTTCCTCCTCTCCCTGTCTCCTTGGTAGTTAGCTTAGTTTTTTGGGTAAACCTCTTTCGTTCATTGGTGCATCTGAACAGAGAATAGGAACCACCCTTTCTCTGGAGAATCCTCTCATTTTCATTCCACTCTTTGGAGAAGGATTCATGTTATGCAATCACACTGGATGCCTAAGAGATCAACCTAAAACTTGATCTGCAACCAGGGGTCTGTTATTTTGCATCAACATTTTTGGCACGCCCTGTGGGACCTTCGAAGGTATTTCACTTCAATCTTTTAAACAGGTTGATGGTGTTCCTGTGAATCTTTCAGCCTTGAAGGCACTTGCAAAACACATCTTGCGTACTTCCATCTGGTCAACAACCATCTCGAAGTTGTCAAGACCTTCCTTTCCATTCATTTCCATCGCTTTTTTTCTCATCTTTGTCCATCCCTTTCATGCTTTTCCCATTCCATGAATTTTGTGCAACCATGACGTCTTTCCATCATGGAACTCCACATTTACAACAACACCGTATTTCCACTTCCAAGATGTTTTATACAAATCTTCCAGATCATCATGCATACTCAATTATGCACGAGTGCCAAAGTCATTTCACAATAACCTTCCAAGAGCAAGAGTAATGCATACAATGAAGACCCATCATAGCCAAGATCTGGTCTGTTGGAGAAAATCCACAAGATGGAGGTAAACATAGTGCTAGTCCAGGGCTCAGGCACAGATTAAAGCTTGTAATCGGTTATGGAGCACCGTCCATGGGTGGGACCTTTCCAAGCCATTACAAGCCCTCAGGAGAACTTGACTTCATGATTGCAGACGCTGCCCTTTGCTTGCAAAGTGGATTGAGAAATAGAGTGTATGAGAGAGTATTCAGCAACCTTGTCAACGGGTAAGCACAACCATCTCATTCCTTGCCCTTTTCTCTCTTCCTCCCAATCTGTTTATTTTCAGCACGTTTCAAGTTCACCCTCCATCTGCTGTCCCAAGTGTTATCCCATTTCTCCACCACCAGTCTTCCCCGTCATCTCGATTCTTCTTTCTTTTTTCCCTTCCCACAGTCACGCCCTCCACAAGAGCAACAAAATACCCCCCCCCCTCCTCCAAAGAAACAAGAGGTTTCACTGCCTCCCCCAAACCACAAAAATTGTAAAATCAATTTGATTTGCAGCCCATTCCTCTTGCATTCCATTCATATGGGGAAGAAGGAATTTTGAAAAAATCAGTCATCAAGGACAAAGCAGACGAGGAGCCCAACAGAAAATAAATGAGAAATGACTTGAAGGTTTTGGCTAACCAAATTTGGGATGACAAAGATCCCCTTGATGGTTAATCCTACGAAGAGTCTAAGGTTGAACAATGGTGGTTAGGACATTTGGTTGCAGCAGAAGAATAAGATCTTGCAGTCCCCAACTTGTCCTCTAGAGCAGCAAATTGGAAGAGTTTTGACTTGACAACTCATGCTGGATAAGGAGGTTCAATCAGCGCACGATTGCCATTCAAACATTAGAGGAAGGAGAAGCTGCTCCAAATCCAAAAGAAGAGGACATATTCCTGCTTGTGGAGGAGAAAAGTGCAATCCAAGGGCTTTGGCACAAATCAGGCTATAAGGAAGAACTTCATTCTCTTTCTACTTCACCTCTCTCAAGTTCTAAGTAATGAAGAGATTTTGATCCTCAAACTAATATGGAGATGAAGCAAACCATGGTGGTGTCAGGTTTGCACTCAGAGGACACACTTGAGGAAGTTGAATACGACAGCAGCACAGCAATGAAGGCCGTTTACCTGTCAGATTGGAGGACTGTTTTGATGGAGGAAGAGCCGTTGAAGTTTCACCATTCTCTCTTCATCCTCCCCAATTCCCAAACAGCAGAGCCTGCTGTCATGGAGGACAGCATTCATTTTTTTTTGGGCAGTACCTGCATCTTATAGCAGCCCTTTGGAACAAATTGGAAGACTTTAAAATCTTCCATGTTCGTCATCGGAGGAAGAGAAGGGCAGAAGGGTTCGAACCATTCTTCCACATCATCCATTCAGGTGGTCTGCAAGAAATCCATTCTGGAGTGAAATCAGAGCTATTGGCATTCAACTGATCAGACCTTGCCCAACAGGTAATGTGCTCATTGGAGCCAAAGGAGAAGCCAACAAGTCATGCTTGCTTTAAGCATGAGGAATGAGCTACAAATTACCAAGATCAGCTCGCATATACCTCTCCCAATCCAATGCAGAGCACTAAGAGGTATTGGAATTTTTCAGTTGATACCTTTTTTTTTTGAATTTGAAATTTGGATAGGAAGGACCAGCTTCTTGTTTGGATGTTCCATCCATCCAAACAGCCATGATCAGTGCCAATCAATTGCCATGGCTGGCCAATTTTTGAAGAAAAGGAGCTATTTCTCACCCAGTTGCAGGGTTTGTTAGCTTGTGCCTTTGCTTCCAGTTAGATAGGTAGCTATTTTGCTTTCAGCAGAAGAGTGCTGTGCACACTTTGCATGTTTCCATTTGGGGCATGTATGTTTTTTCAGTTTTTGTACAATAGTTTTTTTTGGTGTTCTGTTTTTGCTTCTTGCACAGTTCATTCCAGTGGCACTTGTTAAGACACTCCAGGTTCAATGGGTTTTTCCAAGTGTCTCATAGGGAGGTTTTCAAATTCAGATCAGTTGCAAGGTTCAACTCTGACTCCATGCCCCAATGGATGCTTCAGGCTACTGATCATTCATCTAGCAGGCATATTAACCCTGCTTGTCGCCAAACTGTTGTCAAAATTTAACCCCCCCCTGGGTAATTTTGATAACATGCATCAGAAGATTCAATAGTCCCAGGAAAATTGATTGATTTCCGGGGCCAAAAATCATGTTGCTAGCGCCCCTCAAATATTTTCTACAGTTCCCTGTCTGAGGGACAGAGCCAGCTCTGAGAAAATTGAAAAAAGTTTGCAGAAGGCAAGTAGGGTTGATCCAGGAAAAAATCATAAAAATGACTTAAGTCCTATTCCTAGGGGCAGTCGGACCTTGGGAAAAAGAAACCAAACCGGCCGGATCGGCCGAAATGATCAACCGTTCGTTGCGAAAAGTCTTGGGAACATCTGGGCCGCAAAGGCGCGAATCGGCCAAACCGGCTTGAAAATGTCAAGTCAGTCCGAAGTAGATGGGACAAAGCGGGCCAAAATTCCCACACCGGCCGAATCGCCCGAAATGAGTCTCAGAGGGAGGTCCAAAGTCAGATGGGACATCTGGACAATGGACGCGAAATGCCCGAACCGCCGAATGATCACAAAGGGCCCAAATCAAATGGACAATATCCCGGGACAAATGGAAGCACGTAACGTGAAGGAGCCGAAGACCAATCATAAACTGGCCACATGTCCTCACAGGAGAAAAAAGTCAAAAGGTGAAAGGGACGATTTATCGGCGCTGAAACCGACCCAATTAAAATGCGCCACGTGGTCCACGCTAGGGGCC